>ML120438.1:372683-518609 GCA_003788595.2 Choiromyces venosus 120613-1
AGTTTCAATGCAACACAAGGCATGTTTTGAGAGTGTAAATCGAACACTCAATGATATTTGCGTGATATTTGCAGCATATCAGAAACTGGCTTCTTTGGGGGTATTCCAACAATACTGGGTGGTGATTTTGCCCAAATTCTCCCAGTTATTTGAAGGGGGTCTTGAGAAGCCACTGTCTTAGCATGTATTCAACATGCATTCTTCTACAGACAGTTGCAAATATTATGACTTTCACAAAATATGAGAGTTGTCCCTAATGAAGAGAATGAAATATTCCTGGAGTTTGTTAAATCCCTGGTTAATAATTCATTAACATATGGAAGAACTCTAATTCCACCATATATTCAACAAGTGCTTACCACTGAACAACTTTGCGACCAAATCTATCCTTGCTCTGTACTAGAAGAAGCCGTATCCAACCATAATACCTTTGCAGGAAAAGCTATGCTGGCTTACAAAAATGAAACTGTTACTGAGTTCAATAATATTCTTCTTTCTAAAATGACAAGCTTGGAGTCAACATTTCTGGCTGTTAATACTGTCAATCTTGGTATTGACAATGGGCGAGTGGATGAGATGTTTGCGGCAGAATACTTGCAGAGTATTGACTTACCAGTGGTTCCTCCTTCATGTTTAAGACTGAAGGTTGGGGTACCAGTGATTCTAATTAGGAATCTTAGTACAAAGCATGGGCTTTGTAATGGGACAAGAATGCGTGTGATTGAGATTGGGCGAAATTGCATTAAGGTGTCTATTATTGGTGGAAGATGGAATGGCAAGATCTGACTTCTTCCACGCATCAAGCTTACAACAAATGAAGAAGACCTACCCTTTATCCTTCATCGAAAGCAGTTCCCAATCCGCTTATGCTTTGCCATGACTGTCAATAAATCCCAAGGGCAATCATTGACTCATGTTGGTGTGGACCTAAGATCTAATGCTTTTACTCATGGTCAACTATATGTGGCACTATCTCGAGTCACATCCCTAACTGGCCTGACGCTTCTGACATCTGTAGAACAGCCAGCAGCAACTGACAATATTGTTTTTCCTGAAGTTCTTTTATAAACTTATAATATCAACCATTTTACTATTGTTTTTCAAAGTTGTTTTTTCTTGTTTTTTAAAACTTTCTGCAATTGTATTATTCCTTTTTTTCTTATTAAAATTTTATTTCTCCACTCTTATTCTTCCTTTCTTTTCTCTTGTGTATTTAAAAAAAAAAAAAAAACTTAAACCCTTTTTAAATCTATTACTACTTATTCTTTACTATTTGTGAATTCTATTTCTTAGTTATAAGGATGAAGGAACCAAGAATATTGGCCTTGTACTCTTGGATATATGTCATGTTACCAAGCCTGGGGTTCTTTATTTGGCCGGTAATACAATTCCAAACAGTCTTTGAATGATGCCTCGAGACCTGGAAGGCGGTTATGCTTGTATCTATGTACTGTACAACTTACTTTGCAACCTCCTTCATCAGGGTAATGGCTAACTATTTATAGGATACACTTCCACATAGTGTAACTGAGGTTCTAATAATTAGAATGTCTAATTAGACACATCTTACCAATCTCTTGTGTGACAAGAAAGTGTGGCCTGTCTATATTATCACTGGAAATCTCCTATTGACTATGCATAACCAACCTAGATCAATGGTGGTTCTCCTTCTTGCACTATTGCTGATCCCACCCAAGTCCCCACAGTCCTCTCCAGCAGACAACCTGCAGAGACAAATCAATGCTGACAAACTACTAGGCATATTTGAACTCATACTGTTGCCCTTCAAGATGTAGCACTTAATGGTATCTTAATTGATGGTGTGGACAGGAAGATCTGGCAGTGCTTCCCTATCTTCTCTGCATAGTTTGCAAACATATAGAAAGTATTGCACTAAATGGAGTAAAATCTAACAACTCTCTGAAATGTGAGGTTCCTCCTGATACATTAGGCAATGATACACATGAGACATATTGGACATGAGAATATACCACATACTAACAAGTTAAACAAGAAAATGAGGATTGGTCAAAAGACTCTGGGTCTGGAGACATCAACACCATGTTTGATGCACCTAGTATCAAGATACAATGGAATGTTTTTCATGGGCTTCAATGGGTTTCAGCACCCAATCTGCATAAGCCAGACTTGCTCCATACAGTTTATTTAGGACTTTTCAAGTATATGATGGACTGGATTCAGGGATTCCTCAAGAAACATGCATGACTGCACACTTTTAACAATACCTAGAAGGCTTTACCACTACATATGGGATTCTTTGGGCTGAAAACAGTATACTGCAAGGTTACACAGTGATAAGGAAAGGAGACAAAGAACCTGGAGGGTTGTCTTTTGGCAGTTCTCACTATGCCTTTAAGGTAGCCTAAGAGTACAGAAGTATTACAATTCAAATATGCACTTGCTGGCATTAGTTCATTACTCGATTTTACTTTGATGGCCCAATATTGAACTCATACACCTGAGACCTTAGATTATATGCAGTAATATCCGAATTGGCTTTATGATATGAAAGATATCTTCTTGGAGTTTCAAATATCAAGGAGGACACAGGCAAAGGTCGACAAGTAGCGAAGGGAGCTACAACATCACAGAATATGGGTAAACTAATGTGTGAGAAAATCAAATTGGTGTTGGATACAGGGGCAGGATCATGGAGAAGAGATTGATCAATGTATGGAACTAATCCACATAGAATCTCACTTCAACTTCATTAAGATGTATCTGCTAAGTCATTTTGATGGTCACATATATTAGTGTGGCAACATTTAGATGTATTCCATAGAGTTTGACAAGCTTGTGCATGAGGAACAAATCAAGGAGGGTTGTGCCATTCAAAAAAAAATGATACTGGAAGACAGATCCTGCACCCTTATGGTCACCAGTATGTGATCTAAATGGGACTTTTGAACCTAGATTCCCTTCAACGTCACAGGGCTGATCTCCCTGCTACTAGTGTGGAACATTTAGATAAAACAAATTCCATATCTGTGCCAGTCACCAATCGTAGGATCCTGAAGGGTTATTGTGATGAAGTTTCCAATATGATGCATTTTTGCAAGACCTTAGGTATCTCACAGGAGAGCATCTGTTGGGAATTGATTCTATAAAGCTGGAATAGCCTACTCACCAAATGCTGCCTTCTTGATGATCCTGCTATACTTCGATTACTTCCTGTTAAACTACTAACCCAACTTGAAATGTCCATTCTAGCATTCAAGGAAATCGACATTTATGATATCTACTGGGCATGCTCTACTGGAACCTGACTCTTCAGGAACTAGGCAAGTTGCAACGATTGGGTTTAAGTACAGATAGGTAACAAGCATATATATGGTGTGCTCTAGTACTGTTTACCCAGAAAGCTCCTGGCACTCACGAAAATCAGAGACTACATGCATGAGGACACAGTTTGCAGGCTTGCATGTGTCCAAATATTGAACACAGTCAACTTGGGACCTGTATCTAATGTCCATGCCCTTGTCATGGTACAGCTAAGGGAAAATTTACTAGAGTTCATTATAGTACACAGAGGGACAATCCTAGGCCTGGCATACCTCATTCTGAAGACAGACCAGTGATGGCTTGTTAACAGCTATATTGATTTATGGACATTTTATGAGATTTATTCAGAGGTCATGGGATCAGACAGTCATGCGACAACTGTTGGCTGGGGCAAGTATTCTGCATTGAGGATGGTTCAATAACATGGAGAATAATATAGCATCTTTTTTTGCAACCTGTATATAGAGACCTCTATGTAGAAACTAATTAATAGAAACTAAATAAGAGATACAATAAAATGCACATGATGTAGAAAGTTAAAGTGGGGGATTAGTCAGTCCTTGAGTTTGGGACCCTGATGACACCAGACAGTGAAATGTCATGGGTCCCAACGTCATGATGATGCTGTAGGATATTGTGCGTGCCAACATTGCTAGGACATGGTGAAGTAACCAGACAGATTGTGACAAATTACCACAATGCCTTATGGCCTCATAGTGTAGAACCGACAATGGTGACATGTCAGGATGCTAGGCAGGTTCATGGCAGGGATGGGGACATCGAGGGATGGAAGGCATCTGTGGTCAATGTTAGGATAGGGTTATGGCATTGCGATGAGAGATGGAAGCAACATGATGAAGGCCAGTACTGTGTGGCTACACCCAGCATCACTCCCATGAGGCTGTAGCCACAGCCAGACATCAGAATATGTGGAAGATGCTGTTACTGAGATGCAGATGTATAGGGGTCATGAGGATGTTAGCTTGTTGTCAGGTAGTTTCCTGACACTGCAAAGTGTTACTCCATGATACAGGATGCACCAGGTACAATGTTGTATTGCAACACAAATCATGACACATAGGATACAACAGGGGGTTGCAATGGAACTCAGGACACACTAGGTGCACCAGGTCCATAAGAAATGTGACGTGCATCAGGACACGATGCCCATACATCAGATATGGGTTGTTCTTTTCCTGATGATATTCATCTGATGATTACACTTCTATAATCTTAAGTCTCTTACATGTCAAATGTATAGAGTACTATTGTAATTCCCCTTCTTATACAATGCAGATATAGTGTGTATTCTTGTTTAAGAGAGTAAAGGTGATAGTATTTTATGTTCATACAGTCATAAAGTTATAAGTAGCAATATCTTATGTGGTTGTATGAAGAACTAACTGCAATGACATATCTTGGTCCTTATATAGTTCTTTGCACAATCTGCTTACAAATCAATAACTATTCTGAGTCACTACTGTAACTCATACACTGGTCTAATATAATATTCACGTTACCATAACTTGCTCATATATGAAACTTATGTGACCTCTAAATAGTTCATGTGTACAAAACATCTCATTAATTCATATGAATCAACTGAGTTATTGTGTAATCAAAATCAGTATAACAACTATAACTTGCAAGTGGAAGTCATATACCCAAAAGACTTATAAACCTATGACCTCATGTTCATGAGTCATGTGGATACCCTTTCCATACTAGGTTTGTAACAGCTACAACATCAGCATGAGTATATTGTATATAAACCAGCTTATTATACTCACTAAAAGCATACAATACATTAGCCTGATAGGCTTCTATAATTCTCTCTATATATACAATGTATTTCTAAATCAACTGATTCAGTACCATCTCTAATGCTTGTATTACTAATTTTTTCCAATAACTCAAAATTATACTTATAGTTATTTTGAGTATGATACTTTGCTGCACTCTAGTAATACTCAATCAACTTTCTTTTAACATGAAAGGTAGGATAGAAGATAACTTCATAACTTGCAGTATTTATTGCTATTTCAATTTAACATTTCTGTACTTTAATATCTAGTTGTAAAGTGAGTAGTGAACTTGTATAACAATTTCAACTATTTAAGGATTTAAAGCTTAGTTTTAAAGATTTTCTGGATGACAACTTGATTGAACACTAGCTCAAAAAAGGAGGAATATTGATTTTGAACAGTAGGCGATGGACTATACTGAGTTAAAATAACTCTAAATCGCTTTGGAATTGTATTAGAAGAAGTCACTGACTATATGTAACTATATGTCAGCTGGTTTGTATCTATTCCATAAGTATCATATATAATCTTAACATTCTTTCCAACTTATTCAAGATTTATTTCAGATACCTGTAAGGCATTATCATTATATTAAAGGTGAGTCCTTCAATTATTAGAGGTAAATAAGGTTGTACACCACTGTACCTGACATTCAAAGTGAGGAATTGCGATTTGAGTAATTTCTTCCAATAGTTGATCTCCCTTCTACCAGGTATCACTACCATAATACAGAATTTCTTACACGTTGCTCCATCTCCTAAATTACTAATAGGTGCTTGAAACTCTGACATATGTAGTTCTTTGCCATGGCCTTTCTTCCTCAGACACTTATGCTCTTCTTACACCCACATATAGTATCAACCCTTATTAGTATTAAAAGTGTATTCATCTTAAGTAACCAATATTACTAGCACTATCACCGCAGATTCTAGGTACAGATTAAATATTATATCCTGATTTACATCATATTTTATCAACTATGAGTCAAAGGACTTCAGAAGAGTGAGGAATATTTACCTGTAAACGGTTTGAAATATCATTATTGTTACAATCCACTATTGTTCGAGTATACTTGCAGTAGGCAACCTTTCTTGTTTGTCGCGATTGTCGATCTGGTTTCCTTCGAACGCTCACTGTTTCTTCTCTCATAGTGCAAGTCCTTGATTTCTATGATTCCCTTGTTCTCCTGATTGACAATCTTAGAATTCTGAATGGATTTCTGTTTTGGTAGAACAGCTTTTGAATTGAAAAGTATTTAAATGGTTGCGTGAGGAACTAACTACTCTCACCTACAGGCCTCCTTATATAGTTGTTCCTCCCCCTACCCTAACCCTGGATGACTCTTTCCTATGAGTCATCCGTACGCATGACTCAAATGAGTCATCGTGTAAAATCCATCAGCTGACTCCTATGAGTCATCCTCGCTAACTAATAACAACCAATCAAAAACTAATAAACTAATCATGTGTGCAATTCGCGTCACATGTATAAAACCCTTGACTCATATCCTGAGTCACGTGTGAAAACATTATATTGTATAATCGCTATTGTGAGTCATAGAAAATCAAACAACCAATAAAAACCTACTAATGACTTGCTAGTACAAGTCATGTGAAATACTCGTCCCTTCTGACTCATAAGTATGAGTCAGGTGAAATCCACCTTGCCATTCTGCCTTGCTTAGTCACAGTCTGTGACAATTATTGGCTTCTTCCCAATATGAGGCTACAGCTATAACAATACTCTGAGACCTTATTTCTATATATCTCAGCTCAGAATATATTCTAGAATGATTATATAATCACAACTTAAGATCTCCAGTTTTCATAATACAGTTACAAACTGCCAGCATTATTTCCGCATCCTTTAGTAAAGTAATAATATTCTAAGCTTGCAACATGGCAGGTGGGCAATTTACTTTTCCTTTACCCATAGTACCTCATAATGTATTATGTACTCTTATGTCTTTCAGCGACATCCAACTCCATCACAGTCATTCTAAGCTGAAGTTCTCTTTGACTCCAGTTTTGCAATCTTACCTGTAAATGAATCCTGATAACTGAGGACTCCATCAGTAAAAAGAAATCCTGTGTCTGATGTATGGGTGTCGCATCCTGATGCATACCACATTTGATGTGTGCCCAGTATGCCTGGTGCATTCAGAGTCCCGTGGCAACCCCCTGTTGCACTCCATAGATCATGATGTATGTTGCAACACAACATTCTGCCTGGTGCATCCTGTATTGTATAGCAATGCTGTGCAGTGTCAGGACACTACCTGACATCAGCTCAACATCCTCATGACCCCGGAACATCTGCATCTCTGTCACAGCTTCTTCCCTATATCCTGCCATCTGGCTGTAGCTGTTATCTCATACAAGTACCACTAATCGTGCCCAGACAGGACCTCCCTCTATCACATTACTTCTGTCTCTGATCTGGATGCCATGACTCCATCATAACATCGACCACAGAGGCATTCCATCCTACAATATTGCCATCCCTGCCCTTAACCTTCCCAGCATCCTGATGTATCACCATTGTTGGTTTCTCACTTTGAGGCCATAGGCTATTGTGGCAATTCGTCACAATCTGTCTCATTTCTTTACTGCATCTTAACAACATCAGGAGCCATGATGTCGCACGGTATCATCAGCACATCAGCACTGATGAACCTTCACTAGCTGGTGTCATCAGGGTCCTAATCTCATGGACTGACCAATCCATCACCATAATTTTCTACATTGTATACTTTTAGTTATATCTATTATTTGGTTTCTATTAGTTAGTTTATTCATAGAGGTTTCTATATACAGGTTGCAATCAAACATACTATAATATTCTCTGTGCCATTCAAGCTTCCTCAATGCAGAATATATGCCCAAGGTAACAGTTGTCCCCCAACTGTCTGGTATCATGATTCCTCACTAAATCTCATTAAATGTCCTTAAATCAATATGGCTGTTAATAAGCTATCACTGGTCTGTCTCCTGGATGAGGTATTCCCATCCTAGGATCATCCCTATGTCTACTATAGTAAACTCTCATGCATTTTCCCTTAGCTGTACCATGACAAGGCTGTGGATATCAGATACACATCCTGAGTTAATTACATTCAATATTTAGACTGTAACGACCTACCAGAGGGTGTCTTACAGTAAAAATATTCTTATACCGATATCAGAGGCCCTGCAGTCAACAGATCAGGATAGTTTGGTTTACTATAGTTGACGACGAAGCATACTATGAGATTATAAGTACAGAAGGTGGGATCAGGAAAGGCTTGTGTAATAAGGCTTGAGTTACCCTAATAAGGAGGCTGGGTTACCCTGACAGGAGGTCCGAGTTACCCAGCTATGAGGTCCCAGTTACCATACCTTAAGGTCAGAGTTATCCTGACATAGCACCCAAGTTACCCTACATAGCACATAGTGGTGCTTACTTGAGATAGGGGGTAATCATATAAGAATTGGGCACTCTGGTAAAATCCAAAGGTTACAAAGTAGGTAGCCTTTAGGGCTACAGGAGGAGCTACAAGGCTCCAAATGCTCCCGGAATTTACAGAGGTATTCCTAACCACCCCCCTGCAGCTCCAGCATAAGGACCACATATCATGGGCTTATGGTTGTTGAGTTGCTCCCTTGCTAATAAAAGGAATAGAGTGGAGGTACTGTTGTAATACTGTATAGGTTGTCACCATCTGTCCAACTGGATGCTGTCCATAGGATATATGAGAGGGCATAGGGGTATGCTCCAGAAGGGGGGCTGTCTTCTGGTAATAAATAGGTGCAAAGCGGACAAGAACTGAAGGAGTTACTAAGGTAATACCAGAAGGGTGGTCTAAAGCCTCCCAGGTAGTCTGGGGGTGGCCTGGAAGATGTTGAAGCATCTCCAGGCAGGTGAATCACACATAGACACAAGTTATATCCAATTACTGAAAGACTAGCAGGGTTGTTTAGGGAACTCTAAAAGCATGATCTTTATCATGGTAGGGGTACTTTCAGGGAGTTGACTGTGGGAAGTGCTCATTAGGCCAATCACCAAGGTACACCATCAGGGGAGCCAAGTAGACTTGCCTATCAGGCAAAGACCTGATTAGAATGAAGTAGAAGGTTCAGGTCAATCATGAGAGCTATGTCTCTGATGGCTTACATAGATGAAATGTATATGAGTATGAGAGTTCATCAGTAGTATGTCTCCTCAGTTGCAAGATAGATCACCACTAGCATGTCAATAATATGAAGAGTTTGTCTCCTGTGGTCAGATTAGAGATGCAGTGCTTGAAAACAGTTAATGTGGGAAGGAGATTTAGCCAGAGTGGGCCAACATCTAAAAAGGAATAATGTCCCTAGTGGTGTATGTTAGTTAGCTCAGAGGAGACAGATGTGCTCACAATTAAGTTATAGTAGTGATGGGTGGGAACTGGCAGTATATGATATTCTACTTAAACTATATGTAAGTCCCACTCTACTCTTGCAATCAACTACCTGTTGTGAAACTTACTGAGTGAAGCTGTGGCTTAACAATATCAAGTTTTACTGTTTTGATTCTTCTTTACCCTAATGTTGATTTTCACTATTGATCTTTGCATCGCTTCAGTGTAGTCACGAACTTGGGATCTATCTTGCCTTTGGGCGCCCCCATCACATGGACACATGCAACCCTGTGAACCGTGTCATCATGCCTTTGGTCTCTGATTTACAAGAGCACCAGGAGCTTTCCATGGAGACAGACCTGGAGCACATAATATATGTGCTCACCACCTCTCTATATATAAATGCAATCATTGTGACTTGCCTAGTTCCTGAAGAGTAAGGTACCAGTGGAGTACATGCAATGGATATTGTAAATATTGGTTTCCTGGAACACTAGAATGAGGATTTCAAGTTGCATTAGTAGTTCAACTGGAAGGAATTGAAGTATGGCAGGACCTTTAGGAAGATGGTACTTGGTGGATAGGCTATTTGAGCTATATTGAATCAATTCCTGACAGATGCTCTCCAGTAAGATACCCAAACCCTTACAAAAATCGATCATGGTGGAAATATCATTAAGATGCCCCTTCAGGATCATGTGATTGGTGACTGGCACAGATACTGAATTCATTTTATCTAAATGTTGCCCAATATTGGCTGGGAGATTATCCTCACAACATCAAAAGGAATACAGGTTCAAAAGTCTCATTCTGATCACATGATAGTGACCATAGCTGCACAGGATCTGCCCCACAGCATCATTTGTATTTGAATAGTACCACACCTCCATCATTTCTTCCTTGTATGCCAGCTCACCAAACTACATAGAATACATCTGAATGTTGCCAAACTGGTATTTGTGACTCTGAAAATGACTTAGTAGATGCATATTAATGAAGTTGAAATCAGATTCCATATACATTAGTTCTATATGTTGGTCAATCTCCTCTTCCCAATCCTGCTCCCATACCTGACACTCGTTGGATTTTACAATACATTTGTTTAACCCTATGCTCTGATATTGCAGCTCTATTTGCTGCTTGTCAACCTTTGCCCATGTTCTCTTCAATATTCAAAACTCCAAGAAGGTATCTTTTACCTCATAGTACTGATTCAGATCTTGTTCCATATGATCCACAGTCTCAGGTGTATGGCTTTGATATTGGACTATCAAAGTCAAATCATGTAATGACCTGATACAGATGAGTGCCTGTTTGAATGGTAATACTTGCATACTCTCAGGCTGCCTCAATGTCAAGGTGAGAACTGCCAAATGACAATGTTCCAGGTTCCTGATGTCCTTTTCTTGCCACAGCGTAACCTCATGGTATCATTCTTTGAGTGAATGGTATCCAAGTTAAGGTGGTAAAGCCTTCCAAGCCTTATCAAAAACCTGCAGTTGTGCGTGTTTCTTGAGGAATCCCAGAATCCAGTCTATCATATGCGTGAATAGTCACAAATAAACTGTATGGAGCACATCTGGCTTGTGCAGATTGGGTGCTGAAACCTATTGAAGCTCAAGAAAAACATTCCATCCTACTTTAATAACAAGTACGTCAAATGTGGCATTCATATCTCCCAACCTAGAGTCTGTGGACCAATCCTTATTCTCTTGTTTGAGAACTTTCTATGTGGCATAATCTCATGTCTGATATGTCTCCTGTGCATCAGTTCCTAATACATGAGGAGGCAACTTACTTTTTAGACTGGTATTGGATTTTACTCCATATTGTACACTATTTTCCATATGGTCTGCAATCTACATAGACAAGATAGGCAAGTATTGACAGACCTTCCTATCTGCACAGTCACTTGAGTCACCATCAAGTACCACATCTTACAAGGGCGACCATATGAGTTCCAATACAGGTTGTAGTGTGTTGGCATTGATTTGTCTTCACAGGTTGTCTGTTGAAGAGCACTGTGGGAACTTGGGTAGGACAGGTAATAGTGTAAAGGAGAACTGCTATTGATCTAAGTCTATTATACCTATTCGATAGGAAATTTCCAGTCATAATATAGACAGGGCACCATTTCTTGTCACCCGAGATGTTGGTAAAGATGTGTCTGATTGGACATTCACAATCTTGGAACCAGAGTTGTACCATGTGGAAGTGTATCCTATAATCAGTTAGCCAGTGGCCTGATGAAGGAGGTTGTAAACCAGGTTGTACAGTACTTAGACATCCCACCACTACTCTGCACTATGTATTTTGGCATATATCCTATATCCATTTGGGTCCTATTCATACTGTAGTGCATAGACCAAGTCATCCCTATATGCTATCTGCTGAAGATAGTATCTGACACAATCAAGGACATTCTGACAGAAGAAATGCTACATTCTCTTGCCATGCTCAACTACACCTTCAAACTATTGTAAATAAGTATAGTAGTGGTTCAATTATTGCAGAGGATTCTCCAGCTTGTGCATTGAACTATAACTGACTGATGCAGAACTACTCAGACCACTAGACAAGAATTCATTGATTCAAGACTTTGAGACCATGTTCTGAATCAACCAAGATGCAAGTTTGGAATCTTAAGCATTGGCAAGTAGAGGACATGGATCTTGGCACAGAGAATGGTGTGTATCCTCAAAACCACCAATGTCTCTAATCACTTACTCAGTGCCAGGGTAATGCACTTGTATGTCGGCCATCATTGAGGTATTGTGGTTGAGTAATTCAGCATCAGACCTGTGTATAACATCATCATTCAATGCATCGGCATCACATCCAGTGGGGTCCAGATTAGATTTATATCTGACTGTTTATTCTCATCTTATACCTCTAGGTCGAGCAATTGATCTGTTTTCATGTCATTAATATGACTCATGGAAGGTGCATATCATATAGTAGAGGCAAGTGTGATGTCTAGATTTGGATGCACAGTTCGTAGGTATTTCTCATATACCCATGCCAGTATGTACCTTTGGTGACAAAATGGACATTTAGCAGCCATAGTGAAAGTCTGCCTAGTCAATCTTATTGGTCCTCTATATATTATGAGGTGTAGGAGTACTGTATCGTGTTGATCTTGATGTGTGTTTGTGAAAGACTGGGTCAATGAGTAGCACACAGTGAACTGTAAGTGGTATTCAAACAGGCTTAGCACCTGTAGTTTGACACCTTGTATTCCCCCATCTTATCAAATCATTTTATCCTCTCTATTGTAACAAGCTACTTCCCCTTCTGGGGCCGTCACTTGAGGTCACTTCATATTACGATACTTTTGCAAATTAAAAGCTTATTTCATGAGTATTATTTACATGTCACGGTAGACTTAGGAACATTGTTGGTTGCTAGCTACAGTATCAATTGTTCTCAGATTATCTTTTTTATTCTGATCAGCTACAAATCTACATCTACATATCCATACAGAAACATGTCCTTAGGGGTAATCCAACACAACATGGGGTAGATACATCTCATGATCCAAATAAGCTAAGTTAATTTCTCTGAAGTGATTCAGAATCGGAATCCTCATTCCAGAGATCAGGTAGAGCACTGACATTCATGCAATCATGCTTCTGCTGGTGTGCCTGCTCCCTTGTGGTACCTGCCTCTGTCTGACTCACAAAAACATACTACAGCAGGGACCCATGCATAGTCAAAAGCAAGCAGAGTTGTGAAACAGTCCAGAGCCTTGTAAAGTAGATTATGTTGTGACTATGGAGGCCTGGAATCAAACCTGTAAGAAAGTGCAAGCACTATTTCAACTTGAATACACAAAACCCAGCGCCTTCAAACTGTCCCAATGGTACACACATCATCTAGTCAAGGTCACCCTGGTCCAAGTGTAACTCTGTTATGATATTGATAAGGGATGCACATAGAGAAAAGCACTCATTGTAATAATTGGTCCAGAGACTCCAGAAGCGATGGGGTAATAGCTCAATAGTGGAGTGCATTGTATCAAATTGTGGCTTGTCAATAGCCTCGAGGAGCAACCACTTAAGCTGTGTGATATTCTGGAATAATACCAGTAGTCCTTCTAGGTCTCTTTATGTATTTCAACGGACATTATTTGTACCATTAGTCAAAACAAGTCCTAGACCCTGATGTCCCTGTTGCACCCCAATGCTGTAATGGAACACCTGGCAGCAGGAGTTTGGATAGGCATAGTGTTATGGGTTTTGCAGGAGCCAATCCTCATTATGATTGTGCCTTATGCTACTGGGAAGCCTCAGAGGCTCAATCTCACAGTACTTGGTAATGTTGTCTGTAGCATGCTTCATAATCCTTACCCCAAACTGTTCACCATAGATGGTAGGGGCTGCATTGGCAAATACAACAAGAAGGCCACAACAGTTGCAATTGAGGGCCACATATAGTCTGTCTACACCAATGTTCACTTCCTGTTAGGTGGTGCTGACTACATTGCATTGGTCCAATCATAGCACTTGCAGGTTGACTAGATGTAGATGGGAATTGTGTATCCCGATATCTATATTCAAGAAGACTTTGATAATGTTTCCCAAGGATGTATTATTTGAGTGTTCCATAACATGTACTACATGCCTGCTATTGCATACCTTGTGTGCACTGAATAACACAGAATACCTTCTCACCCCTCTCCTTTACCTCCTGATAGGCTGCATGGTCCTCCTGGGTCCAAGATATTCTATTATCAAACAGGCATTCTATTTCGCTATCGGTCCTTGGTGTGAGCCTTAGTTGCTTACCCTTAGGCTGAGAGAGCTTCATTGAGGCAGACCCCCCATCAACATCACTCTTCACCATAGGATCCACTGTGGTATCAATTATTACCAGCTCCTTGCTCCTAGCCCTTTGCCTAATACAGAGGTGTATTTGGTGTAAGGGGGGTTGCATAAGGTTTCCTGGTGTGCCATTATTGGTATGATACTGGGGGAGTTGAGAAAGATATAGCATGATATGGGACATTTAGAATTGTGGAGTACAAGGCAGTCTGTTAAGAATCGGGTCAGTTCTAGCGTCTTGATTTTATACACAGCGGAGAGGCTCCAAAAACAGATCTCAACCACTTAGAATGCCAATTCTCATGACCTCAGAAATCTCACAACATGGGCCTAAAGGTATACCAGCAGTGAAGACATATATAGAGAGATGTACACTGGTTTGTATCATTCTCCCTCTGCTACCCCTGAGTGGTTGGTAAGAAATAAGGTTCACAGAGGTTATGCCAAGAGGCTGGTGCATATATAAATTGCAATGACATAATGTAATGGATTGGTATTGGGAGGACATAGCAGGAGGGGAAAACCGTAAATGTCAATATTTGGAAAAATCTTGGAGGTACATTGGTGAAAATGTAACTACCATGGTATGAGTACTGGTGTCCCAACCATGATGGCATAGGATGTCATGCTGTCATGACCATGATGCTATGGGATGTTGTGCTGTCATCACAGTGATGTCATGGCATGTCATACTTTGGTGACTATGATGCCATGGAACATTGTGCTGTCAGGATACTAATCAGTGTTCGTAATGTAGAAATATGTTACCAATGCCTCTTGGTATCACGATAACAGTTCAGTGAAGATGAGAAGTTTGAATGGTTTTTTTGTGTTGTCAATGTGTAATGACCTACCAGAGAGAGTCTTACAGTAAACTATTCTTACACCCATACCGGAGACCTTGAGGTCAACAGGTAAGGATAGTTTGGTTCACTATAGTGAATAACTATGTATACTATAAGATTGTAGTATAAAAGGCGGGCTCAGGAAAGGCTCATGTAATGAGGCCTGAGTTACCCTGAGATGAGGCCCAGGTTACCCTGACATGAGGTCTGGGTTACCCTGCCATAAGGTCTGAGTTACCCTGACATGGCACCCAAGTTACCCTACCTAGCATTTAAAGGTACTTACTTGGGGCAGGGGGTGATCCTACAAGGATTGGGTACTCTGGTACAATCTAAAGACAACAAACCTGGTAGTCTTTGGGGGACCATAGGAGGAGCTACAGGGCTCCAAATGCTCCAGGACTTTACAGAGGTATTTCTAACACCCCCCTGCGGCCCCAGTGTAAGGACCGCATGTCATGGGCTTACGGTTGTTGAGTTGCTCTATTCCTTACAAAAGGAACTGAGTGGAGGCACTCTTGAAACACCGTATAGGTTGTCACCGTCCGTCCGACCGGATGCTGTCCGTAGGATATGTGAGAGGGCATAGGGTGTGCCCCAGAGGAAGAGCTATCTTCTGGTACCAAATATGTGTAAAACGGACAAGAACTGAAGGGGTTACTCAGGTAATACTGGAAGATTAGTCCAGAGCCTCCCGGGTAGTCCCAGGGTGGCCCAGAAGATGTTGGAGCATCTCCGGGCAGGCAAATCGCATATAGGCACAACTTGTGCCCAATCGCTGTAAGACTATTGGGGTTGTTTGAGAACTCTAAGAGCATGATTCTTATCATGGTAAGGGTACTTTCGGGGAGTTGACTGTAGGTAGCACCCACCAGGCCAATCACCAAGGTACCCCACCGGGGGAGCTGAGTAGACTTTCCTATCAGGCAAAGACTTGACTAGAATGAAGTAGAAGGTTCAGCTTGATCTTGAGAGCTATGTCTACTAAAGGCTTGCATAGATGAAATGCATATGGGTATGAGAGTTCGTAAATGGTATATCTCCTCTGTTGCATGATAGTTCACCACTAGCATGTCAACGATATGAACAGTTTTTCTCCTGCATTCGCATTAGAGATGCAGCGCTGAAACACTTGATGTCGGAAGGAGATTTAGCCAGAGCGGACCAACATCCACACAGAAATAATGTCCTGGGTGGTGTGTGTTGGTCAGCCAGGAGGAGAGGGGTGTGCTGATGATTAAGTTAGAGTAGTGATGGGAGGGAACTGACAGTATATGATATTCTACTTAAACTATATGCGAGTCCCTCTCTACTCTGGCAATCAACTACCTCTCAAGAAACTTACTGAGTGAAGCTGCAGCTTAATGATATTAAGTTTTACTGTTTTGATTCTTCTTTACTCTACTGTTGATTATCACTTTTGATCTTTGAGTCACTTCAGTTCAGTCACAAACTTGGGATCCATCTTCCCTTAGGGCACCCCCATTACACTATGACACATAAGATCTTGTACAATAAGAGTTCCAGGATGGGGTGGAATGTAGCAGCACTAAATATCACTCATTATTAAAGCAAAAGATTTGGCTGTAAAAAGACATTTTGAGAGTGTTCAACATTATGCTTATATAATAATGTAAACATTCTCAACTATCATTGTACTCAAGACTCTGGTATGAAAAATTTAGATAAAATGAAGGGATCACTAGAGTGGGTTAGTTAATAAAATCCAGCCATCAACAGTACTGATTAGTCACACTAATGCCTTACGAAGTTCTTGGCTTGCCTAACTAGCACTAGTGATATCTAAAATAGTGTAATGGCATTGAGTCAATGAGCAAAATACCCGTGAGGCTGAATTCAAGTAGTATGACCCACTTGAGCATAAATGTTAGTGCTGAGATGGATTGAGGTTATAGCCTGGCCATTCCTTAGAAACTTCAAACCACACATAGAAATATCTTTTGAATTTGCAACTAAAATCAGCTTTTCACTGTATGGTTATCACAATGGTGAGGGCAATGTATGGCTGCACTGCCAAGAGTTGTCGATAACACAGAAGTATATGTTATTGATGCCTCTTGGTATCACGACCACAGTATGGTGAACAAACAATTTTAGTTATATATTCAAAAGATATTACTATACCAATCATGGTATGCAAATATCTTTTGAATCTAGAAATAAAATTTGTATTTAGCCATACAGTTATTGTAACAGTGAGGGCATCATGTGGCTGTACTGTCAAGAGGTGTCGATAATACAGAAATATATATTATCGATGCCTCTTGGTATAATGACAACAGAGCTGCCAAAAATCAATTTGATTTGCATATTCAAAAGATATTACTATACCTATCATGGTATACAAATATCTTTTCAATATAGAAATTAAATTTGTTTTTGGCCACACTGTTGTCATGACAGTGATGGCATCGTATGCCTGCACTGCTGAGAGGTGTTGATAACACAGAAATATATTTATTGACACCTCTTGGTATCATGACAACAGTAAGGTCATCATATAGCTGTACTACTAAGAGGTATTGATAACATTGAAATATATGTTATCAAAGCCTCCTAGTATCACAACAACAGTACAGCAAAAAGTCAACATTTTTTATATATATTCCAAATATATTACTATACCTATCATGGTATATAAATATCTTTTGAATATAGAAATAAAATTTGTTTGTAGCTGTACCATTATCACAATGGTGAGGGCATCATATGGCTGTACTGCCAAGAGGTGTCACTAATACGGAAATATATATTATTCATGCCACTTCATATCATGACAACAGTATGATGAAAAGCTCTTCTTTTTGCTATATTCAAAAGATATTATTATACCTATCATGGTATACAAATATCTTTTGAATACAGAAATAAAATTTGTTTTTGACCATACTTTTGTCATGATGGTGAGGGTATCATATGGCTGTACTGCCAAAAGGTGTCAATCACACTGAAATATATGTTATTGATGCCACTTGCTATCATGACAACAGTATAACAAAAAGCCACTTTTTTTTCCTATATTCAAAACATATTACTATGCCTATCATGGTATAAAAATATCTTTTGAATATATAACTAAAATTTGTTTTTCACCATACTGTCATCATGATGGTAAGTGCATCATATGGCTGTACAGCCAAGAGGTATTGATGATACCGAAATATATGTTATCGATGCCTCTTGGTATCCAGACAACAGTACTGTCAAAAACTAATTTGATTTATATATTCAAAAAATAATACTGTACCTATCATGGCATACAAATATCTTTTGAATCTATAACTAAAACAGGCTTTTCCCCAAACTGTTGTAATAATGCTAGTCATGTCATCGTGCAATTCTGCTTCTTAGAGGTGTTGATCACAAAGAAATATATGTTATCAACACCTCCTGGTATCACAACAATGGTAGGTCGAGAAGCCATTTTTATTTCTATATCTAAATGATATTTCTATCCCAAGGTCAGAATAGAAATATCTTTTGAATATAGAAATAAAATTAGTATTTGGCCATACTGTTGTCATAATGCTAGAGACCTCATTGTGTGACTGTGCTGCCAGGAGGTATTAATAAAACAGAAATATATGTTATTGATCCCTCTTGCTATCATGACAACAGTATGGCACAAAGCTATTTTTATTTCTATGGTCAAAATATATTACTATACCTATCATAGTATGCAAATATCTTTTGAATATAGAAATAAAATTCATTTTTGGCCATACTGTTGTCATGATTGTGAGGGCATGATATGGCTGTACCACCAAGAATTATGGATAACACAGAAACATATATTATTGAAGCCTCTTGGTATCACACTAACAGTATGGTGAAAAGTAGATTTTATTTCTGTGTTGTATACTGACCACGATAGGCTTAGAGATATATCCTATATATACAATTATATTAAGCCTAAAAGCCATATGAGCATCGTGATGCCAGGAGGGATCGTATGTGACCTGATGCCTCTTGTAATATATATTTCTCTGATACCAAAGTCTAGAGTAATATAGGTATATATGTTACTAATACCTCTCTGGGTCATGACCACATGATGCTTCCTGACATCACAACACTAGTGTAGCTTAAAAGCTTATTTTATGAAAGTTATTTACAATATTATTTTGGACTCCCCACTTATCACCATAGACTTAGAAATATATATTATATATATAAACTATTCTGAGCTACTCTCAGGATCTTCACCCACAGTAATTGGTGAGATTACTTACCAAGTTTATTTGTATACCTTATTGTACATGCAAAACATGCTAGGTTTACATGTGATGATGTCTTAGCATGGTTTGCATGTACCATGAGCTATACAAACAAACCTGAAAATGCATGTAGTATTTCTTATAGAGCTCAGTGGTCTTCCTATATAAGTAGACCCCTCCTTCCCTCCTTCCCTCCTTCCTTCTGTCCCTTCCTCTCTCTATCTTGTAACTGGAGTCTCTGTCCCTGGGGCATACAAATCGCTTTTTTTTTTTCTTTTTTTCTTATTTTCTTTTTTTCCAAAAAATATCTGATATGGAATGGTGCCTTTGAGCTCACAAGGACATCTGGTAAGAAAGGCAAAGTAAGTACACTTCATATGATCTTTGACTATTTATAGTGAACAATATTCAACTTCATTTTTCACTTAGATGTCCCCCTGTCTCTGTCCTTATCACTACTTCTGCCCCTCCAATGACTCCACCCTGGCCCACGCAAGTAAGTATGGGTAAGTAAGTACACTCCATCCACCCATTCACAGTCTACAGTAAGCAATACTAAACTTTCTTTTTTCCTTAGATGTCCTGCTATCTCTTCTCATCCTGCTACCTTAGATGTTGGCATGCCAACCTCCCCACCCCAGTCAACACTGTTGGGTTGTGGAAGTACACTCCATCTGATCATTGACTGTCTATAGTAAGCAATACAAACCTTTCTTTATTACTTATACATCTTGCTATCCACACTTGTCCTGCTGTCTTGGACCTTGGCATGCCTACCCCTGCCTCGCTCACTCTGGTTAGGTTGAGGAAGTAAGTGCACTGTGTCTAAGTATTCTCTAGTGATAATTATTAACTTTGTTTTTGCTCTTAGGTACCCTACTGTTGAGGCTCTTGATATTCAACAGTGGTGTAGGAAACAGAGAGTCTTGCAGCATGCAGTTTTGAGTGGTAGGACAGTGAATAGAGCATAAGCAAATATTCTATTACTGGTCATCTTCATACATCCCCTGAGATCAAGCTAATCATCATTCTTTTCTTTTTGTAGCTGTATGTCACAGAATGCAATGAAGAAGCATCTATTTGAGGTGGCAGTCAAGGATTCTTTGTAAGTGAAAGCTAACATATACACATATATTGGAATATTTTTAACTAACACTAATAGGTGCCACTATGGCAACATTGTCTATGCCAAAAACTAGTGTTGGTTTTTGAACCCCCAAACTAGTATGGCAGCATATGTTATATAGGGCAAGGAAGTCTGTGCCTACCCCAAGGTATACTCCTCGGACAACCACCCCATGACCGATGACAAATTGGGGTCAGCAGTAATTTTTGCTTGCACCTTTCCCCCCATCATGGCCTTGATGGAGGTTGTTAGGGACGTGCACTAGGCTGACAATGTGGAGGAATTTGACTGCCATCTAAAGTAATTGGTCTTTGACATGGTCCAAAATCTTCGGTAGTCGAATGAGGATTATCTGGCAGAGGCAAGGAAGGTTTGTGAGGTTGAGGAACCTCCAAGTAAGTATTCCCTCTAATCCATGATGGGCTATCCTCATACTAACACATTTTGTCAGTGGCTCAATCTGATTGGGTCACTTTTGATTTCCCATGGGCAATAAGGATCCACATTATTTGTCAGATGGGTGCACCTAATATTGCACATCCATTCCTGGGCCACCCTGGGTATACTAGTAACTCCACCCAGGGAATCACCTTGGAGGTCATGGCATCACTGAGTATGAGCAATCTGCTTAGGGTAGTCAAAGGCTAGCATGTGGAGGGGCCCATCGGGTGCCCACGATATCTCATCAGGATGGCTGGTGAGGGCACTATGGTACTTCATTGGGTGCCCTCTAATCCTCTCCCACTCTGTGAACTGATCTTTCTGCGTGAAGATAAGGATATCTGGGCGTGGCTCCTTGCCAATGATAGTAACTATGCACTGGACCTCATGGTCCTGGAGCTAAGCCTGGATGAGGGAGAGTACAATGACCAGACTACAGAGCCTACCAATGGCAGATATCCCTTCTTTGATCACAAGGCCTGGGACAGCTGTGGGCACAGTAGAGATATCGGTGCAGCAGTGCAAGAGGAGGATAAGGAGGAGGCAAATAGCAGGGAAAGAAAGGAGGAGGAGGAGGAGGTGGAGGATGAGTATCAGGTAGGGGAGGATGAGGAAAATGAGGATGCGGAACAGGAGGAGGACGAGGAGGAGCAGGATTCTGGCAATGGAGGACTTGTAATTGAGGATGTAAGTTTCTAACCCTAAACCTGTTGCTGCTAATATCAAGATATATACCCAGCGAATCAGGAATATAGGATGAGAAATCAGATAAGAAACTGGATGGGAAACCAGGCCTCTTGAGACATCCTCCCATCAGGCTCCAAGATACCCCTTCCTCTGGTGACCCCAAGCGTTCTACTGAACTGTCTAATGAAGGCAAACCCTGAGCCATGCTCATGCTTGTTTGGGACCAGCCCTGGATAGTGGCAGTTATCATAACTCTCAGCTGGGTAAGATAGAGTCATGAATAGCTCCACCCCCCCTAGTTCTTCTGGCTCCTGCAACTTCATCTGTGCCCCTGACTTCTGTTATGGCTGCCTAGTGCACTTTGGGCCCTGTAAAAGTTCTTCAGGCTCTGGCAACTGCCTCTGCACCCCTGGCTTCTGTTGTGGCTCCCTCCAGCCACCCAAGTCCCATAATTGTTCCTCCAGCTCACACGTCTCCCCATGTACCCTGTTTTGGAATCAGAAACAGGAGGGTGCAAACATGAATGTTCGCTTTCTTTTGTAGCTTTTCCCATTTCTCTTTTGTAGCTTTTCCCCTTTTCATTGTTTTCTTTTTACTATATATTAGCTGGCATCGTTAGTTAGTCTTTCTTAACTACTATTGATTCACTAGTAATACAAAACCATTTGACACCATTGCTGGGGCATGTCCTTGTTAGCTCTTCCAATCTCAAGTGCCTGGTATGTGATAATAGTGATAGTACTAAGCCCACTTACTTTGGTGCTGGGAGTCTTCTTAATTCAGGACATCTTGCATTGCCTGTAATTAACAGATCTAGAATTTTTACTAATCATCTGAGGTGAATGTTTACTAGGGTATAGGCATTAGTGATGAGATAGACCAGTATTTGAAATTGTTATAGAATGGCTGAACTACAATGCCTGGCCATCTCATCATGAACATTCATGTTTGAGTACATCAGATTGCTTGAATTCGGCATCTTGGCTGTTCAGTTTTGTTGACTCGATACCAGTACACTATTTTACATGTTGTTAGTGCTAGATAGTCAAGGTGAGAACTTTGTGAGAAGTAAGTATCCTTGAATGATACCTTTTTGGACTAGAATGTATTACACCTTCTCTATTTGCAACTACTTCATTTCCTCTAATCTTTTCATGCCTGAGTCTTGAGTCCAATCATAGTTGAGAATGCTTAGATTATTATGAACATAATGTTGAACACTCTCCAAATACATTTTCCCTGCCAAATCTTTTGCTTTAATAACCAGTGATAGTCACTGATCCTGCACCCCCCCCTACAGAGACTCCTAGCATACATGACCTGATGCATCATAGAGAATACAAGAAAAATATACAAACTTCTCATCTTCACTCAACTGTGCTTAAGATACCTATGATTTTCCTATATCCTGAATTCTAACACTTGATATTGGGTAACCTACTACACCATAAATAAGCAATAGGCCAATACATGTAGTCAGCCACTGTCCTGAGTCAGCAATCTATACAGAGGTAGATGCAATGTGCAACCTGGTAGTATGGGATCTGGAAAAGGGAGATCCAGAATGCATCAAAACAAATCTCAAGATGTGTCTTCACCTTAGGATTCTTCTTCAACCCTGATTGCGAGCCTACTAGGAAGAGTACTGAAGCACCCACAGAAGGGTACAATGCTGACCATGGCCAATGTAGAACCCATAGCAGAACCCAATGATCAACCCGATATCCAAAGTGTATATCTATCCGATGATAGTAGTAATGAGTACCAAATATCACATTGAGCAGAGGAAATAGAATCAGACACTGAACCAGATGGAGAATGCATTGATATTGCAGATGGCTGCAGATCAAGACATGATCATGGGTCACAAATAGCTAATAGAAAGGGAAACAGCTAGGTGAGAACTATACGCATTTTGACTATATCAGGGTCTCTGGAGATCGGTCCTGCTTGGTGTATGACCACAGATCTTGGACCCATAATTTGGCAGAGATCCTACAGTCATCCAATGTTCCCATCCTTGAGCGATGTATAGTTATCATCCCTACTGGATAGCCTGCCTGGCCCTCCATCAGGTACCTGATCTCTAGTCCTGCTCCTCACTCTCAGTGAAATATACTGACAGGTACATCAAGGGCCATATTAGATCATATCAAGACTCTGATTCTACTATACACCCTGTTGGAGCAACAAATCCTAAATATAGTTGTTCTGATAGCCCAGGTGCAAAAGGTTTATGATGCCATGCTTACTAATATTGTGGATGTCAAAAATATAAAATCCTCAGTGCAGTGCATAAGTTTGGCAAGTGGACTCAGACATATATGACTCAATGCAGAATGCAAGACTAACCAAGAAAGATATGCCAAAAACACTCTAGAGTAGAATTCCAGTTTGTACATGAGGTGAGGTAAAAGATTGTGGATTTATAAAGTTTGCCAGACAATGCCACAGCTATAGCATGCAGAGTTGATTATCTGCCACAATGAGAGAGGTTTATGTGCGATCAAAGGGGGTATGATGTTTATCTCCACCAGACACCAACTATATAGTGACTACTGCTGACTATAATTGGAGGTAACTTAGGGACTGACATTATGATTCTTTGCACTCCTGATTCCTGAGGCAATTTTCTATAAGTACTTTACTGGGAAGAAGATGCAAGGTATTGTGAATCGCAAGTTCCTTATGTGCATCAATGGCACTATGATCTGCTTGACATGCACCATAATCTGCTTTACGCTACATGCATGCCAAATGGGGATATATCAGGAGCACAGAGACTTCAAGGCTGAGGTAGCTTGAGTGAGTCTCTGAATCATCTAACTGTTCATTCATGACCAAGGTAGCTAACCTGTTACCAAACACAAAACACCTTTTTGACTGACAAAAAGAAACTTAAGGTAAGTGACCATGGAGGATCCAGGATATGATTGTGCAAAATATGTGAGAAACAATCGATAAGAGGGTTGGCTAAGTTCACGGGGTACTGCGGGACTGTGATGAAGGATATAATCATGATTGGGAAGCCATAAGCACTGAGCTAGAGAGTTAGATATCCAACGACACTTCTATACAGCCTGTACTGCAACACATTAATCACCAGAACTTGGACCTAGTGGGACATCAGGAACATTGAAATCTGTCACCAGAAACTGACAGCTATTTTGACTTGAGCCAGATGGTAGTAGCTCAGGAGCTTCAGTTACAAGATTCCAATCCTCTGAGTCCCAATGACTCTCATGATCTGGTTATAGAACCTACAGTAAACACAGTGATGATCGCTTCTCTGAAGTGTGGGGTCTTGTTGAGTCTTGAGGAATCTCACAAAGCACCAACAGTACCAGTGGAGATATTATTGTAAGCTGGATGATGATAAGCATGTGTGGTGGGACAGTTACCAAGGATGATTAAAGGGAATTAAGAACATGTAAAGATTATGAGTAATAGATTTAACTTAGCTCACTATGATGACACGACAATAGAAACAAAAGTATATAGTGCAAGGGAATGATCTGGGCGATATTCACCACAGAATCTATGAACGTGGCCATCCATAGGGTGTCAGGGCAATCACAATGTAGTATATTAGATATCAGGAGCAGGTTGGGCACATTGGACAATACCAAGTGCAATGTGCAGAAGGTGTCAGAGGTAATTCACCACATTTCAGAAGGTATTCTGAGAAGGTCGAGACATAAAGTAGTAGCATCAAGATGAGACATTGTGGTTGAGATGAAATCTGGACACAGCATGTATGCAGGGAGGGATCTAGTTGAGAGGAGTATCATGTAGAAAGAATCTGGATGGAAAAGCCTGATGAGAGGCAGCCCCAGGACACACATCATGTGTATTATGAAATCTTGATACCCACTGGTGACAATACGAGGCCAGAGTGGAAGATGCCAGAATTAGGTGTCACTATACTGTAAGAGCTTGGGATCAAGTGGTGTCTGGACATAACATGTTAGAATCAGATAATGTTAGGATGTAACATCCAAGAATCAGACATTGTTAGGATGCAACACCTGAGGATCAGACATTATTATGATGCAAGAGTACAGAATCAAACCTTGTCAGGACATACTTGACATAGGAGTCCATGTCCAGATACTGTCAGGATGCACCCAACACATGACTTGACATCAGGATATGATGTTGATTACACAGCACATCCTGGGTAACAGTTATCATTACAGGTACCTGGTGTATCAGATGCACCGGATGTATTGGGTGCAAGATAATATTTTTACTAATGTCTGCATTCTTGGTCTCTTTGTAGTTTAACAAAGAGAAACAACTGGTAGGACTGGTATAATGCAATCCAATTACTTCTTTGCCAAGTTTTCTTCTTTGATTCTGACTACTGATAAGTGTGTACAAAGATTAAAATGCTTTGTCAACAATTTCCAAGTGATACCAACATCACTCATTTCTAGGACTGAGTCTGCAGGAACAGCTCATGTAAAAGTTTGTCAGGTAATTCACTCAACTAGGTGTAAGGTCAATTGACCATCAAAGTTGATCATTAGCATGTTCTGATTGATCAATTAGATTAGTATCTTGGGATGTAGATGGATTTGCAGGTTTATGGATGGTAGAATTGGCTGAGAGAATTCATGTATGATATTTATAAACCTTACAGGTATTGACCAATAGTTTAGGTACTTCATGTTCTATAGGTGCAAGCTGAAGTGAGACAATTATTAGATTATGTAATGAAGTATAGCAAAATATCTCCATTATTCTACTAACCTCAGCTTTTGCCAGGCAGATTCTGTACCATCTCATCCTACTTCATAAAGTACATTTATCTACTGATTTATTAATAGCATTCAGAAGACTAACACATTGCTGCTCATCAGGCATGATTATAGTATTAATATTCTCCATTTGAATTGTTGATAATTATTGGAATAAATCAAATTGGTTCAGATATATTAAATATTAGGAAGTTATATATACAACATTTGAAAAAGAATTACACAAACAATATAGCCCAAGTACTGAGTCAACTCCAGGTACTTCAGAGATTATTAGTAACTACTTATAACTTCTCTAACCTAACCTAGCATTAGAAGATGCAATACTTCTGATATAGTTCTGGTGATCTATGTATAACACTTTGATTAATGCAATGAGAGATATAATAGGGGACCTCTTGGCATATACATTCTATATGAATAATCTGAAACCAAGTTCAATTCCTACTCCCACCATAATTTTGCATCATAATCACTATCATCCTAAATAATTGGATTCCTACTGTGATCTTTTGTTATTTTGTCTTGAATCTCTTATTGACATCTTTATACTAATATTTTAACAACTTTATCTTATATTATTCAAAATATCCTTCACTCTTATCTCTTGCTACAAGCAGGGAATATGAATTCTTCCTTTTATTGTACAATGATTTTAAATTGCTCCTATCATGTTTCTTTAATTCTGAGAAAATAAAAATAAAAATAAAAATAAAAAATAACTTCTCATAACCATAATTTTGATTTGAACAAACAAGTTTATTTACATGATATTTTCTGTAGGGCATTTGATACTAAGATGTCTGCCATTCTATCCCCAATTGCATCAAGCAAGCAAGCATAGTGTTTGTTACAGTTTAGGACATGGTAGGTTTTCACTTACTAGCCCTGCTATTACTCTAGCTTAAGGGGAATATTTCCTCTATGATCCCTGTTCCTACCCCTATGTGGGACCTAAACCCACTCATTCCCTGGACAGGTCCCTATTTTACACCTCCCATATTTGATAGGAGCCTGAGTAGGGGTAGGAGCAGGAAATAATAAAAAACCAACCCTTGTCTGGGCTACTGAGTGGGGGAGGGGGAAAGGGGCCAGGAGCTTATACATTTAGGCACTGTAGAGGTACTATAAGGAACACTAAGTAAAGTGTTGGATATAAACTACCAGAACCATACACCCTTTAGAAATCTTGTACTATATCCATCTTGCCTCTTGCTTACAAGTCACTTTGAATCTTTTTGTATCATTATTGCAAGTTTTTATATTAGATCTTAGTTTATTCCATTATGTGGTAAATCATTTCAAACCTGAAAGGGAGCAGGTTATGACATCAAAATCTAGACACATGCATCTTAACCCTGTTAAATATCCTTTAATCCTACCATGTTCTAATTGCAACAGGTAGGTCAGCTCCTGACAGGGATGCCAAGGTGTGACTATATCATACACGACAGTACTATTTCACTTAAGCGAGGCAGTGAGGGCCAATGAACCTCTTGGTAGTATCATTGCACCTTACTGTCTCTCATCTCAATAATCCAGACATCCAGCTATGTGTCCTGTACATATTTCTCTAAGTCCTAAATAGACACATTATCATGGAGGCATTAAGAGTCTGTTTTAACTGTTTCCACATCTGCATGCCAAGTCTTGCTACACTCAAACAATGATTTGACTCTATAATATGCAGAAATTTGCCTAATTATACCTCTACAACCTCTATATACGTTTAGAATTTTTAATATGGATTGTGTTCAAGTTCATTTGCTGGTATTACAACTAGAGAAATAGAGGTTCATGATCAATCAAAAATCATGGAATTTGAGTTCAACCTATGGTAAACTGAGTGTAGGTAAATCAAGTTAACAATTAGCTGGAGGAACTGCATGGCTTAAAAAACTTTTTTTTTGAGCTTATTGACTGTAAAGTGAAAATTACATTTAGTTCCAAATCTTCTATTTCTTGGCATCTAGGGTGTCAGGACAGCTCTACTACAAACTCTCAAATCTTTTCACACCGAAGCCTAATATAACCAACCATCACTTCTTGACATGGTAGAGAATATCTGCTCTGTCATTCTTGATGTTACTGAGTAAAACTACAGATATTGCAATCACATGATAATAGTAGTAGAACAATATAACTGTTGACAAAATCACTCAAACATCAATCAAAGCCTGGTTCTCATTCTTCAAGATATAGGTTGGATGCATGTTGGAACTATAGTATAGGGATCAACTAGTAGCTTATATATGTAAATGATTGTGCAAGGAAACTAAATAATAGGAAAGGCCTCAACTTTATATATCTATTACCAGCCTCCTCATTTATTCAAATGCATATGTAATACAATTATTTTGCAGTCATCACACAATACCTTGAATTCCTTCTTGGAAATACTATAAATGAGATGGCTCATTCAAACAACACGTAATGTAATCATACTTAAAGACATCCTCCTACCTACTACCATTAATGTAGATACAAAAATATCCCAAACATATAATGTAATAATATAATAAATGAAACCATATGATAATGGAAACCTATTCTTCCACCTCCTCCAATATACAGAAGAGTCATTGTGACCAGTAGAGCTGTAGCTGTACATATCCATGTATCATATAGTTGAGCTCTCTGTTAATCTTGTTTGAGATATGATTTATCTTGACTTCATATAGATATATGCAAGGAGCATGACTACTATTGTAAACACAAGCATTTAGTATGTAAAAATAACAATCTATGATATTAGCTCCCCTTTCAGCCCTGAGCTCTATTGCAGGTTCTGGGTATTGGTCTCACATGGATTCAAAGAATCAGGAGAGTTGTCTGAGGGGTACAAAGGGGATGTGAGTAGGCTAGACTATGAGTGGCCAAAAGTCTGAGATGGTATCATCATCATTGATGATAGAGGTGAATTGTATTTTTTGCTTTCATTCATAAGGGATTTTATTTGGCAAATGCACTTTTTTCTTGGATGCCTATTCCTTTCGTGTTGAAGGATTTTATTCTCCTGAGGAGTCTTTAAGGTTAGGTTCTTGCTAGGCATCATTGGTAAAGTTATGGTAGGGAAGGAATGTTCAAGGAAAATCATAGGTGGTACCTCAGAGTTCTGTTGACATGAGTTTTGGTTCTGAAGTTATGTGATAGTAGTAGCTTGCTGACTGCACTCTTGACCCATATGATAAGCAGTGGCTATGAGTAGATTTCCTCTTCAATGTAGATGTTCAATGTGTTCTGGTTAGCTTTGAGGTAGTCTAAGCTCAGCTTAATACAACTGTAGACCCCTCCTATAAGAATAGTATATTTGATGATTAATTGTGTAGTTTATTTGTAGCTCTTCATTATCATAGTTATTTTGAGCTGTCGATAGTGATATTCTAATTGGTGGTGTTGTAGGTATACTTTAATAGTTGTGTGAGGTAGACAGATACTAAGAATGTTGATTTTCTGCAGCTGCTGTAGCTGTAAGAAGTACTGAAAGGATAAAATGGGTCCAGCACAGAAATATACAAGGTTGAGAAGATTCACTTCTCAGAAAGGTAAATGAAGGGAAGAAAGAGGAATTATCAGTTGAAGGAGGAACAAACACTACGAGGTGTGAGTAAAATGCTACTCATACAGTTGGGAATTCAATTGTCATTCTTGGAAAAACAAGTGTGTCAAAGGGAATCACATGTAAGTCCAAAGAAATTAAAATCGGAAAATAGGAAACAAAAATAAATTTCCATTCATCATCACTCTACCTGATGTCTATGACATTAACTCTCACAATATCATTATCCTCTTCATCTTCTATCCTCTATGTAGAAACTAGGGAGTAGTAGTTTCTTATAAAAGAATCTAGCACACAATAACTGACCAACACTAAACACCATCATACCAGTTGTGGGAAAAAGTAGAGTTCACACTGGCCATTTGGCAACCATAACAACAGACTAACTTTTACTTTCTAACAAAGAATGACTACACTTCTAGACATCAGAATTATTGCAATACAAGTTTACATACTCTCCTTGTAGCTAATACTTTATTGGTTCACCTTTTACTTACCATAGTTTCTCTAAACATCCTGGCATCTGAGAAATCCATTTATAAATCCTACTATATGATAACCCCTCCCAAGCAACCTGCAAAGGAGAAATTGTTTGTTCCTGTTATGAGGGCACATTTGAGGGTTCTGACAAATGTTCCTGAATCAATGCTTCTAAAATGACCACACATTCTGAAATGGGTTGAGATCAGATAAGTATGCAGGACAATCATGTCTTACCATACCCAACATCTTTCTCCATCGACTAGTCTCCACTAAGGTATGATAAGTTTCCCCATCTTCAATTATCCTATAGTCTTTACTTTACCTTCACAATTTCTCATACAAAGGAACAATATGTGGTATAAAGATATGGTTGATATAGGTGTTGGAATTTAGAATGGTAGTCGTTGTAGTCTAGCCATTATGCTTTGTAATTATTTGCACTGATGGAGGGACTAGCTCTGGGTACCCTTTAGATGTGAATGCTCTCCAGAAACCAATAGCATTTAGATTTGGAATTAAGGTCAGTACATGATAGTATACTTGATGGGCAGTATGGGGAGGATGTTGGATATATGTATGGATATGTCACTGGGGACTACAGCTTATATATACCTCGTCACAATATACATGCTTCTACTACCACTTTGGTCCCATCATATTGTGCTCATGTCCAAAGCATCTTCTCCTCTTCATTGAATATGGGCTCAGTCAGAGCTTGCACCTAGCAAGATACATATAAAACTGATACTTTTACAGGAAGTTGCAAATAGTACATTCACGGATCTCTAGTTGAGAACCAGCAATAATTTCAGCAAAGGTTCCATGGGGATTTTGGGTAACTGGCTGTAGCAGGTACTGGTCATCACTTTCACTTAATCTTTTACATCAGCCTTGATACTTGGTATGCCTGAGTGAACCAGTTTCCTTCCAGTGATTAAAAACCATTTTCACTGCTCCAGCAGTGACTCAGAACTCATGCTCAATTGCTCTCAAGTATGTCCCTTGATTTCTGACTTCAACAATTCTGGACCTTTCTGGAGTGGTTAACACTCAGCTTTTGGTATTATCATAGAAAGGCATTTTGTCATTGAGGAGAAATGAGTTGCAAAAGTGGTGGTATTACTTCATTTCATTGTGTGCCAAGCCAAAAGTGTAAACTCTGCTTTTTCCCATGACTAACACCAACAAGAGCCTCACTATAACTTCCTGGGTCTGTGAAATAAAAACTAACCTTTCTGCCACTATCCCAAACCGTTTTTTCATTCCCACAGTACTTGAATTTTTTCTTCATCTACAGATATTCATCTTGGTTCATAATCTTTACTCATGGGAGAGAAATTTGTGTATCTGTCTCCTAGACTCCATGGTATTTGCTTTGGATTTGTGAAGGTACTTTTAGTGAAATTCTTTGATTAACTTAGTTGAGTTGTTGAACCTGTTGGCTTTATACCATTCTTGATTGTGGGAGGAATCATAGCCAGTATAATGGGCTTTGTATTATAGTTTGCTATGATGTAGTCTTGAGTCAATGATAGCTTCTATTTCGTATTCTTTCATGTCATCTGTGATGATGTATGGAGGTGGCTCTTTATATTAAAGAGGAAGAAGATTATTGATGTAGGGTTGGAGGAGTGAGGTATGGAAGATAGGATAGACATTCACCAAGAGTGAGTTGTCCAGTTTAATTGCTCAGGAGCCTATATGTACCAAGACAGAAGAGGTTCTGAATTTTTGTCATCCAGTTTGTCTGATGGTCTTTTGGTCTTGATATGATGTTTGAGTAACCACAGTTTATCTCCAATTGAGAGGTTGGGGTGAGGCAATCTTTTCTTATAAGCATATTCTTTATCCTATACCTGAGAGTGTACTATTTCTAAAGTGAGAGATTTATGCAGCTGTACTAATTTGTTTATATATGCCTTGATGTTGGCTAGTCCTAATGATATGCTCTTGATGATCCATGATTCCTTTTTGGACTGGCATTCCTCATTTGTGAAAAATAAGGTAGTGTTAGTACTTTCTAGATGTGTATCATTATAGGTAAATTGTGTAAATAGGGGTAACTCTATCCAGTTGTCCTGCTGATAGTTGCAGTATGCATATAGCTATTGTTCTAGCCTAGCATTAATTCATTCTGTTTTCCCATCTATGTTGGGTAAAATACTGAGCTTAAATTGCATTTGATTTCCTGGTATTTTGACAGTTCTTCTCAGTACTGTGAGGTGAACAGTGATTCTCTATCACTGACTATCTTTCTTGGCAATCCATGACAAGGGAAGATTATGTTCATAAATAGCTTTGCAAATTCTAATGCTTTCATTGTCTCATTGTAGGGCATGAAGTATGCCATTTTGGTAAATCTATTAACTACTACCAATATACTGTTATACCGGTTCAATTTTGGTAGACCTGTGATGAAATCTATGCTGATTGAACTCCAGAACCTTCTGGGTGCTTTTCATGAACCGAGTAAATTAAAGGCGGAATAGTTGATTGGTTTTGTTCATGGTAAGTGTCACAATTCTTTACAAATCTTACAATGTCCTTTCTCATGTAGTGCTAGTAATATTATCTTTCGATATTTTCATATATCCTCACAGTTCCTTGATATCCTACCATTATGTTATCATGGTTTATTGGTAACATATCAATTCTGATTTTTGGGTTATTGGGTACCCATATCTTGTCTTCATAGGTAAGGAATCTATTGATCATTTGTCACAATCCCAGTACCATATCCTTACTGGTGATTTTTCCCATTTCCAACTCTTGTATTAGTTGTTCAATTCTCTCATCTTCTTTCATTACTTTTTGAGTGCTACTTTTGGGTTTTTAGATGTGTTCGCTCTAATAGCTTTGAGTTTCTGTCTTTAACTACTTTCTTTCTTATCATCTGGATATATGATGCAGGTGTTATGAAAGTAGAAAGTCCAGTTTAATACATCATAGGGTTTTGATTTAAGTGCTGTGATTATGTCTCCTGATGAGTTTCCTCAGAGTATGTGGTCATGTTCTTGTACCAGTTCTTCTTTCTTGTCATTTGAACTCAATATTATTCACAATTTGGAGGAATCAGCTGACCCTTTGTGAGGGATGTCTCCTAGTATCCTAGTGAGGACATCTGCTTTTCTGTTCAGTACCACCTTTTTCTACATAATTTTAAAGTTGAAGTTAGCTTAACATTCTGCCCCTTGTGTTTACCTTTTATTTATTTCTTCTTTATGGATGAACAGGATTAGGTTGGCATGTTCTATAAATATCTAGATTGGGTGCCTACTTCCTTGAATGTTACATCACTGTTCTTTGAATTCTTTGACTATGGCTAGTAATTCCTTGTCATGGATGTCATAAGTCTTTTCTTCATTGGTTATAGTCTTCCCATGAACTGCTATAGGATGTCTAATCCCATCAGTGTCTTTTTCAGACAGGACTGCTATACTGACATGGTTGGAGGTATCAGTTACAAGGAGTATTAGTTTTGAGTGATCAAAATGAGCTACTATTGGTATTTCTGTCATAGTCTTCTAGAAGTATTCAAAAGACTCATTTTGCTCATTTTGTCATGGCAATTTGGTGTCTTTTTTTGCAAGTTTCCTAAAGGGTACTGTAATGCTGCTAAAGTCTAAGATGAATTGGTAGTAGAAGTTACAGAATCCTAAAAATTTCTTTACATATTTGACTGCTTGTAGCTTTGGTCAACATGATACTGCCATTGTTTTTGTGGAGTCTGTTTCTATTCCTTCAGGTATGATAATAAATCCTAGATAATCTATTCTCTAAGTGTGGAACTTGCATTTCAGTAGTTCTAACTTAATCTCATGTGTTCACAGGAGTTTCAATACTTTGATAAGATTTCAGATATATTATTCTAAAGTTTTGGAGTAGATTAGGATATCATCTAGGTAGACTATACAATAGATATCTGTGACTGTATTCAAGATATGGTTTATCTATCTTTGGAATGATGCAGGTACATTAGTGAGACCAAATGGCATAACTAGGTATTCGAAGAGCTGATAGGTTATTTTGAATACCATTTTCTGTTCATCTCCTTCTTTGATCTTGATATTATGATAGGCATCCTTAATGTCTAGCTTGATATAGTACCTAGTTCTACCTAGTCAGTTTAGACTACTTGATATCAGTGGTAATGGATATTGATCCTTGATTATAACTTTTACAAAATCCCTAATAATGTATACAGATTCATACTCCTCCATCTTTTTTAGCAATAAAGAGGATTGGTGCTGCTGCTAGAAGGGTTATTCTTGAATCTATTCTCTTACTAAGTTCTTATTAATGTAAATTTCAGCTTCTTGGGCTTCTCTTTTGAATAATTTGTAGACTCTACAGGTTGGTGCTGTTTTTCTTTCCTGTAATACAATCTCATTGTCTACCCTCATTTTTGTAGGGTGCAGGTTATTTCTTTCTAATACCTCAAATATATCTATGAACTCATAATACACAGCAGGTATTCTTTCATGCAAGGAGAGCTCGTTAGATTCTTCCTTCATATACTTTTCAGTAATTTGCTCACTAATCCTCCTCCCCACTACCACAATAATCTTTGCTTTATTGCCAACCTGTAGAAATTCTTCATCCTTATGTGTTTCTTGTATTTTGAGCTGTTTCTATACTACAACTCATAATTTATAGTCTCTTACAATTAGTTTCAACCTTGTAGGTTTCAGAGTATATTTTTTTGGTTCTGCCTTTATAGGATTTTAGATGCGGTTTCAACCACTAAGGATTTAGGATCACCATCTTCAGTTCTTGATCTATAGCTTGTTTCTCATTGACCCCCATACTTTGTGGTGATCTTCTATAATAGTTTCTTGCATAAAAGGGAAAAGTGAGTTGTAACCTTGTACTTCTCCAATCTACAGATAGTCTGTGTTTGACCAGCCATAGCATGCTGAGGAGAACACCTAAGTGTCCAAGTTTTGTAATATACAGTTTGACAGTTTGGGTAAGACAGTTGATTCTTAAGATTAATAGTACATTATTGGTACTTGTAAATCCCAGCTCTCCTATTATGGTATGATGGAGGATATCATTTTATTTGATTAGTAGTAAGTGCAGTCTGGTAGTTCTTTCAAGGATGATGAAATTGTCTGCAGCTCTACTATCAACCATGTGATGGAGTCTTTCTTGAATGTCTTCATTTGAGGTATACGTTTGCAAGACAATTTGTGAATTGTGGTATGTGTCTATCAGTATAGTTGCGAAAGTATTGAGTTAAAGTATCTTGGGTTAGGAGACTAGTGATCTGCTACCTCCTGCATGACCTCATTGTTTAAATACTTTGTTTCAAATTCATTGACCTTGAATCTATTTGCTCTTACTCTGTATTCCTTTGCTTGGTGCCCTACCTTTCCACATCTTAGATATAGATTCTCTCTTCTGCATTGATCACACTCTTGACTTTCCCACTTTGAGAGCCATGAGAATCTATTAGCATAGAACTCTATAGCATCCGCTCCCTATGGTGTTGTTAGTAGCTTCGACTGTAGAGGCTTTAGAGGGGTATTGTTTCTCAATTAATACGATGATTGGCTGATTCCCTTCATCTACCTGATTGATTAGATCTTTGCTTCTTGGCATATCACCTAGTTTGCAAAGGTGGCTGGAGTTGTGATATTCTCATATTTGTTTTGATAGTAGTCTAATAGTTCATTGCTTCTTCCTTTCGGAGATAATGTAGGTATGTAATGGGGGTGCCCTAAGGGAAGATAGATTCCAAGTTCATGACTGCACTGAAGTGACTCAAAGATCAAAAGTGATAATCAATAGTAGAGTAAAGAAGAATCAAAACAGTAAAACTTAATACCGTTAAGCTGCAGCCTCACTGAGTAAGTTTCTGCAGAGGTGGTTAATTGCCAGAGTAGACTGAGACTTGCATATAGTTTAAGTAGAATATCATATAATACCAGTTCCCATCCATCATTACTCTAACTTAATCATAAGCACACCCATCTCCTCCAGGCTGACCAATACGCCCCACTAAAGATATTATTCCTTTGTGGATATTGGACTGCTCTGGCTAAATCTCCTTCCAACATTAAGTGTTTCAAGCACTGCATCTTTAATGTGATTGGAGGAGAAAAACTCTTCATATCATTGACATGCTAGTGGCAAACTATTATGCAACTGAGGAGACATACCACTGATGAACTCTCATATTCATATGCATTTCATCTATGCAAGCCTTTAGTTGACATAGCTCTCACAATCGAACTGAACCTTCAAATTCTACTTCATTCACAGTAGGTCTTTCCCTGATAGGCAAGCCTACTCTGCTTCCCTAGTAAGGTACATTGGTGATTGGCTTAGTGGGTACTACCTATAGTTAACTCCCCAAAAGTACCACTATCATGACAAGAATCATGCTTTTAGAGTTCTCAAACAACCCGAATAATCTTATAGCATTTGGGCATAAGTTATATCTATGTGTGATTCACTGGCCTAGAGATGCCACAATATCTTCTAGGCTACCCCAGGACTACCTGGAAGGCTCTGGTGTACCCCTCCAGTATTACCTTAGTAACACCTTCAGGTCTTGTCTATTTTGCATATATCTAGTACCAGAAGATAGCCCTTGCTCTGGAGTACACCCTATACCCTCTCTTATATTCTACAGACAGCATCCAGTTGGATGGACAGTGACAACCTATCCAGTATTACAAGAGTGTCTCCACTCAATTCCTTTTATTAGGGAGAAAGCAACTCAAAGACCGTAAGCCCACAACATGTGGTCCTTACGCTGGGGACACAGGAGGGTGTTAGGAATACCTCTGTAAAGTCCTGTGGCATTCAGAGCCCTGTAGCTCCTGTTATAGCCACCCAAAGGCTACCAGATTTGTAGCCTTTGGATTTTACCAGTGTGTCCAATCCTTATAGCATCACCACCTGTGCCAAATAAGTATTTCTATATGTGAGTTTGGGTAACTTGGGTGCCATGTCAGGGTAACTTGAACCTTATGGCAGGGTAACTGAGATCTCATGTCAGGGTAACTTAGGCCTCATGACAACAACTTTTCCTGAGCCTGACTTCTATACTATTATCTTATAGCATGCATAGTTGTCCATTAAAGTAAACCAAACTATCCTTACCTGTCCACCTCAGGGTCTCCAGTATGGGTGTAACAATAGTCCACTGTAAGACACCCTCTGGTGGGTTGTTAAAAAGTACCCCTCATCTGTATAGTGTACTTGTATCATAAGTAGTCTAAAGTCTGAACAGTATTCACTAAATGCTAGATATCCTTGTTTGAGCTTGTTTATAGCATTAGCTGCAATTTTGTTAGCTCGTTTATATCTAAACGGACCTTGTAGCACTTCTTTGAATGTTGCATAGGTGGTCCATAGTACTGGTAACTATCTTTCTAGAATAGATACCAGCCAGTTGAGGACCTTGCCTCTGAAGTATGTCAGAGCATACTTGATCTTTACAGTACCTATCTCATACTTGCAGGGTAGTACATTCAATATAAGTTACAAGTTAATGAGGAAGCTGCAAAGTTTGCTTTGTTTCTCTGTGAATTCTTCTGACTCTTTTAGCTTCATTGCTCATCTATTGCACCCTGCATTTTCCTGGATTCCAGTGATGAGTTGGGCCATGAACTGTACCAGCTAGTCATTTGATATTTATAGTCTCCTTGAGGGGTTGCTGGCTTCTCCTACTCTTGTTATATTAGGTGGTATAACTGAGGTGTCTTGGAATGACATGAATTGTTGTGCTGTTATTGTCCTGTCTGGTATTCCTTATACTGCCAGTGATCTAGGTGATGATGGGATACCCAGGCTGTTGATTGATGCCCCAGTTCTTAATAGTACTGCATTATAGTCTTTGCAATTGAAGGTCACAATTATGATATTCAGTACTGAAAGGTAGGTATAATTAAATGTGCTAAATTACTACTTTCTTGACACAGTAGGGAATATCTAGTCTGTCATGCTTGATGTTACTGGCTCAAGCCACAGATATCTCAATCAAGGGACAATAGTAGTAGAATGATATAACTGTTTACAGGATTACCCAAACATCAATTAAGGCCTTCTTCTCATACTTCAATATATTGGTTGGATGGACATTGGAGCTATCGTATGTGGACTCAGTAGTAGCTTATATGTATAAGTAATTGTGAAAGGAAACTAAATAACAGGAAAGTACTCAGCTTGATGTATCCATCACCAGCCTCTTCAATTATTTAAATATGTACGTAATCTAATTCTTTCTCAGCTATCTCACAATCTCCTGAATTCCTCCTTAGAAATACTATAAATGAGATAGGTTATTCAAACAACTAATAACTAGATCATACTTAGTGGCATCCTTCTGTCTACTGCCATTAATCTGATTACTATAATAACGTAAACAGATGATGTAATCATATAACAAATAAAATCATATAGCAAAGGAAACCTATTCTTCCACTCCTTGCAATATGTGCTGGAGTCATTGTGACTAATAGAGCTGTAGCTATACATATTCATGTGTTATCTAGTTGAGCCCTTTAGTAATCTTAGTTGAGACATCATTTATCTCAGCTTTGTATATATGTATACAAGGAGTATGACTACTAGTGAGAACACTAGTACTTGGTATATAAAAATAATGATCAGTAACACCTAACCTGTTGTCTCAGATCAGCCATGGTATTGGACAGATTCTTTCAATTTTAGCCATCTGACATAGCAAGGTGCAACTGCATATATGTTCAGGACACTTTAGATAGCTGATTACCTAGAATCAATAGTTTCAATTCCTTGTATAATTTCACATCATACCTTACAGCTCCATTGGATTCTGCGGAAATGAAAGACTGAAGATTAATGCTAAAAACTGATTTTTTGAAAATGTTTGGCATAAAATGTACATATTATATGACATCCTCACTTTGCTTCAACTGCAACCCCCAATGATATTAAGACAGCTAAATAGCTCAAACTCTATTCTCACTTCAGCCTTTGGACATTTCTTGATCTCATCCAGTATGTCCAAGTCATGTACAAAATCAAGGGTAAAATAAGGCTTCACATCTCACTTCATATTACAAAGAGCTACCTGGTAAAAATGCTAGCATAGAGGTTGATGGATGGGCAGTTCTGGATCTGTGAGAAACAGTAGATTATGTCAAGCAAAGATGGTACAGAAAAGAGGTAGTGTTTAAAACAGAGGATTACGTAGTTCTGATATACAATCATTAGCCATAATGACTTCAATATCTCACCTTCCATATATCTGGATTAAGTATGAAAAGATAGGAATCAAAATAAGTGTGGATATCCTGGGAGAGCAAGATCCTATTTTGAACACAGTTGATTGATCTGTAGGACTGATTGGCATGTAGAATAGTGATCTAACTACCATAGGTATAACAATTCCAGTGTAATATATATACTACAGGAAAGATATAGGTAGCTTGTAAGGCTAACCATCTGTCTAGTATAGTGAGCTGAACAGTTTAAATGCATCCTACATCTCACTCATGCAGTCCCTCACAGAATGTAGCACTGTGGGATCTAGACTCCCTCAAAGTCATAATAAGTAGTGAGACATCCTTGTTGATAGTTATGGAACCTATTCACAATGAGCAGCTATTAATAATAGCAGTAGAGAAGAGACCTACCATTACTGGCAATATTGTAATTGCCACATTTAAGCTGTTGATCATTATTTCTAACCAACTGTCTATTATGGTTGGATAGCTCCAAGGTATTATTGAATAGATAGAAAATCTCTAGCATGGAAAGGAAATTGGTGTTGCTAATACCTAGTATGACCTAGAGGCCTCTAAGTAAAGTACCAGGATTGTTAGAATAGTAGATATAAGTATTGCACATAGTAAAGTGATCAACTAGTAGTATGTTTAATTGGCTGTCTTACTGTATTAGTAACATTATTCTAATTATGAATAGGGAGAGAGGATAGGTAGAATCTAGCTGAAAAGAAAGTAATGTTGTTGTAATATGAGAGTGTAAATGTTGATGAAAAGGTACAAGACTTTGAGAGAGAAAGGTAAATATTATAAATATACTCAGACCAGCAACCAGGAATCAGTGCTTATACAAGAACAAAACCCTAAACTCTCACATGAGTTACTAAAAAAAAACCCAAATAATTGTATGTAGTAACATCATTCTACTGTACCTAGGAGCCAAGAAACCAAATTGTTTTCTGAGTTCCTAGCAATACTCAAGCTGTTTTCGTTTGTCATATCTAAATCAGTACTTATCTTATCTATATTGTATTTGATCATGATAAGATCACAATACCTAGGCCCAAATATTTCATACAGTGAAGGCAACCAACAAATATGACATTAATGTAATTAGGATAGTAAAATGAATAAATTGATTTCAATCAAAACTCTTAGCATAGAATAAACACAATCAACCAGTTTGTACTTCTACATCATAACATCTTTGATAGTAATATATTTGCACTTATAATTTCCAACAAACAAAAATTACTATGAACAAACTTATTTGACAAGAAATTTTGGAACAAAGTTTCAATGTTTTCAACATTACTACATGAAAGTTTCAACTTGACACCATTATACATCTATACAGAGAGGAAGATTTAATACTCAAGGTATGAACAGAATAGGTAAAGTTGATTATATTTCAAGTAATAGCCCTGCTGTCTCTACAGAAACCTACAATAATCATCAATCATTTGTTATTCTACAGTGTAACATGTGTACATGTTCTGGCAACTGTATACTAGTTATGCTTATATTTTCCTTTGTTATGTTATTTGGTTTGTTCTTGCTTTGATTGATTGATTGTTTCACTACCGGTATCACTAGGATTCCAGTAACATGTTATGTTTATTTTAGTTATGCTTTTGTACCGGCAAGGTTTTGCTCTAGGGATTCCAAGGGAAGGAATAGTCATGTATACTGGCGGTAGAGATAAGGCTTAGGTGAAGGATTGCCTTGGGCTTTCAGGATTACAGTAGGCTCACAAGATTCCAGTAGTATGCACTTCCCAGTAATGACAGTGGTTGTGGGTTTTCACAAACCTCTACCTTGGGTGGAGGAAATCATGTATTTAAGACAGGCTTCCTGACTAGTTGGAAATGCCAGACTTCAGACAGAACCTAGATAAGAAATATACTTGGTTGAACGGCGATCCTCTTGCTCTCTTTCCCCTTCCCTTCTTCTAAGACCTTCTTGTCTTTACCTCTCTAGTCTCCCTTAAGAATCAAATGATAGCTGGTCTACTGTCAATCCCTATTGTATTAGTTCATACAGGTTACCACCTGTTACAGGGACACTCTTTTTCCTGGCCATATTCATTGGCAGGCTTTTTAATGAGGTCGCTGATATCTTTGTTCTTTCCTATTTTCTTTTTCTTTGGGTGGAAGGTTATCTGGAAGGGTGGGAGTGTTGTGATGTGACAGGAGTTGTCAGGGACTTCCTGATAACCTCCTGCATGGAGCAGCCTAGACACAGTATCAGGGAGAGGTCTAGACTTAGGTGAGGACCAGTGTCAAAGAGAAGTCTGGACTTATGCAAGGAGTTGTTAGGAGTGTTTCAGTATAGTGTGAGGAGCAGTATGGATTGGAAGTGATGGAGCCACCCGACTGGTATCTGGTGGCTGGAGTTTTCTGTAGTATATAGCTATCATCCGCTTTGGTGATAAGTGCAGAAAAGAAAGAAGAAAAAGTCAATCAACGGTTAACAATTCTTTCACACTCAAACGAACACAAACTCTTTACAATAATTCCTAACTTTATTATCCTCTCTTTACTTCACTAAGTCCATCAAAGCAAATGAGTGATTCCCGGTGATTCGCAATATGCCGTCCAGACTACTTACCCTCGAAATCCCGGATATGGCGCACACATCTCTACTACCCTTGCCGGCGAACGCACATAGGCATGCACTAGGCGTCCGTTATCCCGCCATCATATATCAATCAGGTCTTCCAGATTCAGATTCGTTTACATAGACCAAAGCGTGTCTTTCTATCTTCCACCGAAAGAACTTCCTCCCTGACATGCCGCGTCCACAGATGGAACAATTTATATCTTGGCTCGGGGGTCTGGCGGGGGGGGGGAATGTGTGCGGACACAACAGAAATTACTTCATGAGATATAAAGCACAAATGAAACGAATAACGTCTCGATATCTCCGTATCCCCTCCACCACTTGCCTACATACCAGGTGTGTAAACGGCCCAATGGTAACGCATGTACATATATGCGAAGCTATGGAGATACACTGGGCTCTCGGTGCTGACGATGGCGGTCCTTTGTTTCGCAGAAGTCTACCGATAAACGAGTGATAAGGTATGAAGGCAAGGGTGGGACAAAACAACACCATTGTATTTACAACTGTGATATTCCCTTCACAATCTTGGGGTCCGCAACCATAATTACTGCAATGTGGGTAATTACAGCACGTCTAATTTCAATTGAAAAGATAAAAAAGTATGGCTGAGGTTTAACAATCACAATTTCCTGTGTGGTATCCCCAATTATTCTCATCAACTGTCTCTCCCGTCACAAGAATTATTCCGCCATCGCAGTCGTTCCAGCAAGCGATGCGGATCGGAAAATACAAGAGAGCAGACGAAGGTTCCAAGTTCAACTGCGAGTAACTTAATGGGGTATAAGATATTCATGTTCATCGAAACAGAGCCATCTCTCGTTTCAAGGGAACATTGGGACAGGGGGGAGCAGTCATTCCAGCAACGGTGCCTCTCCAGAAACTTAAAAAATGTGCGAAACACCTTAGTATCAACTAGCTATTATTTTCTATGTGGAATTTCCAATCTTCGCAAGAAAGAAAAAGAGAGAAAAATATATTGTGCGTGGAAATATCACCAACGATCACTCGGCGTACGCGGGGTTGGATATCAATTTCGATATTGATATGAGGGAAGGGAATTTAGTTGAACGGTGTTATGGTATAGGTGGTAAGTTTTGGGATCAATTTCGGTGACAATAGTTGTTGTACGGAGATGCGGCAACAGAGGAGTAGGCTACTATGATTGTCAAAGATTGGTGCACGCTATGGATGGTTTGTAGGAAGTATGGATGGAGGAAAAATGGAAGTGGACAGACTTTGTTGTAATCACGGATGTTTATAGTTTGTTTGGGTTATGTTTGTTTGCTTGTTTTATGGGTTTGTATTTAAGTAGGACATCTCTCCCAGCCAAGGCAGCACAGTCACCGGTCAATTAAACTGTACTCCTCCCGTCCAGATTTGGATATTTCCTCCCCGCTTTCGCTACAAATTATAAGAGTGTGGGCAATGTAAAAAATTGGGAATATGGCTCTGCCTGAACTATCCGTATTCTAGTATCAGGTTAGCCAGTTTAATTGAGGCAGCCACTGTGACTACGGGAAGCCGTCATATATATATAGTGCCCATTCCGATAACTCCCCCGTAGATACGATAATATCAGGGTCACCTTGTTGTGATGTATGGAAGAGGGTGCGCTATGGGATCTCCACATCACGTCCGGTTGGGGTCACCATTCCGGCATGGTCAATATCAAAGGATTGGTTGTAGCCCAGCCTCCTGGATGTGCTATTTCCTGTGACCCTAGTATTAGCACCTGCTATCATTTGCCAACACTCCAACTGCAACGCGTTTCCATGGTTGCTAATCTTGATAATGATAACTATCCTGGTTTGTCTTCTTGAGTTCAATAACCACCATTGAGCATCACATGGAAGCGTGGGCAGGCTTTCCGAGTATCCAACCTCGACCATAACTGTTGGCCCCCGTGCCGACGTCTCCGAGGATCATGTGGATTGAAGCCTGTATCGCGCTGTTTTCTCCTGCCACCGGGAAAGTGAAACATGGGAGCCCCAAGAGTGGACAAGGAAAACCGTGGATGCTCGGGAATGTTCGAAACTGTCCCATATCTCAAAGTGAAAACTCCGACTCACGACTTCATGAGAAGCACCAGGCATCAGCCTGGCAATGAGCTATTCCGTTGTTTGCTCTTGTGTGAATCGGGCCACTTTGCGAATAGCATGTTTCTCCAACGCGTCATACAAGGCTTCAACTATACGTCCTGCGACACTTGTGACTAGCATGCAGCAACCGGCCTCTGATTCAAGACATTCTTTAATTTTCACTTGGTTTGAAGGTCGGCGGCGGTGGAGAAATGGAGCTTGTTCTCGTCGGGGATGAGTATTCTGTCTTTAGTTGTTGGAACGCAGAACGCGCGGCGTATATCCTAGATTTTACGCAGTTAAAGTGAGATGGTGTTGGATGCTGCGATCAGTCCGGAGCACTGCGTGCGAGCCTTGGCGGAACGAAGGGCACAGCGACGTACCTCAGGGTTAGGGCAAAGGGTTGCCGGACGCGTGGCCACGGCCCCGTCATACTTATAGGTAGACTAAGGTATTATCCCCTCGCTTGGTTGAGAGAGAGTAAACTCATTCAACCCTACACGCAATAGATGGCTGCAACGCAGAAGACCCAAAAGACCCCTAACGACAGAAGGACGAACAACTTACTATTGCCACACCAAGAGTCATGGCCGCTGGGAACAACGAAGAACCCGACTTCGTTGTTGTTGCTGAGCTCCGAGCTCTTCGAACCGACATGGCAGGGCAGTTTGAGGACCTCCGTCTACAATTAGACGAGATCAGACAAGAACAACAGGTAGCGTGAGCGACCCTGGATGATCTCCCGTGAGTGCATACTGACGTTCTCTGTTTAGGGAGTTTAATTCTTTCGCTCGTTTGCAGAACAGCTCTCTTTCCAGGAGATCTGGCTCGGAGTTGATCCCATTGAGGACAGCTCAGAACCAGCATGTCAACGGTTTCCCTCAGACACTCGGTCAGCTCAATGGCTTGAATTGTAAGTCATTCTATCCACCTACCGTGTGGATCAGCAGCTGATGTGTAGTCTATTAGCGGCGAGCGTAAATGCTCTCCTCACCGCCTATGACCTCACGACTGAGAGATCTGTCCCAGAGCGTCATCGCCGACTGAGAATGTTCATTGGTGTCATTATTTCAGATTTTTAGACGGTTTGTCACCTCTCTTTGCTTATTCCCCTTGTCTCCGGTTGTCCGATGAATTCTGTGTGCTGAAGTGTGCTAAAATGCCTCCTGTTAGTGGGATTGCAAGTTGCTCATTTGCTTGACCCTTTTTTTTCCATCCTTGGTATGCATAGAATACGGTGCTTAGGGGGTTTGATTCGGACCCTTTGTACTATACTACTGGTACAGTACTTTTTCTTTTTCTTTTCACTTCTTCCTTTTCCTGAGTTCCTGGAATACCATAGAATTCCATAAATAAGGCGGGCATCTTATTCAAGAATTGTGTTAAGAAGGAGTGTAGCTAAGGGTTAGGGTTCATGAGAGAGTCAATAATCTGTATTGTGAATATCATAGGTTAATATGGCTACCAAAATCCAAACATCAAGGAAATGAGTAGAGTAGAAAATATCTCCACTTTATCAAAAATCTCTATTGTTATTATGGCTCCCCCAAGTCATTCACTCTTGTATCGAGGGACTGGAGTACCTTGTCAAGGTTACATCAGCAAAAAAAAAACCCACATCTGATGTATGGGCATCACGTCCTGACCCACGCCGCATTTCTCGTGCGCCAGGTGCGCCTGGTGCATCCTGAGTTCCATTGCAACCCCTTGTTGCACCCTATGTGTCATGATGTGTGTTGCAACACAACATTGCACCTGGTGCATCCTGTGTCAGATAGCAACATTTTGCGGCGCCAGGACACTACCTGAGATTAGGTTGACATCCTCTCGACCCCTGGACATCTGCATCTCTGTCGCACCTTCTTCCCCATATCCTGACATCTGGCTATGGCCGCTGCCTCACAGGAGTAGCACTGGGCGTGGCCACACAGGGCTGGCCTTTGTCATGTTCCTTCCGTCTCTCATCTCAATGCTATAACTCCATCCTAACATCGACCACAGATGCCTTCCATCCCCCGATGTCCCCATCCCTGCCCTGAACCCTCCCAGCATCCTGACACATCACCATTGTCGGTTCCTCACTGTGAGGCCACAGGGCATTGCGGCGATTTTTCGCAATCTGTCTGGTTTCTTCACTGCGTCCTAGTGACATCTGGACCCACGATATCCCACGGTGTCATCGGGATGTCGGGACCCACGACGTTGCACTGCCTGGTGTCATCAGGGTCCTAATCTCAAGGACTGACCAATCCCCCACCGTAATTTTCTACATCGTGTACTTTTAGTTGTATCTATTATTTAGTTTCTATAAATTAGTTTCTACATAGAGGTTTCTATATACAGGTTGCAATGAAAGATGCTATAATATTCTCCGTGCCATTCAACCATCCTCGATACAGAATAAATTTACTTGCCCAAGCCAACAGTTGTCGCCCGACTGTCTGATCTCATGACCCCTCAATAAATCTCATTAAATGTCCTTAAATCAATATGGCTGTTAACAAGCCATTGCTGGTCTGTCTCCGGGATGAGGTGCGCCATGCCTAGGATTGTCCCTATGTCTACTATAGTAAACTCTCGTGCATTTTCCCTTAGCTGTACCGTGACAAGGCCGTGGACGTCGGATACACAGCCCGAGTTAACCGCATTCAATATTTAGACACATGCAAGCCTGCGAACCGTGTCCTCGTGCCTGTAGTCTATAATTTTGAAGAGCACCAGGAGCTTTCCAGGGAGACGGCCCCGGAGCACACCATACATATGCTCGCCACCTGTCTGTACCCAAACCCAATCATTGCGACTCGCCTGGTTCCTGAAGAGTCAGGCACCAGTGGAGCGTGCCCTCTGGATGTCATAAATGTCGGTTTCCTAGAACACTAGAACGGGGATTTCAAGTTGCATTAGTTGTTCAACAGGAAGGAATTGAAGTATGGCAGGATCTTCAGGAAGGCGGCGTTCGGTGGGCAGGCTATTCCAGCTATATCGAATCAATTCCCGACAGATGCTCTCCGGTGAGATACCCAAGACCTTGCAAAAATCTATCACATCGGCAACATCATCACGATGCCCCTTCAGGATCCTATGATTGGTGACTGGCGTAGATACGGAATTCGTTTTATCCAAATGTTCCATGACATCGGCAGGGAGATCAGCCCCGTGACGTCGAAGGGAATCCAGGTTCAAAAGTCTCATTCAGATCGCATGCTGGCGACCATAACTGTGCAGGATCTGTCTTGCGGCATCGCTTTTATTAGAACGGCGCCACCCCTCCTTGATTTGTTCCTTATGCGCGAGCTCGCCAAACTCCGTAGAATACATTTGGATGTTGCCAAACTGGTATATGTTACCCTGAAAATGACTTAGTAGATGCATCTTAATGAAGTTGAAATGAGATTCCATATGGATTAGTTCCATCCGTTGGTCGCTCTCTTCTTCACGATCCTGCTCCCGTACCCAACGCCGGTTGGATTTCGCAACACATTGGTTTACCCGTGTTCTCTGATGTCGTAGCTCCCTTCGCTGCTCGTCAACCTTTGCCCGTGTCCTCTTCGATATTCGAAACTCCATGAAGATATCTTTCGTATCATGAAACCGATGCAGATATTGTTCCATATAATCCAAGGTCTCAGGTGTATGGCTTCTATATTGGGCCATCAAAGTGAAATCGAGCAATGACCTGACGCAGGCGAGCGCGCATTTGAATGGTAATACTTGCATACTCTCAGGCTACCTCAATGCCACGGCGAGAACTCCCAAAAGACAATGCCCCAGGTTTCTCATCTCCTGTCCTTGCCACTGCGTAACCTCGCAGTATGCTTTTTTGGGCGCAAAGAATCCCGGGTATGGTGGTAAAGCCTTCCAGACATCGTCAAAAGCCTGCAGTTGTGTGTGTTTCTTGAGGAATCCCTGAACCCAGTCCATCATATGCTTGAATAGTCCCAAATAAACTGTATGGAGCAAATCCGGCTTGTACAGATCCGGTGCTGAAACCCGTTGAAGCCCATGAAAAACATTCCGTCCCATCTTGATACCAAGTGCATCAAACGTGGCATTCATGTCTCCCGACCCAGCGTCTGTCGACCGATGCTCATTTTGTTGTTCGAGACGTTCGTATGTGGCATCATCTTGCATCTGATACGTCTCCTGTGCATTAGTTCCTAATGCATCACGACGCACCTCACATTTCGGACAGGCGTTAGATTTTACTCCGTGTAGTGCAACGTTTTCCATACAGTCCGCAACCCATGAGGACAAGATAGGGAAGCACCACCAGACCTTCCCGTCCACACAGTCAATTGAGACACCGTCAAGCGCTGCATCTTGCAAGGGTGACAGTATGAGTTCAAATACGCCTTGTAGTGTGTCGGCATTGATTTGTCTCTGCAGGTTGTCTGCTGAGGAGGAATGTGGGAACTTGGGCAGGACGGGCAATAGTGCAAGAAGGAGAACCGCCATTGATCCAAGTCTGTTATGCCTAGTCGATAGGTGATTTCCGCTTGTAATATAGACCGGCCATGCTTTCTTGTCACCCGAGAAGTTGGTAAGATGCGTCTGATCAGACATTCCAATTATTGGAACTAGAGTTGCACTACATGGAAGTGTATCCTATAAATGGTTAGCCAGTGCCCTGATGAAGGAGGTTGCAAAGCAGGGTGTACAGTACCCGGACATCCCACCACCAGTCCGCCGTATGCATTTCGGTATATATCCTATACCCATTCTGGTCATATTCATGCCACGGTGCGTAGACCAAGTCAGCCCTGTATGCTATCTGCCGAAGAAGGTATCTGACACAGTCAAGGACATTCTGATAGAAGAAATGCTGTGTTCTCTTGCTATCATCAACTTCACCTTCGAACCATTGTAGATAAGCACTGTAGGGGTCCAATGATTGGAGATGATTCTCCAGTGTGTGTATTGAACTATAGCTGACTGAAGCAGAACTACCCAGACCGTTGGAAAAGAATTCATTGATTTGAGACTTCGAGACCTTACTCTGAATGAACCAAGATGCAAGTTTGAAATCGTGAGCATTGGCAAATGGGGCCCATAGATCCTGGCACAGAGTACGGTATTCATCCTCCAACCCGCTCATATCTCCAATCACTTCCCCGGCGCCTGGGTAATGTGCTTGTCTGCCAGCCATCGCTGAGGTATTGTGGTTGAGTACTTCAGCATCAGACTCATGCGAGAAGTCATCATTCAATGCATCGGCGTCACATCCAGCGGGGTCCGGATTAGATTCATAGTCTGAATCGGCCCATTTGTTCTCGTAATTTACCTCCGGGTCGAGGAATAGGTCTGTTTCCGTTTCAATAATAGGACTCACAGAAGGTGCATGTTGTATGGTAGAGGCAAGTACGATGTCCAGATTTGCATGCACAGTTCGTAGGTGTTTCTCGTATGCGCCTACCCCCACGTATCTTCGGCGACAAAATGTACATTTGACAACCATGGTGAAAGTCTACCTAGTCAATCTCGCGGGTCCTCTATATATTATGAGGTGCAGGAGTACTGTATAGTGTTGATCTTGATGCGTGTCAGTAGAACACTGGGTCAAGGGGTTTGCACATGGTGAACTGTAACTAGTATCCAAACAGGCTTAGCACTTGTAGCTTGATGCCTTGTATCACCCCATCTTATCAGATCACCTCATCCTCTCTGTTGTAACACAAGCTACTTCCCCTTCATGGGCCATCACGCAACGTCACTTCATATCATGACACTTGTGCAAATTAGAAGCTTATTTCACGAATATTAGTTACACATCATGGTAGGCTTAGGAACGTTGTTCCTGGCTACATTATCAATTGTTCTTATATTATCTTTTTTATTCTGATCTACCACAAATCCACATATCCACATATCCGTACAGCCACATGCCCTCCGGGGTAATCCAACACAACAGAGGGCAGATACATCCCATCATACAAATAAGGTAAGTTAATTTCTCAGAAATGATTCAGAATCGGAACCCTTGTTCTGGAGATCAGGGAGAGCAGTGCCATTCACGCAATCATGCTTCCGCTTGCGCATCTGCCCCCTACCGGCACCTGCCTCTGTCTGACTCCTGAAAACATGCCGCAGCAGGGACCCATGCATAGTCGAAACCAAGCAGAGTCGGGAACCAGTCCAGAGCCTGTTAAAGTGGATTAGCTTGCGACTGCAGATGCCTGCCATCAAACCCGCAGGAAAGTGAAAGCATCGTTCCAAATCGAATACGCAAAACCCGGCCCCTTCCAACTGTCCCAATGGCGCACTCATCATCCAGTCAAGGTCACCCTCGTCCAGGTGCAGCTCTGTTATGACGTTGATGAGGCACACATGTAGGGAAAAGCACTGGTTGTCATAATTGGTCCAGAAATTCCGGAAGTGATGGGGTAATAGCTCAATAGTGGACTGCATTGTGTCACGTTGTGGCCAGTCAATAGCCCCAAGAAGCAACCGCTTAAGCTGTGTAATATTCTGGAATGAGGCAAGCAGTGCTTGTTGGTCTCCACGTGTATTTGAATTGACGTCGTTGGTATCCTTAGTCAAAATGGGTCCAAGGTCCTCATGTCCCTGTTGCGCCCAAATGCCTCAATGGAACACCCCACAGTGCGAGTTCAGATAGGCATAGTGTCGTGGATTTTGCAGGAGCCAATCCTCAGTATGATTGTGCCTTATGCTGCGTGGAAGCCTTGGAGGCTAAATCTCACAGTACTTAGTAATGTTGTCTGTAGCCTGCTTCACAATCCTTGCCCCAACCTCCTCACCGTAGATAATGGAGGCTGGATTGGCAAATACAACAAGAAGGCGTCGATAGTTGCGATCGAGGGCCACATACAGCTCACCTGCGCCAATGTTGACTTGCTGATATGAGGCGCCGAGTGCATCGCATTGACCCAGGGATAGCGCTTGCAGGCTGGCCAGGTGTGGATGGGAATTGTGTCTCGATATCTATATTGAGGAACACTTCGATAATGATTCCTAAGAATGTGTTATTTGAGTGTTCCACGACATATACTACACGACTGCTATTGCATACCTTGCTTGCGCTAAATAACGCGGAACACCTTCTCACCCCTCTTCTTTGCCTCCTCATAGGCTGCCTGGTCCTCCCGGGTCAGGGACATTCCCTTATCAAACCAGCCTTCCATTTCACTATCAGTCCTTGGCCTGAGCCTTGGTTGCTTGCCCTTCGGCTGAGAGAGCTTCATCGAGGCAGACCCCCCATCGACACGGGACTTTAACATAGGATAAAGCGTAGTATCAATTGTTACTGGCTCCTTGCTCCCAGGCCTTTGTCTTATACTGGTGGGTGTTTGGTGGTAGGGGGGATGCATAAGGTTTCCCAGTGTACCATTATTGGTACGATGCCGAGGGAGTTGAGAAAGATGTAGCATGATATGGTGCGTTTAGAATCGTAGAGCACAAGGTGGTCTGTTGAGAATACGGTCAGTTCTAGTATCGTGACTATCTGCACAGAGGAGAGGCTCCACAAACAGATGTAAACCAATCGCAATACCAATTTTCGCAACCTGAGAAATCTTGCACCACGGTCCCAAAGGTATACCAGCTGTGAAGCTCTATATAGAGAGATGTACACTGGTTTGTAACTTTCTCCCTCTGCAGCCCCTGAGTGGTTGGTCAAAAATAAGGTTCAGAGAGGTTATCCCAAGAGGCTGGTGCATGTAGAAATTGGAATGACTTGATGGAATGGTTTGGCGGTGGGAGGATGTAGCTGGAGTGGGGAGACCCGTAAAAGAGAATATGAAGGTACAAAGGAAAAGGTGCGAGGATCGGGGTACAAGTACTGGTGTCGTGACCATGACGCCATGGGACATCATGCTGTTGTGACCGTGACGCCATGGGATGTCGTGCTGTCGCAACCGTGATGCCATGGGACGTCGTGCAGTCGCGACGCCACGAGGCGTCAGTAAGGTAGAAATATGTTACCGCTGCCTTTTGGTATCACGTCAACAGTTTGGTGAAGATGAGAAGTTTTTATAGTTTTCTCGTGTTGTATACGACGCATCAAGTCTAATACACAGGGCTCCGGGGGGGTTGTAGGATCACTGACTATCACTCGTTATTGAAGGAAAAGGTTTTCCTGCAAAATGGCATTTTCAGAGTGTTCAACATTATGTTCGTAATAATCTAAGCATTCTCAACTACGATTGGACTCAAGACTCCGGCGTGAAAAAATTAGACGAAATGAGGGTGTTGTTAGGGTGGGTGGCTTAATAAAATCTAGCTACAAACGGTATTGTTTACTGATACTATTGGCACTACGGTATTCTCGCGTTGCCTAACCAGCACTAGAAGTGTCCGAAATCATCTCCTGGCATCGAGTCAACACAGCTTGAACACCTGAGAGGCTGAATTCATGCAATATAACCTACTCGCGCATGGATGTTAGTGATGAGAAGGACAGGGGTTGTAGTCCGGCCGTTTGTGACCAACTTCAAACCCCGGTCCATCTCATCACTAACCTCAATACCCTAGTAGATAATTGACATACCATAAGCTGACTCTAGGCCAGTTAACGATAGACAATACGAGATGAACCAAATCAAGAAAACACCAGACGCCAAAGTAAGGGGGCATGGAGCTATGACTATTATGACATACCAGGCACTCGAGATCAAAATGGCTAGCGATATGAGACACCAAAGCAAGGGCATCCTGTGGTATCTTTACTATCATATAGAGGCACTCAACATCACAAAAGATCCCGAATTAGTTAGCAAATTTTTAAACTTTTTTTTTAAAAACTACCTAACAAAAAGCTACTTAGTAAAAAAAAAAAGAAATGCTACGAAAAGAAATACTACAAAAGGATTATTTACGGGGACCCCGGCATCGTGTTCCTCACCGGGGCGCAGGAGGGGTCTCCAGGGCCGGAGGAATTGGGTCCGGGGTAGGGGGGCGAGAGGCAGCCTGCGGAGGGGCCCGGCGCCATTGGGGGGCTCCGCACAAACAGGGGGCTCAGCGCAAAGGGGGGGGCATTGGGGTCCGGACAACTGGTGGAGCCGGGGAGGAGGCAGCAGGGGGAGAGCTGCCGACAGCACCAGGAGTGGTAACGAACTCAGCCATCCAAGGCTGCTGTCGGACTAGATCAAGCAACCTTTTGTGCTTGTCTTCCTCCGACAGGCCTGGAGGCTCGCCGGCAGCAATGGGGGGGGAGTCAGCGCTCGAGGGACATGGTTCCTCGTCCATTTCTTCATCCTCATCGAATGTCTTTGTGATTAGCTAAGATGGTAACTAAAATATGGTTAGGGTTAGAAACTTACGTCTTCAATCACAATGGCGTGTTCGCCAGGATCTTGCCCCTCCTCCTTCTCCTCCGCCTCCTCCTCCTCCTCCGCCTCCTCCTCCTCCTCCTCCTCGTCCTCCTCCTCCTCCTCCTCCACTCCTACCTCCTCCACCTCCACCTCCTCCACCTCCTCCACCTCCTCCACCTCCTCCACCTCCTCCTCTTGCATGGCCTCCCCGATATCTCCAGCCCACCCACAGCGATCCCAGACCTTGCGGTCGAAGAAGGGATATCTGCCATGGGCAGGCACGGGGTCTGGTCACGATCCTCTCCCTCACCGAGGCGTGGCTCCAGGACCATCAGGTCCAAGGGGTGTTTGCCATCGTTGGCAAGGAGCCATGCCAGGATGTCCTCATCTTCACAAAGAAAGATGAGTTCCCAGAGTGGGAGAGGATCGGAGGGCGCCCGACTAAGTAACTGGGCACCCTCACGAGTCGCCCCAAGGAGATATCGGGGGCATCGGATTGCCCCCTCCACACCCTGCTACTTGACTACCCTGAGCACACTTTCGATGCTCAGTGATGCCATGACTCCCCAGGTGATTCCCTGGTCAGAGTCATTGGCACACCAGGGGTAGCCAAGGAATGGGTGCCCAGTTTCTCGGGCACCCGACCGACGAACGATGTGGATCCTTATTACCCGCGGGCAATAAGGAGAGGCACAATCCAATTGAGCCACTGACAATATGTGTTAGCACGAGGATAGCATATAATATATGGGAGGGGGCAATACTTACTCGGAGGTCCCTTGACCTCACCCCCAACCTTCTTTCCCTCCACCAGACAACACCTGTTCAACGTCCTCAGGTTCTTGGCCATGTCACGGACCAAGAGCCTGAGGTGGCACTCCAATTCCCAGATGTCATCGGCCTGGTGCTTGTCTTTAACAAGTGCGAGCTGGGCTGCGACCGGGGGAAGGGAGCGAGCATACACAACGACCGAATCTAATTCGGATTCGGTCAGGCGGCAGAGGTCCAGGGAGCGACCAGCCAAGTGCACCTTGACATGGTCGCACCAGTCATTGTACGCAACAGTGATCTGGCATGGGTGCCTGAACCCACACCAGCTTTTGGCATACGCTATGTGGCCATAGCGTCCCCTATGAGTATTAGTTTAAATGTTTCTCACAGATGAGGGTAGGTTGGGTTTCACTTACAAGGAATCCTCCACCGCCGGTTCGAAGGTTAGCCTCTCCGACGAAGTCGACTGGCTCGGGCTGTTCGCAACCGTGCACACCAGCGCTCTCCATTTCCCACTCCGCCCATGCGGTTCGACAGGCTCAGCAGTGGGACGCCTAAGAAAAAGAAGGAAAGGTTAGTAATTATCACATGATGAAACTTAGATGGACTCTACTTACTTCCCCATCTGGACTTCACTTCTCCAAGGTCGAACGGCAGGAAGGACGGCCGCAGCAGGAACGACAGAAACAGCAGGACGTCTAACAGGAAAAGAAACGTTAATATTGCTCACTCCAGACAGTCAATGGTGTTGTGGGGCGTACTTACTTTCCCTTATTCGCCAGTCATCTGATCAATGTCCAAGGCACCATCGGAGTTAGAGGAAGGGGAAAAGAAAAAAAAAAGAAAAAAAAGAAAGAAAAAAGACAATTGCAGGCTGGGGGGGCGGAAGAGACTCCTGTTAAGAGACGGAAGGAAGAAGGGAAGTAGAGAAGGAGAGAAGGAGAGCAGGAGAGAAAGGGTCTTCTTCTTATCTTCCCCTGTGGTGGAGAGAAGAGAAGGAAAGGAGGAAAGGAGGGAAGAAGGGCTGGGTTTATATACCTTACATACATCGGGTGCGCACCTCACATTTGCACATGACGTGCGCACCTCACGTGTGCACCTGATGTGCATAGGGTATATAGAAAATGATGCATATATGTTTCCTGGTTTGTTTGTACACCCCATTGTACACCCAAACAATGCTCAGACATCGTCAGATGTGCGAGCATTGTTTGCGCGTACAATGGGGTGTACAAACAAACCAGGAAACACATACACGGGGGATAAGTATCTATTCTTCTGTATATATAATATATTTAAAAATCAAATGTAATATCTACGAAGTGTAACTTGTCACTAACTTTGGTAAAATAAGCTTTTAAGCCACAGTAGTGATGTGACACCAAGGGGTCACTAGTGCGGCTTAAAAGCTTATGTCATGAAACTATATATGCAGCATGACGTCCTCGGCGTCACCACAACAGTACAGCGAAAAGTTCATTTTCTTTTTATATTGAAAAGATATTTCTATACCTATTATGGTATAGAAATATCCTTTGAATAAAAAAAGAAAGTTGGCTTTTCGCCTTACGTTGTCGTGATGCCGGGGATGTCATGCATCGATGCTGCCAAGAGGTGTCGATAAAACAGAAATATGTTATTGACACCTCTTGGTATCACAACAATGGTACGGCCAAAACCCCATTTTCTTTTTTTATTCAAAGGATATTTCTATACCATAATAGGTATAGAAATATCTTTTTTTAATAAAAAAAGAAAATGGGGTTTTCGCCGTACGGTTGTCATGATGCCGGGGATGTCGTGCATCGATGCTGCCAAGAGGTGTCGATAACATTGAAATATGTTATCGACACCTCCTGGTATCATGACAACAGTACGGCCAAAAGCCGATTTTCTTTTTTTATTCAAAGGATATTTCTATACCATAATAGGTATAGAAATATCTTTTCAATATAAAAAGAAAATGGGCTTTTCGCTGTACGGTTGTGGTGATGCCGCAGACGTCGTGCTTGATATAGTTTCATGAAATAAGCTTTTAAGCTGCACTAGTGACCCCTTGTTGTCACATCACTAGTGTGGCTTAAAAGCTTATTTTAATAAAAGTTAGTGACAAGTTACACTTCATAGATATTACATTTGATTTTTAAATATATTATATATACAGAAGAATAGATACTTATCCCCCGTGTATATATTTCCTGGTTTTTTTGTACACCGCATTGTACACCCAAACAATGCTCAGACATCGTCAGATGTGGGAGCATTGTTTGCGCGTACAATGGGGTGTACAAACAAACCAGGAAACGCATACGCATCATTTCCTATATACCCTATGCACATCAGGTGCACACGTGAGGTGTTCACGTCATGTGCACATGTGAGGTGCGCACCCGATGTATGTAAGGTATATAAACCCAGCCCTTCTTCCCTCCTTTCCTCCTTTCCTTCTCTTCTCTCCACCACAGGGGAAGATAAGAAGAAGACCCTTTCTCTCCTTCTCTCCTTCTTTACTTCCCTTCTTCCTTCCGTCTCTTAACAGGAGGCTCTTCCCCCCCCCCCCGGCCTGCAATTGTCTTTTTTCTTTCTTTTTTTTCTTTTTTTTTTCTTTTCCTCTTCCTCTAACTCTGATGGCACCTCGGACATTGATCAGATGACTGGCGAACAAGGGAAAGTAAATACACCCCACAACACCATTGACTGTCTGGAGTGAGCAATATTAACGTTTCTTTTCCTCTTAGACGTCCTGCTGTCTCTGTCGTTCCTGCTGCGGCCGTCCTTCCTGCGGTTTGACCTCGGGGAAGTGAAGTCCGGATGGGGAAGTAAGTAGAGTCCGTCTAAGTTTCATCATGTGATAATTACTAACCTTTCCTTTTTTTTCTTACGCGTCCTGCTGCTGAGCCTGTCGAGCTGCATGGGTGGAGTGGGAAACGGAGAGCGCTGGCGCGCATGGTTGCGAACAGCCAGAGCCAGTTGACTTTGTCGGAGAGGCTACCCTTCGAGCCGGCAGTGGAGGATTCCTTGTAAGTGAAACCCAACCTACCCTCATCTGTGAGAAACATTTAAACTAATACTCATAGGGGACGCTATGGCAACATAGTCTATGCCAAAAGCTGGTGTGGGTTCACACACCCACGCCAGTTCACTGTTGCGTACAGTACCTGGTGCGACCATGTCAAGCCGCACTTGGCTGGTCACTCCCTGGACCTCCGCCGCCTGACCGAATCCAAATTGGATTCGGTCATTGGGTATGCTCGCTCCCTTCCCCCAGTCGCGGCCTGGCTCACGCTTGTTAAACACAAGCACCGGGCCGACGACATCTGGGAAGTGGAGCGCCACCTCAGGCTCTTAGTCCATGACATGGCCAAGAACCTGAGGATGTCGAACGGGCGTCGACTGGTGGAGGTAAAGAAGGTTGGTGGTGAGGTCAAGGGACCTTCGAGTAAGTGTTGCCCCCTCCCATATATTATATGCTATCCTCGTGCTAACACATATCGTCAGTGGCTCAATCGGATTGGGCCTCCACTTATTGCCCACAGGCAATAAGGATCCACATCGTTCGTCGGTCGGGTGCCCTGGAAACTGGGCACCCATTCCTTGGCTACCCCTGGTGTGCCAATGACTCCAACCAGGGAATCGCCTGGGGAGTCATGGCATCACCGAGAATCGAAAGTGTGCTCAGGGTAATCAAGCGGCAGCGTGTGGAGGGGGCAATTCGATGCCCCCAATATCTCCTCGGGGCGACTGGTGAGGGCGCCCTCCGATCCTCTCCCACTCCAGGAACTCATCTTTCTTTGGGAAGATGAGGACATCCTGGCATGGCTCCTTGCCAACAATGGCCAACACCCCTTGGACCTGATGGTCCTGGAGCCACACCTCAGTGAGGGAGAGGATTATGACCAGACCCCCACGCCTGCCCATGGCAGATATCCCTTCTTCGACCGCAAGGTCTGGGATCACTGTGGGCGGGCCGGAGATATCGGGGAGGCCATGCAAGAGGAGGAGGTGGAGGAGGTGGCGGTGCAGAAGGTGGAGGTGGAGGTGGCGGAGGTGGACGAGGAGGAGGTGGAGGAGGTGGCGGTGCAGAAGGTGGAGGTGGAGGTGGCGGAGGTGGACGAGGAGGAGGTGGAGGAGGTGGAGGCTGAGGAGCAGGAGGAGGGGCAAGATCCTGCCGAACACGCCATTGTGATCGAAGATGTAAGTTTCTCACCATAACCATATTTTAGTTACCATCTTAGCTAATCACAAACACATAGAATAAGGTCGCAGAAATGGACGAGGAACTGGGTCCCTCGAGCCCAGACTCCCCCCCCGTCGCTGCCAGCGAGCCTCCTGGCCTGTCAGAGCAAGACAAGCACAAAAGGTTGCTTGATCTTGTCCGACAGCAGACTTGGATAGCTGAGTTCCTCACAACTCCCGACGCTGTCGGCAGCTCTCCCCCTGCTGCCTCCTCCCCAGCTCCACCAGTTGTCTGGACCCCGACGACCCCCCCTGTGTGCTGAGCCCCCTCTTTACGCCGAGCCCCCCAATGGCGCTGGGCCCCCCTGCAGGCTGCCTCTCGCCCCCCTACCCCGGACCCAATTCCTACGGCCCTGGAGCCCCCCCCTGCGCCCTGGCGAGGAACAAGCCACCGGGGTTCTCGTAAATAATCCTTTTGTAGTAATTTTTTTTTGTAGTACTTTTTTTTTTTTTTGGCTAAGCAGCCTTTTGTTAGGTAGTTTTTAAAAAAAAAGAATTTAAAAATTTGCTAACTAATTCGGGATCTTTTGTGATGTTGAGTGCCTCTATATGATAGTAAAGATACCATGGGATGCCCTTGCTTTGGCGTCTCATATTGCTAGCCATTTTGATCTCGAGTGCCTGGTATGTCATAATAGTCATAGCTCTGTGCCCCCTTACTTTGGCGTCTGGTGTTTTCTTGATTTGGCATGTCTCGTATTGTCTATCGTTAACTGGCCTAGAGTCAGCTTATGGTATATCGATTATCTACTAGGGTATTGAGGTTAGTGATGAGATGGACTGGGGTTTGAAGTTGGTCAGAAACGGCCGGACTACAACCCCTGTCCTTCTCATCACTAACATCCATGCGCGAGTAGGTTATATTGCATGAATTCAGCCTCTTGGGTGTTCAAGCTGTGTTGACTCGATGCCAGGAGACGATTTCGGACACTTCTAGTGCTAGTTAGGAAACGCGAGAATACCGTAGTGCCAATAGTGTCGGTAAACAATACCGTTCGTGGCTAGATTTTATTAAGCCACCCACCCTAACAACACCCTCATTTCATCTAATTTTTTCATGCCAGAGTCTTGAGTCCAATTGTAGTTGAGAATGCTTAAATTATTACGAACATAATGTTGAACACTCTTAAAATGCCATTTTGGAGGTAAATCTTTTGCTTCAATAATGAATGATAGTGAGTGATCCTGCACGCCCCCTTCCCCCCTGGGGAGCCCCATGTATAAGAGCTGATGCGTCGTATACAACACAAGAAAACTATACAAACTTCTCATCTTGATCAAACTGTGCTTGAGATACCTACGATTTTACTCCGGCCTGAATCCTAACTTACCTTACTCTAACTACTCTATTACACCATGAATAAGCAACAGGCCAATACATGCAGTCAGCCAGCGCCCCGAGTCGGCAATCTATACAGAGGTAGACATGACGTGCAACCCGGTACCATGGGATCCAGAAAAGGGAGATCCAGAACACATCAAAATGAATCTCAAGACGCGTCCTCAACTTGGGATTCTTCTCCACCCCCAATTGCAAGCCTACTAAGAAGACCACCGAAGTGCCAACGGAAGGGCACAATGCTGACCACAGCGTATGCAGAACCCGAAACCGAACCCAATGATCAACCAAATACCCAAACAGTGCATCTATCGGATGATAGTAGTGATGAGTACCAAATCTCACACGGACCAGATGAAACAGAATCAGACACCGAACCTGATGGAGAAGGCATGGATATTGCAGATAGCTCCGGATCAAGACGTGATCATGGCTCACAAGTAGCTAACAGAAAGGGAGACAATCGGGCGAGAACTATACGCATTTTGACCACATCAGGGTCTCAGGAGATAGGTCCTGCTCGGCATACAACCACAGATCATGGACGCATAATTCGGCGGAGAGCCTACAGTCCTCCAATGTTCCCATCATCGAGTGATGCACGGTTATCGTCCCCACTGGGTAGCATGCGTGGTCCTGCGTCTGGTACCCTGATCTCTAGTCCAGCTCCTCACTCTCGGCGAAATCTAGTGACAGGTGCGGAAAGGGCCATATTAGATGATGCGAAGACTCTGATTCTACGGTACACCCTGTTTGAGCACCCACTCCCAAATGTTGTTGCTCTGACGGCCCAGGTGCACAAAGTTTGGGATGCCGCACTTGCTAATATTGCAGATGGTGAAAACATCCAACCCTCAGAGCAGTGCATAAGTTTGGTAAGTGGACTCAGGCAGATATGATGCAATGCAGAATGCAATACTAACCTAGAAAGATATGCCAAAAACACTCTGGGGTACGATCCCAGTTTGTACATGAGGTAAAGAAAGAGATTGTGGAGTTATACAGTCTGCCGGATGATCCCACAGCTATGGTGCACAGAGTGGATTATCTGCTGGAATGAGACAGGTTTATGTGCGACCCAAGAGGGTACAATGTTTGTCTCCACCAGATACCTACCATATATTGTGACCACTACTGACTGTAATTGGACGTAACCCAGGGCCTGACATTATGATTCCTTGCGCCCCAGATTCCTGAGGCGATTTTCCGTAAGTACTTTGCAGGGAAGAATATGCAAGGTATTGTGGATCCCAGGTTTCTTGCGCGCATCAATGGCACTATGATCTGCTTGACGTGCACCATAATCTCCCATACACTGCATGCATGACAAACGGGGATATATCAGGAGCCCAGGGACTTCAAGCCTGAGGGACCCAGGGGTGAGTCTCCAAATCATCCAACTGTGCATTCGCGACCAGGGCGGCTAACCTGTTACCAAACATACAAGACCTTTTTGACCAGCAAAAAGAAACTTGGGGTAAGTGCCCACGGGGGATCCAGGATATGATTGTCGAAAATATTCGAGCAACAATCGATAAGAGAGTTGCGCAAGTTCACGGGGTGCAGCGGGACCGCCGTGAAGGATATGATGATGATTTGGAAGCCATAAGCGCTGAGCTCAAGAGTCGGATATCCAACCACACTTCTACACAGCCTATACCGCGATACACTAATCACCTGACCTTGGACCTAGTGGGACATCAGGAACGTCGGAATCCGTCACCTGAAACTGACAGCTGGTGTGACTTGAGCCAAACGTCAGTAGCCTGAGAGCTTCAGTTACAAGGTTCGGGTCCTCTGAGTCCAGATGATTCTCAGGAAGCGCAAGCAGCACCAGCGGGGATCACTTCTCTATCTCGGGGGGTCTCGTTGAGCCTTGGGGATTCCCAGGAAGCGCAAGCAGCACCAGCGGGGATGTCATTGAAAGCTGGACGATGATGAGGGGGGGGGTGGGACCGTCACCGAGGTTGATTAAGGGGAATTAAGAACGTGTAAAGATTATGTGTAATAGATTTGATTTAGCTTACTATGATGAGACTACAATAGAAACCAAAGGACGTAGTGCAAAGGAATAATCAGGGCGATATTCACTGTAGAATCTATGAAAAGCAGCCCTCCGGAGGGTGTCAGGGCAATCACAATGTAGTATATCGGATATCAGGAGGGAGTTGGGAAGATTGGGCAATACCAGGCGCAACGTGCAGACGGCGTCAGGGGTAATTCACTACACTTCGGAAGGCATCATGAGGAGGTCCAGACATGAAGTAGTAGTATCAAGATAAGATGTCGCGGTCGAGGTGAAATCTGGACGCATCATGTATGCAGGGGGGGATCCAGACGAGAGGAGCGTCACTTAGAAAGAATCTGGATGGAAAAGCCTGATGATAGGCGGCGCCAGGGCACGCATCGTGAGTATCGTAGAATCCCAATGCACACAGACGAGGATGCGACGTCAGGGTGGAAGATGCCAGAATTAGGTGTCGCCACAATGTAAGAGCTTAGGATCAAGTAGCGTCCGGACACAACAGGCTAGGATCAGATGGTGTTACGATGCAACACCTGAGAATCAAACATTGTTAGGATGCAACACTCGAGGATCAGACGTTGTCAGGACGCAAGAGTGCAGAATCAGACGTTGTCAGGGCGCACCTGGCATAGGGGTCCATGCCCGGATACCGTCAGGATGCACCAGGCGCACGACTCGACATCAGGACATGACGTCGGCTCGACAGTATGTCCTGGTTAACGGTTATCGTTACAGGCACCCTGTGCGTCAGATGCACAGGATGCACTGGGCGTAAGATAATATTTTGCTGATGTATATACCTGTATCTATTGCTGCATGAACTCTCCTGCTGCTTTCAAATCACTCATAAGTAATTTCAAATCCTAGGCCAAGTGAGTATGCTGTATGGGCAGAACAGTAGTCAATCAACCCCTAAACTGAAATTATCAATCAAGCTAAATCTACTAGGAAAAGATCTATAGTGAGTGAGGAAGGAGGAGAAATGAAAAAGAAAAGGTCAATAATAAGGAAAGAGAGGTTGGAAGTATTGGCATTTTTAGAAAATGTGCAAGAATGGAGTGAAGATATAAATAGTATTATGACTTCAAGGTAAAGGTATACTGCTATTATAGTTACTTTATATCACTAACAATATTGATAAAATATTGGAGAAATGGTTCTTCAACCATTATCAGACTGCTGGGCAGCTAAAGTTTTATACTACTAGTACAATGAAAGCCAACTGTAGAAGTGGGAATTAGAAAAAAACAAAATAATAGATGCAAAAGAAAAAACACATAGTATTGGTAAGTAATGACATACCATCTGGTTAGAGTCTCATTAGTAGCTACTAAAGTAAGATATAAAGTATACCAATACTATTATAGCCTAAAATGGATGTACATCTTGCTGAATTATGGTATGAGGTAGTCAATCATGCTTCTGAGATCATGCAAAAATGGTTTGAAAGATAGGTACTTCAGATTTTTCAGGAGGAATATCCCGATAAAGTAATGACTGTAAATAGGAAAAAGATGTAATCCTCTAAGCTCACTGATGACTGGTTTCGAGATTTCAAAGAGTAATTTAAAATTTCATATCAAGCAGCTACCTCCCAGGCACAGCATACTCTGATTGAGTATGAGAAGATTATGTCACAGTTTTTAGGCTTCATGCAGTATAATAATAGGTTTCAGTCTAGTGAAAAACCCAATGGTATTAGCCAATATCAGCCATCTACAATTTTTAATGTTCACCAAATGGCCTTACTATTTGACTTCTATGATAAATGAACCTAGACCCCACAAGGCAATCATTCTGTAAAAAAAAAAGTTACTAATAAATTATGGAATAAATGGTACACTTGACTTTTGATTTTGATTATGGTAGATGGACTCCCATACTGCAAGCCACTATTAATGTTCTATGAGTAGGGAAAAGGTGGAAATATTCAAAAAGATACCTTCTTCATGATGATCAAGTGACTGGAATTTTCACTAAAAAAAACATATATAGATACTGATATTATGCTTCGTTAGATTACAAAGCAATATACTACTGTAGTTATTCCCTCACAAGATACTTACCTGAATCCACATATGATATGTGGTTTAGAGACCAATTATCTTTAACCTCCTCCTCCTCCTCCTCCTCCTCACCTTCTCCATCTAGATACTTGTCTTACATATTGCTTCCTATCAGTCCTAGAAGACCTGTCTGCTCCTGATCTAAATATAACATTAGTCACATTTATCCAAGAAGGAATGACTGGTTATTAATAGTCTGAAGATTCTCATATCAATAAACCACTCAAGCACTATATTAGTAACTTCCTTGAAGCCTACATTGATCAAGGTTGGAAAAGCCACCACCTGGAGAAGGGAAATATTAAAGTCTAAGAATGTCAAATATTAATTACCAAGTATATTGATGCTCCATGGGAAAAGCTATACCAAGAACACTGAGATCTTATTCAAAGATCCTTTTGTGATATGGGTATTTGTTTACAGTCCAATGGGCTACAAGATCATCAAATTAATATTAGAAACTTACCTGATTTAAAAGTAGATTATACAGGACCTTATAGCTTGATCTGTAATCTCAAGGTTGATATGAGGGGAAAATGGGACACTGGTAAAGAGATCTTGTATGAAAATAATTGGGAAAAGCTGTTGAATGTATTGGATAAGAATGGGGTACTAGCTGGGCTAAAGAAGTGAAAGATAGGGAAAATGATGATGAGGTTCTGGCAGACTGAAGGGAAAAAAAAAACCCCCCACACCAAGTTTTATGTATTAGTTACAACACCTTCTATATACTAGCTGTATACTAGCGAGAACTGGCAAGATTTTTGTCTGAAGTTTCTAAAACAATCACACCCAAGACTTGAGCCATTAGCCAGTTGCTAGGTGCACCTTATTTTCAGATGTGCCTTATTTATGGAATTCTACGGTACACCTGGGGACGTTAGGACTGGACGCACTGTAGGTGACTACCATCTTATAGTTCCAACTTTAAGAAATCAGACGACCTGCTTAGACTGTGTGATTTGACCATTGATGAGGGGTCTTTCTCTTCGGAGACTACATTGATGCTCATATAGGCCAATTGATTGCCTATGGTCGTAAATGAGACGTTATTGGGCGAAGCCCAATCCTAGTTTGCCTCCTTCAGATTCTCTCTCGTAGCCAGATTTGGTGGGTTAGGGTTACCGTAATAGTAGAAGGTGGCCAAAAAAAAGTGAAATCCATTATCACGAACAATCACTCACATTATGTGTGGATTTATTCTGCGTCCTTCAAAAATCAAAGTTACCCTGCAATTCTATTGTAAAATATTTCTCAGGAGTGCATTTCCCTCGCCCATTCATGACGTTCCGGGGCAGTCCTTCTATCATAGTAGTTATAATACCTTGAAATTTGAATACTACAATGCACGATTCCACGGCCAAGAGCCAGAGAAGTAGATCAAAAGAATAAAATAAATAAAAGAAGTTCCCTTTCCCTGGCATTCCTATACCCGTTATTCATACGTTATCATTAGATGGGAACAAAGTAAATGGAAAATCAAACATAACCAAGAAACAGTGCATAAGGAACACGAAAATAAGGAAATTTCACGAATCATAACATATCCCTCCTTCAAGCCACTCGACTCAGGTGTAGATTGCTTTCCTCTTGTCAAAAATTATGTGGGGATATATGCGCAACGTTGATAGAGAAGTGTACTTAGGGATAGAAGATGGTATATCGCAGAGAGACTTATAATTCGGTGACCTGACCTTTCTACAACTGCGGGTGTATTAGACCTTTAAATACAGAAAAACAGTGGTGACTCTTCCGGGAGTCTCCTCAACATGATCATTCCATTTCCATCCTTTCTCACACCATTCCTTTCCCCCACATTCCCGCAATCCTTCACCGCTATCCTTCACCCCTATCCTTCACCGCTTTCCCCGCTTGGTGAACCTTCGGCCCAACTCCTCGCATCCTTCACCGCGTATGAGACTGTACGGAGTATGTTCCGACATCGGAGTGAGCGCCGGTGATTTAACAATCCCTTTGACATAATTGTGTTGGGGTTATGTTAGGCGGAATGCTGGATATGCAAGGTAGCAATGGAAATAATGTATAACGGACTCAGTGAAGCTGATATTTCAACGGTCTACCGTATCCTGAACTTGTCCCATTGTCTTCTATTTATCATCTTTTCCTCACAATATTGGTAACCAGACATTTCATTACTCCACTTTCACAAGTACGAATAGTACACTGCTCGATACGAGCCCCCCCAGTGACGAACACCCGCACACTTGGTATCTCGCGAACGATCTCCACTAGCGACGCGAGAAGCTCTGGTAGATGGTTGGACATAAACTCATTTATAGCACCGATGCATATGAAAACTTGGGGTAGTGCGGCAATGGCTGTCTTCAGCATTGCGACATGATCCTGAACTTGGGGCCGTCGTCCACCACACTCATCTTTCGCCTTTACAAACGCCTGGCGTATGGATCCAATGATCGAGTTTGCTTGGAGTACTAGCTGGTTAAGAATGGCTCCCATCACATTGGCAGTTGTCTGCTCCTTTTGCTCCTGGAGGTCGCAGTAGACTCCGGCAACGGCGATGTTTTCTCCCTCCGTGTGATCGTATAGCCTATCCATGACCAGGGAACTATTGTGGATTGGCGTTAAAAATGTTTTCTTTTTTATCTAGGGAAAACATAGTTATGCACTTGAGAAACGTTTTGCCTCTCCCGGATTCCCATGGCAAAACAACACAGCCTTAGCCGCTCCTCCTTCATCACTTCTCCACTCCCGAAACTCGTTTGTCTCCAAAAGCCAATTCCCCACACCGTCGAATCGATCGCTGCGAACACCCTGATATCTCTTGGGAGGCTCCAGCGGTGAAAGCCACTTCACAATTTCCGCTCTATCATTTGTTGTGGTGGTGACGCTGTTATTAGTATTCAAACTGTACGCAACGTGGCCACTGCAATAATTACTGTCACTCATGCCGACTGTGTTTGTGTACTTTGTCGGATTCGTGATGATAACCGGTCTGAATGTCTGATTGAATGTAGATATATTATACTGCAGTAACGATAAATACCGTCGGGTATGGAGATGGGCAATAGGTGACTGTTATCCATTACGCGGTCTGAAACAGTCAAATTCGTAGCCAGGCGCTGTGAGGCCGAGCTCGTCCACAGTTAGCTGTTCTTGGTCAGAAAATGGGATTTTTGAGAATTTTCAGTGCTCCAATGACTCAGCACATCGGCGAGCCTCAATATTCTCAGCGAATCACAAAGTCCATCAACAACCAAAGTGATATTCGTGCCCCCTTTTACATCTAAATGGTAACCATCAGTACCCTCACCTTTCACTCCATTATCAATCATGAAGGCAGTAGCTGACTTCAATGGTTCTATCAACCCACATTAGTTTCAGACATCACACACTGCTCTTGACGGCCAGAATTGTGTATGATAGCGGAAACAGTGGAAATCAGCTCTACAACATGGTGTATTTATTATCGGACGCATGGTAGACTTTTTTCTTGTTATCAGCTATTTTTTTGCTTCCTTCTTTGAAGTTTTTTTTTCAAATTTCTGATAGCTGTCTGCATTGGCATTTATCACTACTAGGAAGCCTGAAGCCATAAGTCCCGTCGAGAAAACTGCAGACAAACTGTATCCCCAAAAGGAAGGTTACATGGGAAAAGCAAATCAAAGCCATGAACCTCAGATCTACTACTGATCCTTGAAATTATTCCCAGCCACAATTTAAAGGACGAAAGTTTTACAAAGCACAATCCTTGGAAATACACTACTATAACAGTTGAGATGGGGAAAAAGACGGGAGGAAAAAATACAGAAAACCGTATTAGGGTTCAGGAACTCAGCTATAGTATCGGACGAACCAAAAAAAGACTAAAGGAAAAATAAAAAAATAAAAAACCATGTTAGGGTTTAGGAACTCAACAATATAATATCTGACAAACTGAAAAAGACCAGAGGCAAAAAAAAAAGAAAAAACAGAAAGAAAATGTACAGTACCAGAAGGCAGAAAACTGGAAAAAAAAAAAAAAAAGAAAAAACTGGAAAAGAGATAAGAGTTGTTGGAATCATGAAATAAGTGAATACTGTAATTGGAATTGAATAGTAACAATAATAAAAACATTAGATATATTGGGATAGCTGTAAGAAATTTTAGAGGTAAAGAAATTACATATAGGTACTATTAAAAATTAGATATCAGCATAGAATTAAGTCATTATAATGTAGTCTTAGTCTCCAGCAACCAGTAACTAGTAGTGAGTGAGTTAATATTTTATTACAAGGCAGTAGTACCCACACGAGTGAAGAAAGTTGTGGGACAATGAATCTTGGCACCCCTCAACTTTTTCACAATGGCAAACATATCATAGAGTGTGAAAATAAACAGTAAACTAAACTAATAAACAAAAATACAAAATGAGAGCACAGCTAAATCATATGAATTACCAGCAAGTTGGACCTCCATGGTTTCGGTGAAGAGTTGCAATCTATCCTGGCATCCCATGTATCCACCAATAGATCCTTTTTCACAGCAACTCCTCCAAAGCCCTCAGAGCCAATAATATAACCTCATCTCGAGTATGGGCATTGTGAGTGGCGTCTCTGTAAACTTTCCTCAATCCAGCTTTCCAAAGTATGAAAACATTCTTGATCAGTTTTATGTTGGGTGAATGTAGAGCCCAATCTATTCATAGAATCTTTGTCATATATCGAAAACACTGAGTATATTATGAAGTATGATATGGAGTACCATCTTTGATGGTTTGACATCCTCCTTCCATTCCTCCCATCCTCTCATAAAGTGGTAGGAGATGGGGAACCATTATTGTGAAGTATTTAGGATTCAATGGTAGTTGACCTTCAATATAGTCACCTCAGTAGGTAGCAGTGAATGACCAAGAATAATAGAATAGTGATTGAGTTTCTGTCTATGTAGAAATGAAAGAGATAAAACATAACAAAGAACAAATGAATTGATCAAAGTATCTGAAAATGAAGAACAGGAATTTTAATGATAGTGAATAACTAAAGGAAAGTATAGAATCTTTATAGAGATTGTTGGGGAAAAAAGAAACCAAGAGAAACATAAGAGAAACTAACTAATCACATATGAAATCAACTAACATCTCATATCTTCAACTAGCAGCTAACTGTAACATATCCAATACATATCCATAATAGCCATATCCCATCATCTATATCTAATGTATCAGGATTGTCTGGACTAATGAATTGGGAATGAGACCACTAATGTGCACCATACATCTCATACATTCAACAATTATCTTATTCACATATTGAACAGAGTTTAAACCCAACTTGTTCTTCAGATTTGTTTTCTCCTTCTCTATTTACTTTCAGATTGGAACGAGCTCAGTGTGCCCTGAAGCATAGAAGGTACCAAAGAACTGAATAGTTAGTGGTTCATGAATGAAAGTCAGAGCTAGATGCCATTCTTCATACCCCATTCCTGGTTTTCGTCATACTGTTAGTTGTTGTAGACCATTACCTAATTGAAGGTAAACTTCATCAGTATAAACATGCTGCTGCCAACACTCCTTTGGCTGTAAATGATAATGGCCTGTGAACTCCTTCCTCTTCTACCTATTCTGATAGACATGCTATGGTTTCTATCTGTAAACCCATACCTACAAGTTCTCCATGTGAAGAGTATTACTGATGACTTGGTCAGAAATATCAAGTCCAGATGCTGCTGCAATTTCTCAGATTACAGCATTTGGTTCTCACATAGCAAGTATCTTCAGGAGCCTGCAATCACTATCTGACAACTTCTTTGGCTGACTGGTATGTGGCCCTTCATGGATTTTGCCATCGGTCCCAATGTGTGAACTATTCACTGGGCAGTCGATTTCGAAACATCAAGTTCATTGGCAATTTCATGATAGGTCTTCCCTTGAGCATGCCTTTTTATGACCTCAATCTTTTATTTGGTATTCTGATGCCTTGGGTTTCTATTTTCGTATCAAGGCATATCGAATTGGTGATGCTGCTCAAAGTTTGTGTGGTTCAGTACACCTTTGTGTGAGAGGTTTGCCAAGGCTTTTGTCCCACAACTTTCTTCACTCGTGCGGTGCCCTACCACACTGTAAAAATGTTGTCTATAGGGAGGTTTTTAGAAGCAACTAGAAAGCATTTCAGTCATACTATATATATAAAAAACACAGGCTACATCCTTGCAAGAAGCAGTTCATATCCTATACAATGTTAAATCTTCCCCAACCTGTGTCTGATTTCATTCCTTTGTGTTGAAATAATTTACATTGATCACTACTTGTGGCGCCGTGTTGTCCACACACGGAACATTACTCGTCATTTGATAACAAGGTTCCGGAATGGCCAAACACGAAAGTAAAGAAAAGGAAAGGTTTCTAAAAACTGGATTAGAGCTAACTTATGTCTTATCATTGGGTGCTTGTATGATACCTCCCAAAATGTGGGTGAACGAACTCCCTTAGACGAGCAAAACAACTTCACCTCCGGTGATAATTCTTGCCCCTGCTGCTTTCTCCTAGCATCTATATACAAGGTCGGACAGCATTATTGCTTCCCGCGATCTCATTGTTTGTCTTTTGAAATATCAAGGATCAAACCATTTCTTTCATGTCTTGAGTCTTTTGTGCCAACACTATTACAGGCTGCATTCGGACCATTGGTGCCTACCATGCCAACCGTGGAGACATGTCCGGGAAAGCGCAAGACTGTCGGAATGCATTCCTTGCGAAGGCTGACCGAATAATTAAGCTCATGAAAAGAAAAGTAGCCAACATCAGAAAGATATGTGTGGATATTTCTCGGAGACTGTATCAACTTCCTGAGTCGAGTTTGAGCAGCTGGGCAAGAACTAAACAGAAGACGCTATTGGAGCTGCCGAATGCTGTAGGATCCCGCTTGAAGATACTAACATAACCTGGGGTTTCTCGGAGATCTAAACTGGAGACTAGGAATTCCCTTTTTGATGATGTTTGTTCTCATTTTCCCGCCAAGCATCACATCCGAGCACGATAATATCTACTACCGATTGCATGAAAGTACGGAACAAAAAACATCACGAACTCTGAGCTAAAGTTTCGGGCATCTCAAATCGAATATTAATCGTGCACTATCATGTCGCGCTCATCAGAAAGCTACATAATGAGAGAGGGTAGCGACTATTATTGAATACTATTCCTCAAGGTAGTGGACACGAGAAGACAAGGGGGAAAAAAAAAGGTTGTCTAATGGTAAGGAGAAATGTTAGAGAAAGTGTATAGGGGAAAGATATGGAAAACATTCCAAAGCAGAAAATACACCAAGAAATGGAGATATAAAAAATGGTAAAAGTATTGATTATACATGATGGATAGCCACAACGTCCTCAACAGTGCGCTCCGCGGACCACCCAAGTCATATCTTATTGTTAGCATCTATATCTGTGAAGGTTTTGTTTTATAGACACTCCGCAAATCGCACCAACCTACTGAATGAAGATAACATGGTTGACGGAGAAAGAATTACCAAGAATGAAAAATAAAAAAAAGCTAATGCAAACGCACATCGGGCAGAGTAAATCGAGGAAAAAAGGGATTCTGGCCATCAATCTAGAACCCGAACCCATGCCAACCATGAATCAAAAGAAAAGGAAAATGGCGATGGAAAAGATGGAAAAGAAGAAAATAGACGAGAAATTGGTTTTCCGGAAACCCAGAAGAAAGAGGTGAACATCAAGCTGATTACCAATCACCTTCAGTATGATCCACGCAGCACCGGCACATAATAAGGGAATATCACCTGCGGTGGCAGAATACATCCTCTTGGGAATACGAAGGTATTGTAGCAGCAGAACATCAATTGCTTGACCTAACCGAAACAAGAACAACACCGAGGAACAATTTCAGTCGGCGACGACGCTCAGGGACAGATCCCTCAGTCGGGAGGCCATAGGCGGTGAGGAGAGCATTTACGCTCTCCGCTATTAAACTACACATCAGCCGCTGGTCAACACGGTAAATGGATAGAATGACTTACAGTTCAAGCGATCGAGGTGACCCAGTGTCTGAGGGAAACCGTTGACGTGCTGGTTCTGAGCCGTCCTCAATGGGCTCAACTCCGCCCAAGGAGCCCTGGCGAGACAGCAGTTCTGCAAACGAGCCAAAGAATTAAACTCCCTAAACAGAGAACGTTAGTATTCACTCATGGGAGATCATCCTGGGTCGCTCACGCTGCTTGGAGTTCTTGTCTGATCTCGTCTAATTGTAGACGGAGGTCCTCAAATTCTAGATTGACGTCCCTAAACTGCCCTCCCATGACGGTTCGAGGAACTCGGCGCTCGGCAACGACATCGAAGTGGGGTCGTTGGTTGTTGGTAGCGGGCATGACTCGTTGTTTCGGTATAGTAGGTTGGTCGTCCTTTTGTTGTTAGGTCTTTTGGGGTCTTCTGCGTTGCCACCGTTTATTAGATGTGGGGTTGAATGAGTTTACTCGCTCTCTATCAAGTGCGGGGATACTACCTTACTTATAAGAATGACGCGGCCGGGGCCACACGCCTGGCAATCCTTTTCCTAACCCAGAGATACGTCATAGTGACCTTCGTTCCGCCAAGACTCGCACGCAGCGAAATTTTCTTTTTTTTTTTTAAATCCTTGGTTTTATTCGTAACTACAGGAAAAACCAGGCATGCACCCTAAGGTATGGCCTAGAAAACAAACTAAAACAAAAAAAAAACTTCAACCACCGTAAAAACAGATACCGATAAAAATCAATTTCGTCCATCACATCACATCCCTCTTGCCTTCATACCTTATCACTCGTTTATCGGTAGGGGTCGAACCGGTAACAATACATGGTGTACTATACCATACGGTACGATACACTAGTGTAGCGTACAATAAACCTACCAGGGCCCGTGAGCCGGAATTCCGTACGTGTAAACCCAGTACCATTAAGAGCTGAGACATATTCTCTTGATATTAGGAACATTACTATATGTGGGGAGAAGAATAGAAATATTGGTAAGGTTTACAGAATTTAAATACTTGTCTAACCTCCCGCATTGCAAACAATAATATCCTGCTTCAAGCTTGGTTCCTCCTCAATTGCATCCTCCTACATACAATCTTCCTTGTACCTAATTAAATCTTCATCTTTAAGTTATGTATCTAAACAGCTCTTAAGATCTGTAGGTTGACTGTCCAAAATCCTCCTATTGATATTTATAAAGCTCAGTTTATGAACTCTTTCTCCACTGAACCAGTTCCACTTTTTGTCATGGATAAGATTACATGTAGAAAAGGCTCTTTTGGAAGGAACAGAATCTCAAGGAGTATGGAATATGCAAAAGACTAAATGGCTCAGTTCTGGAACAAATATAGAAACTTCTTGCTAAAACAATATTGCTGATACTGATAATTCCCATACTGACCTAGTGACGGAAAAACAATCCTCTTGACTTCAAAACTCACCATTTTGTTGTTATGTAAAGTTAGTATTATACCTATATAGTTTTAGAAAGAAAATAATAATTTGATTATCTGCCAGAGTAGTTAATTGATGACTAGTAACCTATATAGGATCTAAGAAGTAAGCAATGATATGGACATCAATATATTGCTTCTTTTATCTTGATGTAAAAGCTGAAAAAAAAAACTGATCAGTCTAATCTGAGTAATACTAAAATATTCTAACCTACTGAAATGTTTGCAGCATATACTCATGAATTTCAATTAAGTATTGATGAACTTGGCCAATACTTGCATATATTGATTTTGACATCATTTGCCTCTCTGATATACCTGATAGCAAGGTATATAAATCATGAACTTGAAGACAGACTCAGTATGATGTCTGTTAAATTATCATCTTTACATTTGGAACAGGGTCTCCTAATCCATCATTTAGGTAGGTGATGAATTGTTTTTTATTATCTAATACAGATCAAATAAGGTCAGTTTGTATACATCAATAGGTACTGACTGCTAGAATAAATGCTTTCAGGTGACCAAAATGTAGAGTCTGATATTTCCTCAATATTGAAAACTTCAATTTGGTATAGCAGAAAAAGTAGGCAATAGTTTAAGCCTTTTTCAGCAGCATTAAGTATAGTTCAATATCAAGAATATCTTGAATAAGGCATTGAATATTGTGAGAGTTAAATAGTATACAAAACATATGTTTTGTTTAAAGTTTTTGTTCAACCAAGGACTATACTGCATGCATCATATTACAGGTATCCATAATGAATCAATTGAACCTCTATCAAGGGTACTTATATCCATCATACCAAGGTACAAGAAAATTTCTGAATTCTCTCCATCATCTATCCTAAAAGCATTTCCACCATATATAATGGATCCTGACTATCCTCTATCTCATAGTAAAAGGAACTAGTAGGAGTCACAATACATATTGATAATGTACCTATTTATAATATTACCATTTTCATCTATCATTGTGTTCAAATAGTTAATACTTCCAATCACTGACTGAACCTCTCTATGAACTCTATTATAGGCTCAATCAAGAAGGGATCCAACTAGCTCTTTATATAATGGTAGCACATAGTTGATGTAAAATGAAACACTGTTCAGGAATTGCCAGAAGTATTTGTCATCTAATAGTGTAAATGGTCAGGCTCATATGTATACTACAAAGGTAGCTTTTAATTATAGTAACTCTTTTGTCTCAGTACTTAATACGACTAATTTTTGAACATCTCAAATAATATCAGTCCTTCTTACTTGTTCCTCAAGAAATCTTTCTTGTTGTGACAATTAGCTGGAGGTAATGCTGCTACTAGTACGACTCAGGATTGGAGTACTAGTTGGAATTTGACAATCTGACTGTCCTTTAGAATTATGATTGCTAGTATTTGTCTCATGTAGATACTGATAATAAAGATAGCATTGAGCAAGGTGTAAAGCTTATCTTGTTGTATTTTAAGCTCTCATTCATCCACAATACTGACATTCAACTACCCAACACTATATACAATTTGTTAAAACTGTTTTAGGTCAAGTACATTAAATGCAATGAGATCAAATTAGGATATTAAGCTTAAGCTGATAATCACTCTGGCAAAGAAAAGAGTTGGTAACTTCTTGGTTTGCAGAGCTTGGCATGGTAAACTTGTAGAAGAATTTTGTTTCAAAAAATTGAGATTGTAAGGTAGTATTAGTGAGGGCTGTATGTGGTCTGAGTTCTCCATGTCCTAATTGTCAGTTTGAAGAGTTGCTTTGCTTTTATCATTCAGTTACCTTCTTCCTTGTTTCATTCTTCTGCTTTTCATATCACGAGCATTTACAACCATTTCCAACTGAACAACTATGACCTCAATTTCCATTCTTTGGAGACCATTACTGGGAATTCTAAACTTTGATGTGATTTTCCATTCTCCAGTATTGTAGGTTACAGCTGTAATTTACGGTACGGTATCAAATGTTTACCATACAGTAATGTAACGTAATATTCGAACCCTATTTATCGGTAGACTTGTGCGAAACGAAGGACGGTCATCATCAGCACCGAGAGCCCAGTGTATCTCCATAGCCTCGCATATATGTACCCGCGTTACCATTGGGCCGATTATGAGGGTCCTGCTCGAGCACGATCTGATCGAGAGGACCCTATGCTCGAGTGCTCGAGCAAATTGGTAGCCCTTGATCGAGTGCTCGAGCATGGTCAGTGTGGGAATCTGGCAGGGGTTATTGGGGCTTCCCGATAACCTCGTACCAATGGCTGGAATGTCGGGAATGACACGGGAATGCCTGGGATGTAGTGGAATGCTCGGAATGGAATGGCGGGAATGGAATGGAATGGATCGAGCAGACCTAAGGAATATCTACGAGGTTGGATTCTTTGTAGTATATAGCAGTAGTCTGCTCTGGTGTCAAGGAAAAGGGGATTAACGAACAAATTAAGTCTTTATACGGTCAATTACGCTCACTCAATCGCACAACAACTCTTCATAAAATCCTCTTCTTACTTCAGCCACTGCTCGAGCATGATTGCATGATCATTCATAGTCACTGCTGAGGCATGATTGAGCATAGTTGAATATGATCCATTTTGACCCTCTGTAATTGCTTCCCTATATCAAAATGCAAGACAAGATCTAAGCGGTTTTGTTCCTTCAATTCCAATTCCAACTACAACACTTTACCGAATAAAGTTACTTCTACCAAACACAACTACTCCAGGGCCTCTGATTTTCGCTTGCCGAGTCCGTTACCGTTTCTGCGACTTGCCACGGGACTGGAGATGATGAAATGGGTGACATTTTAATAAAAGAGCTTCGGAAGTAAGCGTGTTAAAGAATCAACAGTGGAGAGTCTTGTTCAAAATGGGTTGTCTAGTGTGCGGGGTAGACTGTGTTTATATTAATAGATGATAATATCACATGATTACTAAGGTATATATATATATATAGGGTGATCGAGCAATACCCTTGCTCGAGCATGATATGATCGTGTCCATCACTATTCGCTGGAAGATAGAAAGACACGCTTTGGTCTACGTAAATGAATCTGAATCTGGAAGACCTGATTGATATATGATGGCGGGATAACGGACGCCAAGTGCACGCCTATGTGCATTCGCCGGCAAGGGTAGCAGAGATGTGTGCGCCACATCCGGGATTTCGAGGGTATCTAGTTTGGACGGCATATTGCAAATCACCGGCGATCGCTCATTTGCTTTGATGGACTTAGATGTGTCGGAAATTGGATAAAATGCACAAGGGCATAGGACATCGGATATAGGAGCTATGGGGCAACTGCTGTCTTCAGAATTGCGACAGGATCCTGAACTTGGGGGCGTCGTCCACCACACCCATCTTTCGTCTATGACCTTGGAACTATTGTGGATTGGCGTTAAAAATGCTTTCTTTTGTATCTAGGGAAAACATAGTTACGCACTTGAGAAACGTTTTGCTTCTCTCGGATTCCCATGGAAAAACAACACAGCCCGATCCACTCCTCCCTCACCACCCCTCCACTCCCGAAACTCGTTTGTCTACAGAAGCCAATTTCCCACACTGTCGAATAGATCGCTGCGAACACCCTGATATCTGTTGTGAGGCTCCAGCGGCGAAAGCCACTTCACAATTTCCGCAGTGTCGTTGTCGTAATGCTGACGCTGTTATTAGAATTGAAACTATATGCAACGCTGCCAGTGCAGTAATTCCTGTCACCCATGCCGACTGTGTTTTTGTACTTTGTCGGATCCATGATGATAATCGGTCTAAATGTCTGATTGAATGTAGATATATTATACTACAATAACGATAAATACCGTCGGGTATGGAGATGGGAAATAGGTGACTGTTATCCATTGCGCGGTCTGAAACAGTCAAATTCGTAGCCAGGCGCTGTGAGGCCGAGCTCGTCCACAGTTAGCTGTTCTTGGTCAGAAAATGGGATTTTTGAGAATTTTCAGTGCTCCAATGACTCAGCACATCGGCGAGCCTCAATATTCTCAGCGACTCACAAAGTCCATCAACAACCAAAGTGATATTCGTGCCCCTTTTTACATCTAAATGGTAACCCTCAGTACCCTCGCCTCTCACTCCATCATCAATCATGAAGTCAGTACCGTAAAAACTTAAATAATCGAACCGTGTGCTATGTAGTCGAGAATTACCTACTCTGGAAAGGTGGCGCAAAACACAGCAAAAAGAAAAAAGAGCTGCTCAGCCCCTCTGAGACAAAAAAAACAAAAAAAAACGTCCGACCGTACCGGAGGGGGCAACTCCAACGACGTAGCACACGGTTCGATTATTTGAGTTCCCACGCTAGCTGACTTCAATGGTTCTATAAACCCACATTAGTTTCAGACATCACACTCTGCTCTTGACGGCCGGAATTATGTACGATAGCGGAAATAGTGGAAACCAGCTTTACAACATCGTGTATTTATTACAAGACGTGGGGAGTGGTAGACCTCTTTCTTGTTGTCAGCTATTCTTTTGCTTCCTTCTTTGAATCTTTTTTCAAAGATCTAGTCTCTATCTTTATCAGTATTTATCACCACTAGCAAGGCTCTAGTCATAGGTCCCGTCGAGAAAACTGCGGACAGACAGTAACCCAAAAAGGAATGTTACATGGGAAATTCAAGTCAAAGGCCGAACCTCAGATCCCCTACTGATCCTTGAACGTATCCCAAGCCACAATTTAAATGACTAAGATTTTACAAATCACAATCCTTGGAAATGATTTGATAACAAGGTTCCGGAACGGCCAAACACAAAAGTAAAGGAAAGGAAAGGCTTCTAAAAACTGGATTAGGGCAATGTCTTATCATTGGGTGCTTGTAAGATACCTTCCAAAATGTGGGTGAACGTAATAAAATTAGGTAGGATTGTGCAGGAAATTCTTTGCTCGTTGTCTTGTGTCTTGTTCTATCTAAGCTACCGGAGGTGTCCTTTATATAACAAATCGTCACTTAACAACATTTTCTCTCAGCCTCATCCATAGTGACTTCCGTGCTCTCTCCCAGTCTTCCACAAGGTCCTCCGATCAGCTCCTTCAAACTTCTACTAAAACATTCTCCCTTTCCCCTTGACTGTTCTCCGACAGTCCTAATACCTTCCTGCTTCTTCCTGCGTTTCCTAACCGTTTCTTATCTGTTTCCTAACTGCCATAGTCCGACACCAATTCGTCTCATCCTCAAACAAACTCTTAATCTATGACATCCTTAATCCTTAGGTAATTCCTGAAACCTCCCAAACATTCCTGCTACCGCTAACTACCTTTCCTTGCATCCTTTAGTGTGACATATCAAACAATGTCCCAAACACACTAATCCTGTAACATCTCTCTTTCTTGTGCAACTCCTACTAACATTACAGCGGTATGGAAGTATCGTGAATTTCAACAGAACGAACCCCCTTAGACGAGCAAAACAACTTCACCTCCATTGATAATTCTTGCGCCTGGTGCTTTCTCCTGGCGTCTATAAACAGGGTCGGACAGCACTATTGCTCCCGCGATCTCATGCTTTGTCTTTTGAAATATCGAGGACCAAAGCATTTCTTTCATCTCTTGAGTCTTTTGTGCCAACACTATTACTAGCTGCATTCAGACCATTGGTGCCTACCATGCCAACCGTGAAGACATGTCCAGGAAAGCGCAAGACTCTCGGAATGCATTCCTTGCGAAGGCTGACCGAACAATTAAGCTCACGAAAATAAAAGTAGCCAACATCAGAAAGATATGAGTGGATATTTCTCTGCGACTGTCAACTTCCGGAGTCGAGTTTGAGCAGCTGGGCAAGAACCAACAGAAGACGCTATTGGAGCTGCCGAACGCTGTAGGATTTCTCTTGAAGATACTAACATAATCTGGGCTTTCTTGAAGATCTAAATTGGTGACTAGGAATTCCTTTTTGATGATGTTCCCCTTTTCCCGCCCCGGATCGCCTCCGAGCACGATAATATATCAAAGTTACTGCCGATTGCGTGAAAGTACGGAACAAAAAACACCACGAACTGACCTAAAGTTTCGGGCATCACAAATCGGGTATTGATCGTGCACTAGCATGTCGCACTCATCAGAAAGCTACATAATGAGAGAGGGTAGCAACTACTATAGCATCCTGTTCCTCAAGATGGTGGACACGAGAAGATAGGGAAAAAAAACAAAAACAAAGGTTGTCTACTGGTCAGGAGAAATGCTAGAGATAGTGTGCCTGGGAAAGATAAGGAAAAATTTGTGAAGCAGAAAATACATCAAGAGATGGAGATATAAAAAACGGTAAAGTATTAATTATACATGATGGGTGTGGAATATCGCGGTGTTCATGCGGCAGATCGTATTATCGGTCACAATGGTCATGGGTGCGCTGGCCAGGAAACGGAATGGTTGGAGGATGACGAGATGTCGAGTGGTATCCTATCACAGCGACATGGGTCATTTGTCGATATAATAGTACCTCATGTCGGAAGTGACAGGAAAAGGAGTTAAAGGTATAACGGATATAGTATCTACAGGAGATAAGATAATGGAGTTAGTAAAAGGCGTGGATGCTCGGGAGATAAGGACTTAACGGCATCACGGGGGTAAGGGGTTTCAGGATATCAAGTTAGGGTTGATATTGGGAATATCAAGGGGCATGCAAAGAAGTAGATAGGAACTTTGACATATAAACCTTAGCTATTGCCCGTAACTTTGCAATAAATAAGCTCAACAGAAAACTCATAATTCACAATGGATAGCCACAAAGCCCTCAACAGTGCACTCCGCAGACCACCCAATACATATCTTGTTGTTATCATCCATATCAGTGGAAGTTTTTTTTTATAAACACTCCGCAAATAGTACCGACCTACTGAATGACAAAGACGTGGTTGATAGAGAGAAAGGATTACAAACAAAGAAAGAGTAAAGAAAAAACAAAAGCTAATGCAAACGCACATCGGGGGGAGTAAAGAGAGGAAAAAGGAATCCTGGCCGTCAATCTAGAACCCGAACCCATGCCAACCATGAATCAATGGAAAAGGGAAATGGCGATGGAAAAGATGGAAAAGATGGAAAAGATGGAAAAGGAGAAAATAGGCGAGGAATTGGCATTCTGGAACCCAGGAGAAGGAAGAAGTGATAATAATAATAATAATATAAAAAGAAACAGAAAAAGTACCAGTAGTATAGTACAAACGGTCCGAATCAACCCCCCTAAACACTGTATTCTAGGTGTACGAAGGTTGGGAAAAAAAGCACAATCAAATGAGCAACTTGCAATCCCATTAACAGGATGCACTTTAACACCCTTCAGCACACAGAATTCATCAGACAACTGGACACCGGGCGAACAAGCAAAGAAAGGTGACAAACCACCTAAGTGTGATCAACAATAACACTGATGAACATTTTGAATCGGGTGCGACGCACAGGGACTGTTCCCTCAGTCGGGAGGCCATAGGCGGTGAGGAGAGCATTTAATCTCGCCCCTAATAGACTACACATTAGCTGCTGATCAACACGGTAGATGGATAGAATGACTTACAATGCAAGCCATTGAGTTGACCGAGTGTCTCAGGGAAACCGTTGATGGGCTGGTTCTGAGCCGTCCTCAATGGGCTCAACGGTGCGGCAGGAATCATGTTGACAGTGTTGTTCTCCAAACGAGCCAAGGAATTAAACTCCCTAAACAGAGAACGTCAATATTCACTAACAGGACATCATCCAGGGTCGCTCACGCTGCCTGTTGTGCTTGTCTGATCTCGTCTAACTCTGGACGAAAGTCCTCAAATTGTAGACCGAGGGCCTCAACCTGTTGACCACGGTCCTCGAATTGTATATGGAGGTCCTCAAAGTGGATTCCTACTTCAATATGAAGAGCTTCCATATCGGTACGAAGAGTTCCTACTTCAGTACAAAGAGTTCCTACTTCAGTACAAAGAGCTCCCACTCCAGTATGAAGAGCTCCCATTTCAGTACGAAGAGTCCCCACTTCGGTATGAAGAAGAGCTCGCATGTCGGCCATGTCGGTGCGAAGAGTTCCAATTTCGGTACGAAGAGTTCCCAGGTTGGTACCAAGAGCTCGGACCTCAGCCAGTATCTGGGCCCCACCGGCCACAGCTGGGAGATTCTGCATTCTCTCGAAGTGGGTAGCCAGAACGGCATGCCCAAGGGAAATGCCATTCATAGCCTCAGCGACGGCGTCGAACTCGGGTTGTTGGTTGTTGACAGCGGCCATGACTCTTTGTGTTGGTATAGTAGGTTGGTCGTTCTTTTGTCGTTAGGGTTTTTTTTGGGATCTTCTGCGTTGCTACCATCTATCGGATGTGGGGTTGAAAGAGTTTACTCGTTCTCAACCAAGTGTGGGGTGCTACCTTACTTATAGGCAGGACGCAACCGTGGCAACGCGTCCGGCAACCAGTTGTTCTACCCCAGAGGACGGCAACGCAACAACCTGCAACGAGCACCAGACAAGCAACAACCGCGGACTGAGAGACATCGAGAAACGCAACGAAGACATCAACAGCCACAACAGACCACCAGCGAAAATTCGGGAGCTTTGTTTCATTTTCATTTTCATTTTTTCTTTTACATCTACGCTTTACAGAGATAGTTTGAGACAGAGAAGTACACCCGGGCGGTGGGAATTTTAGTTTCTATGTTTGGCTATGGTTCGCTTTAGTACTCTGTGACCCGAGGAAAGTGACCGAGTTTCGTGGCAACCCTCAGCCTTAACGAATCGCCGACCTCCGGCGGGAGTGGAACAGTACGGTATTGATTTTCCCCTTTTGAGGTCGTCAAAATTCTTTAACTTGTCTAAGATCGACCTAGAAAACCTCTGCGAACAAGGCTGCCAAATTTTCCATAGTGAGAAAAGCTCGTGTCACCTCACCTTGAAAAAAAGCTGATCTGAAAACCGATATTTTTCTCAACCCTTTTATCTCAGTATTTATTTTTTTTTAGAGACTTCCGAAGTTTTCATGAGCAACTAGAATCAAACCCCCCGCCCTGGTTATATAAAGACGACTCTGATCACAGCTATTACTCGGACGAAAAATTATTTTAGTTTTGGTATTGGACTATACCGTATATAAACCCTTCCTCCTAAAAGATTAATTGCTATTTTTGCTTAACTTTCTTTACCATCGCACCTGATACCTGAACGTTAATCCACCAATTTACAGCATGGCAGGCGTTAACGCTGTGATTACTGTGTGAAGCATCGACGATATAACGCCTGGGACCATTTTTGTGGCTTACTCAACGCTTCCATTTTCTTCGAAACCAAATCGTAGGACATTCTTAGCTCTACGGAGGACCGGAAATAAAGCGGTCTCATTGTGAGTGAGTTTTCTCTTTTTTTGCTCTTTTGATTTGGTGAAATATATGTTTTCCCTATTCAAGTCGTTAGTTCCCGCTTGCAGCCACAGACTAACAGCAGTAATTCCGACTGAATAGACTTTTAACAAGTTTAGAACGGGGGATTTTTACCCGCGAACGGCGGCGGAATGTTTTGGGCGCAGTTCAGCCAGCTTTTTCCTCATGGCTCTAGCAAGCAATAGACCTTATCTCCCCATCAAGGCAACACTCAACACTACAGGCTTCATAGATCTCCTAACACCGGTGACCATCGGGAGATCCTCTCTCCCGTCTGGGAAGACAAAAGCAACGATAACTTCCGCAACGGACTTGCGAAACGTCATAATGGCCCACGTAGACCTAGTCCAGTGCGGGCAGGAAGCAGCCCTGACCGGACTAGTGGACCAAACATCGGAGATGCTCCTCATGGACCAGAGTACACACGATAACACCCGTCAGATGGCTCTAGATATGCTCCAGTGCAGCGAGGAATGCCTTCTACATGGAAGACGCGCTTAGGAAATTACAAAGAGTCTTGTTGAGGCCTTTGATAAACCCCCTGCTGCAAAATTAATATTACAACATCTGCATCATCCTACCCCTTCCCTAAATTCCACTTTCGTGGATCAGACTCCTCCTCATCATCATCCGCGGCCCCCGCAAGCCGAAATGCAGCATAGACAACCTTCGCAGGGGATCCCAGGCCAGGACCGGCAGCAATCTCAACTGTAGGTGTGTGGTGGTTCTGGATGGAAGACGTGATGTATTTCCTAGCTACAACGCTGCTACTTAAAGGAGGAAATACATGTGTGCCAAGCCTTGCTCATGGTTCACCCGAACCCCATAACTCCACAACCCTATGCCGATAGCTACCTGTACTAAATACATGTCTACATCAACAACATCAACACCTCCTCAATAACCAGTCCGAGCGAGCAAGTTGCAAGCCCGATAGCTTCCCAGGGACCCAAGAAATCCCGGTAATGGCGGTGGTGGTCATGGATCAAGTGGAGCCCACCGGAGTCGCGGTTTTTCTGGTTTCTACACTGCACCATCAGGTGGTGGGTTGAATCAACAACCTAACAGAACCACTACCCGTAGGCCTGGAACAAGGGGCAATCAAGGAGTACAGCATCAAGAAGAGTATCAGCACGACGGGGCGACGAGATTGATGAATGGACAAAAGGTGACTAGGACTTGGTGGAGGATATTACACTAAAGGAAATGGTGAAGGGCAGGGAGCTTGACGGAGACTCCGGCTCCGACTCCTCTATCTTAGAATGGGACTTGGATGACTGCGACAAGGTTGAGGACATAATCCCCGAAAACATCCCCAAGCATCAATATAGGCAATATCACACGCCAGACGCCGCCTTACCGCAGAAATGGACGAAAGCTCCACCTGCTAATCCACATACTCGATCTCAAAGGGCGATCGAAACGATTTTAACAGTGAAGTAGCACAAGGTAACACCGCAATCCCCCACCCACTCCTCAGCCCTTTCCTCCAAGAGGACAAAGAACAAGAACTACCATCTGAGGACACGAGCCATGTGCATGATAGGAGATCCAACAAATCTAGCCCCAACCGACACAAACAACACCAGCACAACTTCCTCCCCGCCTAACTCACCAAGCAACCCCAATGGGCCCAATCTCAATTCACAAACTTTACCCACGCACTACGCAGGATCACAGCTCAACCACAGCTTCACCAAGAAGCCACCCCCGCCCCAGCCACCCCTGACATCGGTGAAGATAATGAGGATGTGGAAGATACCCAGTATTCTGAAATAGACTTACAAAACGTCACAACCACGCCACCAATCACGCAGGCCAGACAGACAACAACCCCGAAAGAGGAACGAACCCCCTCAGACCAGTTCAAAATTGCAGGATCGGAAACTACCCCCGTTACGCCAGTGGAGACGACTCGGCAGCGAGATGCGCACGGGCAGTGTGACGCACTCTTAGACCCCTCTCCGCGCTCCTCGGCTGTGGAAAGGGGGGGGGCGGATGAGGAAGAGGAAGAGGAAGAGGAAGAGGAAGAGGAAGAGGAAGAGGAAGAGGATGAGGAAGAGGAAGAGGAAGAGGAAGAGGAAGAGGAAGAGGAAGAGGAAGAGGAAGAGGAAGGGGGTGAAGAGAAGAAAAAGAAGGTAGTAGAGGAGGGATATTACGAGGTATACAAAGAACTACAAAGAATACTATTGAACGGCTTGAAATCCTGGATCCCGGCGATCGGGGTATCTGAGGACGAGCTCAATACCCTCCAACCCAATGGCGAGGTGTCCTTTGCGGTGTAGAGCAGTTTTTTCACCAATACAGGATGGGAAGAACCAAGTGGCCAGTTACTGGAAGCACTCGATAGCGGTCAGTCTTTACAGCAGGAGATGGCGTCAACAGAAGGGCGAGTCAGTTTGGGGCTGCTGATAAGATATGTTGATGTTGCTCGCGAGATATGCCTGCCTTATTCTCATTTATTCAGGGAGATTGACGAGTTGTGCGCTTGACCTGAGTTGCCTCTCGGGAGTATTAGTTTGACGACTACTTCTGCTGGGAATGATGGTTGATAATGTTGCCTGCGATTATTATTAGTTACTACCTCTGTTTTTTCCTATGTCACAAGCTATACCTTTATGCCCACCTTATGATTCTCGATGATATAACGACCTCATTATAACTTATGCTTTCTGTTTTTTTTCGCCCCATCTTACTAGTTATGAATTTCTAAGAAATCACTAGATGATGCACTATCTCTCAGTCACGCACTTTGTTTCTTTCCTTTTCAAGTTATAGATTAGGATTTATACTTGTACTTGTTATTCTTTGACCCCTACTCCCTAGAACTGCATATAGCAAATACTTTGATATACAAAAGTGTATATTACCGCCCAAAATATTTTCTATCATCCCTACCATGTCGCTCCCACACTTCCTCCTGCTGAAACTATTGAGTGACCCCCCATGAACCCCTCCTCCACACACACAACCCCAAAGGTTAACCCCATTGAAATACAGGCAACTCCCAAGCAGTCCCCATCCCCGTCACTCGGGGTTTTTTTTTCTCACGAAAAACGACCAGTGCCAGGTTTACCTTTGCTGGCAACTATTTTTACTGCCTTAGTCAAGTTTTACTGCTCCTTGAAAATATCATACACACCCATATGGTGTCATTGGCTTGGCGCTTTGATATCAGCTGGATCCGGGAAATTGTGTATCGTAAGATTACTGTGGGCCGGAAGTGTAAGTGAGGTAGACTAAAGTGTGGGATAGGGGAGTCAGGTCCACGCGGTGCCTAATAGTGCCTCACTATAACACTATTGGTACCGCAAAGAGCTACTCGTAGATGACCTATCTCGCAACAACATGTCAATAAATTCGGTGTGGCAAGTGCACAATATTCCTGGGGGGTACCGGTATTTGCAAGGGGGGATGGGGAGAGGCCTAAGGACCCCTCTGGTAATATTAACCGTTGAGGAGAGCCAAGGACTCTGCAGAACAGATTACGGCTATTTCTGTTCATGTCTGCTTGTATCTCCCTATCTGTCGATTTGGCTTTTTCTATCTGAATACCAGGCGTCAAAACATTTCCCCTCCCACATCCCTCCTCGAGACTATTTATTTGTTGTAACACAACATTATAGCCAGACCTTCGGCTCCTTGTTTTGATTATGCCTTTTCACCACGCTCACACCCCCCAAAATGGTTCTGTAGTGTGCGAGTAATTCCTTCCAGTCGTTTCGCCAGCGCGAATTCTGACCAATTCCCTTGCAGTGACTCTGAACAAGCAAATAGTGGTAGGATCGGCATCCTCAGAAAAATATCGATTCGGAAATTTCCGTGGGCGTCACATACTTCTAGACAACATATACCACACAGAAGCAATATGGTACTAACTTATTCACGTTTGACCTTCTGGCTCGTCTCATCTCTTTGTGCACACCAGGTCTTTTGCTTTTTCTGAGATTCACTGCGTATTATCTTAAACAGGCGGTAAGTGAAGTGAACACATTTCTTTTTCTTGGCTCGGGTTATTGGAGTTATCTCATCTGGGAATCACGATTTATTGGGGGATTATTGAAAGATGGCGAGAAGGGGTTGATCTCTGGGGTTATTTGTTTATATCACACCAACTTGGAGTATTTCTTTGGTCCTTCTTGGCCGCTCCGGAGTAATACCTAGAGTATAACTCGCTCCCAGACTCACACATACGGGGTTCCAATATCACCGCATCACTGCTCTCCTTTCCATATTTCTCGCAATAAAGTTAGTCCAAGGAATAACATCAAGAGTACCAGGAATACAATAGTTTACCTACTCGCGCGCAAATTAAGTTTTGGTGCTGATCAGCGAAAAGTCACAACAAAATCCAAGACCCGTTGCACCATAACTTAGTTTGCGCGCAAGTAATTCACAAGAGATCACAGATTGTAAGGTGGGCTTTATGCCTTCTTGAGAGGATGGGAGAGATATAACAGAAGGAAAAAGCAACCACATCCGCGCTCTGCAAAGGAGACATTTTGCTCTCGAAGTGCACAGTGTGGCGCTGGTGCTACAACCCTTTCAGGACTACTTCCTTTTCTCCATTAATTCACGTAAGATACTGTATCCTTCAGAGGCAGGCCACAAGTGGAGTAATACATGGATACGAAAACTTAGGTTGTGGTAGTTTTGCAGATGTACTATGCTATACTGTGCTGTACCTTGTGACATCAATAGCATTCAAGTATTAGCTATTCTTAGACCAATGGGGGGAATAATAACCTCAGGAAATAAAAAACAACAAAACACAATATTTAATAACAAGTAGTACCCCCATCTAGACTTTGGACAACCAAGTCAACTTCCGAATACGTTGTACTGTCGGACTCGTGGATGGCCTACAGGTACATTACGACAAATTGCATTAGCGTCTTGTGACGCGCCGAATAGCTGTCTGTCCTGTACTGGACATTTTTCATAGTCTCCGGAATGGGAGAGAAATGAGTGATTCACTTACGCCATAATTGATGGCTTCAGTGCACCTGGCCTTGGGCCAGTTGCCGTAACTTGGGCCCCGAGATACGTAACTCGGGTTCCGGACACTATAAAAACCGTCGAGTATTTATTGACCGCTATATACCTTAACAATAATCAAGGAGGATGGTCCCTTCAACACCATACACGAGAGACCTCCCACAGTATCGTACCCGCAGTACCTTCTAGGCTCCTCGCAATTTGTGGGCAGGACAACGGTACATATTAGTCACATTTGATCAATAGTACACCATCACCATAGCTCCGTCACAAAGTGGGATACTAGTACTTGGCAGAGAGGATATAGCACGCCCACTACGAATAAAAAAATACTCTTCTGACGGTGAATTCCTAAGTTGGGGAGATGGAACATAATATAGCGCGATAGAGGTTAACAGGTAGACTCTCTGAGGGGTCAGCGTGCCGGCACCCTCAGCGAGGCGCGTCTAGTAGATCCCTACCCCTGAATATCAAGACGACCTGCAAATACCTTGCCGACCCTAGATATCAGGACAATTTGCACTCCTTATCCCGTATATCCCGCGTTAGTGATGTGAAAGAAATTAAAAATACAATCTATATGCCCCATGATCTCAGATATCTGTCGGTTTACCTCTCGTGCCCGTTATGTTGCTCTAGTTGTGGGAGTTTGCGTTATGGAGTATCGATGTGCGGCTGCAGGTCACTGGCTTCGAGTTATAAGAGGCACATTATGCGGCCGTAGGCCGCGGGCATTCAGTGATAGCCACTAACACCCACACCAACACGCACCACGGTTATTAACTCACCAACGCCTCAGAAAATCAAACCAAGGCACACTAGACAAACATTCATGAAAGGGCAGTGCCGTGTTAAATCTACTGGTTGAATCCTTCTAGTGGGTTGTGGGCAAGCACGATCTTACTCTAAAAGGGTTATTGTAGAATAGCTGATTTCAGCTAGTAGGTTACCCAAGAAGGTAGACATGAAAGGCTAGTAGATGGTTGGGTGAATGGATGTAAAGATACGCGAAGGGAATTGTTAAACGTGTAGGGCTGGAATCGGGGGCGGGAGGAGGTGCTCCCTCAGTTCAATGGAAAAGAGGACTGTTCTCGTGAAAAAAGAAAGCGGGAGGGTGTTTATACTGTTTTCAAAGTCACATGAACCCCTGTCAAAAAGGAAACATTGATTTCACGATGTGGCCATGACTAGGTGTCCATGGTGATGTATACAATGCACCACTGGTTGTCTCCCATCAAATACTTCCCGGCCCGCAAGTGGGTGAGCAAACAGGGAAATCTTCTTCCAATCCGCCTAGTGCAACTAGTTCTTGAAGTGTGAGACACAATAAATCAGAAAGCTTAATTCACAAGGTTACTCCAGCCCCTTCAATGACCTTGAGTATTCCAATTCTACACGTGGCAACTGTGGGACCCCCATATCACAACTCCTCTTGATATTGAAGAAGCCCAGTAGCACCCCTCACAATAACAGTTTGACCTCCCCAAATCTACCACTTAGCCGATCCCTCCAAGTGTCAGTCTGCCTATAGACCATGATACCACTTCCCCTGATACACCGTCACTCTTGAGAACCTTATTTGGCTCATGTCCCCGTTGGAAGAGACATAATTCCCTATAGCAGAAATCATGGAAATATATGCACTAGCAGGAACTAGTGGTACGCACATGTAGCCTGCACGTCGGAAATGCGTTAGCTTTGAAAATCTTTCTCTCTTGTAAATTTCCATCTGCCTCTCCTTTGACTTCTGTTGCGACATGACTCACTCCAGTACCGTCAATACCAATTACTTTTCTTGCTATCATTCCTCCTTGGACTATATACTGTGTACAACATACCTGTTATCCACGATTACTCATGACTCCCTTGTTGCGCTTTTTTCACTCTGTGAAACCTACAAACCGATCATTTCCACCATCTTCCACAAGAAATATTGTGCCAACGCGAGTGATATTTAATGATTATTTTCCCGCGCTGTCAACCTTAACAGAGGGGCTTCGTAACTGGTTTCATGTTTGCTTCTTTCCCTGCTCGGTTTCCGCAATACCCGTTTCTTGTCTATCTGCAGCTTGACCACAGTATTCCTATGGTACGAGAAAACTGACCTTATCGCAATCCGAAACCACTCTCAAAATCACACAACGCTTTGTAGTACCACCTACCTGGTCATCCATACCCAAACATATTGCTGATAATGAAGAACACTCAACTTAACTTCGGTGGGTATTGTTTTTATGGCTCGCTTTACTCGGGGCCAAAATAAGCGGTGTCTCTTCTCAAGTATCTGGTGCTTGGACCAGGTTTGATTACGGTATGAATTCTCTGGAGTGATCGTTGTCTAAGATTCCGCTTGTGTTTGGCTAGTTGGTATAGTAGACATATTGACTTCTAGGACAGGTTATTCAAGTTTGAGGCAGAAAGAAGGTGAGTCTTATTTTCTTCGCTTTTAAACAATTCTGACAACCCCAGCATAATCGCCACACATCCACTGTGGTCGAAGAAACTTAGCATGGAGGTACAAGTTTGCGTATTGCAACACAAGTACACCCAAAAAAATTCTGTAGAAGTAATTCATAACTTTGTGACTCTTGTTGATCGCGATTGTTTGCAAAGCCAGCTCCTATTCTTACACTCTAATACGTTTGAGAATCAGTACAGATTACATTAGAAGGGATAAATGCTATACTACAATTCATTAAACTAAAAACACTTTTTTGTGATTTTTTCTCCCTATTCTGGTGGTTGATGTCATGGTGGGTTGCGAAATCCAAACGATGAATCACTTTTACAGGGTTGGGTTGAAGGGACATTCATTGCAACACGCAAACCTGTACCTCTGTGCCATGTTCTTTTGACCACGGTGGATAGGCGGGTGACAGCCACACATGGCCAGCGGCCTAGTGTGGACGCAAGCGTTCCAAGCAACTAAAGACCTGGGCGAAGCACCAAGTGAGACTCTGGCTTAAGTTAGTTGCTAGAACGCGGAACGCTCAGCGTATATTAGAGGGATCCAGCAAATGTGATAATCCCTGCAGAAAATGCCGTAACCACAGCAACCGTGATAAATGAGGAAAGGTGAAATACCAAGAAGATGGGGGAGGCATTTCAGGTAGGGATAGTTGGTATCCCTGATGGCTGATGGTAGGCAGCAGGGGGTTGAGGCAAGTGCTAAGATGTAAATATTGGCCAAGAGGCGACTAGAACAAAGGGAGAAGGAAAAGATGAGGTCAGAATATCAAAAAAGCGGGGTTGTATGTAGGTATATAGAGAGGTAACATGCTCAGAATATGTAGAAAAGATTGTAGCACAATTATACAAAATGGCACAAAAAATAATAACAGTTTATACTGTAGCTGTTTCTCTATTTTTGCTTGATCCCTTTTTGCTTATGCAGCAGTGATTATGGAAAAAGCATATCACAATTCAGCATATCCATACGAACCCACTCTGTTGCCAAATCCTGCATGAACGGTTATGCTTTTCCTGTCCCAATCATGGCTGTCCTCCCTATACCAAGCATCAGTTTAATCTTCTGACAAAGAGCAATAACTGGTGTCTTGAATTTCTTTGATTTACTAAAGCTCAAATCCTAGAGTTAGCATGAGCATTTCAGCTACAGGATTTACGGCTGGGAAACCACTATCAGGCAACCCCAGAAACCTGCTTGGCTGTATTTCTATTTCGATTGGCATTTCCTAATCACTATAACAGTTGCTGTGATGTATGTATACTTGTTCTTATAACTGTTTCTTTTGTAACTTAATTCTACTTGTACTTTTATCTTTATTTATATGTACTTTTTGCTTATATTCTTGCTATTTTTTTTGATTTTTGTGTAAATTACTTTAAGTAATAGTAAAGTTTAAAAGCTAATGTATAGTTAATTTAAAAGTTTTTGGTCATAGTATCTCATGGATTGAGACAGCTTTTAATGGGACCTTAATTTATATCTATGAGCAACGAAAAGAGTTCCTGTATTGGGATACTCAACAACTTATGGCACAACAGCTTCAGACTTATTGTGACACTATCAACACTCCTGGAAATAGGATATATGGATTTATTGATGACACCCATCAAGCTATCTGTCAGCCAAGTACTATAGATTGGAAATTCTTCTACTCTGGTTACAAAAAAGTCTATTCTGTGAAATTTCAAGCAATTGTAGTACCAGATAGATTAACCATCCACCTTACTGGTTGTTTATCCATTTATTATTTTTTTACTATTATTTATTTTTTTAGTTTACTTCATTGTTTATTTCTTATTCTTACTTTTAATTCTTATTTTTATTTTTGCAGTTTTGAAGTTTATATAATATTAATTTAATAATAATTATTTCTATAGGTCCATATAAGGGTATATTAGGTGATTGGAGTATATACAGTATTTCACAATTTGGAAGAGATATATGGCCTATGATGTGATTGCCAAATGGACAACAGTTAGTAGTCTATAGTGATCCAGCTTCCTTTTCAGGACCAGGAATAATTGGTGCCTACTGAAATCTCCTAAATCATGACATGACCCCTGCTGAGCATCAATTTAATAAACATATGTCACAACAATGAATGAGTATAGAATGGGGCTTTAGAAAAGCTCTTATGCAATGGAGATTTTTAAGGCATAAGTGGAACTTTATGGTTCAGCTATTACCAGTAGGAGGTTATTATGCAGTTTGTATTCTTCTTCCAAATGTACATACTTATTATTGGGGTTCAGCTACTAGTGTTAAGTTTGGCTACCAACTACTAAGTATTTTTGAGTATCTCCACTTTGAGTAGAGATCATTTTTTAAACAATTGAATAAACAATTACAAACAAAGCCAAAAACTTAGATAACATAAATAAAACTTAAGAAAATAAGCAAAGAAATAAATAAAATACAAAATAAGAGTACAAATAATATTTACATTTACTTATTGGTTAAAAGTTGAAGCAATTCTATCATTTTCTCTTGTCTTTCTTCACTCAGCTTTTCTGCCTCTGCCCACTCTCTCACCAAATCATCTAACTTTTGCTGTATAATCTTTTGTGCTTCCATCAACTCATTCAATTTTTTTCTCATGTTGAGTTAGTCCTTCCTCTCTCCTTCACTCTGTACTCTCGCTATATCCAATTCCTTCCTTTAATACTCTACCTTGTGCTGGCTGACTTGCTTTCACAATTGCATCAACCAGCTTATCAATTCCTGCTGTAAGTATTTCCTTATATAACTTTCCCACTTTCTCATCCTCTGCCTCCAATGCCTGAAGAAGATTTTCATCATGATCTTGTGCTAACTGTTGGTGTTTTCCAGCTGACAGACAAGTTCCAGGTCGCTCCTTCCACTCTCGCATTTTCCTCCTCCGTTCTCTTTCCTTTTCTCCTACTTCCTCTGCTTCCTCTACCTCAGTATCTTCCCCTTCCCCTTCCCCATCATCTTCCCCACCGAATTCCATCTGATCTGCATCCAAGACAGGAGGGCCTATACCCTCAATCAATTCAATTTATTCACGTTGTGCTAATCTTTGTATTATAGCTAATCGAAGATGTGATAGGGAGTCTTGGTTGTTCAGGTTGTCCTTCTCGCTGGCCTTCTCGCATACTAATACCTCCTCCTTTTTCTTTTTGACTATTTCTGACCACATAACAGCCACTTGGTCAAGATCAATTGCAGCGACTGCAACACCTGATCTTGACTCACTACAAGCATTTTGGTGAACCTAGTATATCCTGTAAGTAATACAATCCCAATTGTTTATTACTTTTTTATATATTCTTTTCTTTTTTCCATTTTTCCCATTTTGTTTATTTTTTGGAGATTCAGCTAATATACCTTTGCTTAAATCAATATATCTTCCATGACTGCTTCAACACTACAACCAAATCTCTCAGTACATTTGATAATCTCCCTCTTTATACTAAGAACTTCTGTTTTTCCCATCATTTTCTAATCCTCAACTACTGCGATGCATTGACATACAACTACTAATTTCTGCCGCTCAGTTAGGCAATTTTTGGGCATCACCGGAATCTGACAGTGGGAAATTTACTGACTCTGGGTTGGATGAGTCAATTGGTGTTGGTTTCTCACTATAGGTAACTGACTTGAACTAGGCATAGGATTGCTTGTTCAGGACCAAGTGGCTTTGGACTTCAAATCGCCAATTTTGCTGTTCATTTGGTGTGTTACTCAGATGAGGGGAGGATTTGGTATATGTTGCTCATACTATGTATTGTTGTTTCCTGTATTTATATTCTTTGAATCTGTATATATTGCTTATAAGCTACTATGTACAGAGTAATCTTATTTATTGGTCTTGTTTTTTTGTCTTTTTTTTGAAATGTTAAATTTAAAAGTTGATTATTATATTTATTATATACATACCAAGAATGGTTATTCCCGTATTTCGAAGATAAGGTAGATATGTAAGGTCTTGGAAAACATGTTGCAGTGGTAGGCTAACAGCTTGAATTCCATAGGTTCTAGCTACCCATTCATGATGAAAATGGTGATAGTGATTCCGTTCCTCTGAATCGGACAATTGGACCACTGGTTGTAGATTCCATCCGGCTTGCTCTGGTATTGGCTGAGGGCCTGTCTGAGGAACTGGAGGTTGAGGAGTTTGAGAAGAGGATTCATTTCTTATTGATTCTGATGACATGGTGGAACTTGTTTGAAGTCTTTGTTGAAAATTAATCACAGTATAGACGATGGGAAGTGGGGTTATCATGATAATGTGAGGTTTCCAATTCCTATATTTGGTATATCTACAAACTAACTACTTTTGCACTACTCGTCCTTGGCCTTGGTCTTAGCTGCTGGAACTCATAATTTTCTTCCCGCCATACCCTGGCTCTCCGGTCTACTCTTGGCATATCTTTCAGGGATCCCGTCTGACTGCTGGATCCCTCTATTTAAGATTTCCGGAACGATATCTCGGAACCTTCCGGAAGCAGGCATGCTTCGGAAGGCTGCAGGCTAGGCTTAACGGAACGAGGTGACCCGCAGGGATAATCTGTGGTCTAGAGCACAGAATAATTAGGGCGGCCAATGGATACAATAGTCACGTGTCTTATCACCTAAAGCTTCCAAAAAGAACCCTCACCAAAACTTTGCTTGTCATTTTCAAGTGACTGCTATATCTATCGGCTGAACTAGTATATATCATAAGAGGGACGGGTTTCCTGCTACTCTGGGGGAAGTATACAAAGTCTTACACCCTTATGCAATAACGCGATCGCAGAACAGAGCGACACGACAGGAGTACACGAAAAACAAAGATTGCGCAACGACAAGGTGAGTCTGTTTAATGTCTACCTCTCTTACAGGCTAAAGTATTGAAGACTGACTTGCTGAATTCATGGGCTGCTTTAGGGACTCAGCTATACATGAGCAACAACTCGACCTGACCTCCCGGGAGAAGTCACGATCAATATAAACACCTGTACTTGTGCTCCGTCCCTTCAGTGATCGTTACTAATGGAATGTCGTCAGCCAAAGCACTCCTGCGCGAAACCACCAAGTTGGTTGTGGCTGGCATCACCGTTGACAGTGTAATTAGTATTGCAGTTGTCAGTGCATTTTCCATCACTGCGTTTTCCACAATCGGGGCCTGTAAGGTCATTTGGGGTAACTGCGTGCCATGTAACCATACTGCGAGCAAACTCAATACCAAGATTTATCGTGTCAAGGCTGGTGGTGAAGATTGCAGTTTCATTCCAAAGGCTTGAGGGCTTTCAGTAAGGTCTAAAGGCCAGTGAGTAAGCAGCACATTCTCTATCCTTAATCGGGCATGTGACTAATTCAGGAAAGCTCTCTCTATTTCTAGTTTAGGCTGGCTGGATGGTATATACGGAGGTCCGGATCGAGCGGTGTTTTGCTTTTGCATAGATGGACTTGGTTGTATATGGCATCTGTATTTTCGAATTGGCTTGAGAAATGAGAATAGCGGTGGACTTAGATTCCACTTCTCAGAATAATAAAAAATGATTGCTGAGTTTGCCGTCAAATATATTATTACTCCAGAATCCCTGAAGCCGTTGAGACATTCCAGCCCATGTTGAAATGGGTAGCACTAACTAAGAAAAGAATAGTGTTCTGATATCTGGCAACCCCAATAGAGTTCAACCTCTCTCTGCCCTACCTTCCTATTCTTTACAATTATGCCAGATAAGAGAAAGCAATTTGTGCCGTTAGATATCAGCATCACAAAAGAAAACCAGTATCGGGCTGAATCAAGTCAAATACAAAAGTGACATTGCCGAAATGTGTACCCGACATCCGCCCGCGTGTTAGGGTGCCCCTTGGTCTGGGTGATCCTGAACCAAGCAATCCCAGCATCAAACCGGTCTCTATCGATACAGCTATTGAGGTAGAAGACTCGACTTTGTCTACCAACTACCCCAAATCACGGCTCTTAGTCTCACTGCTCGACTTAAGGAAGTCGTCAATCTGCTACTCTATGGTTGGTATGGTTCTTGATATCACGTGCACTAGCCTAATACATAAATGAGTTAGCTAATCGATAATGGTGCGTGAGGCTGACTGGAAGAACAGCAAGAGCGGTAAAACTCGATGGAGAAACAACTTTGAGATGATTACCAGGGCGTAGAAAAGAGAGTGGTTAAGATAGGTAAAGAGCGTAGCGAAGAGTAATCCTTGTTATTCTTATTGAACTATGTGCGGTATCCCGGTGTTTAAATACACAGAAACGAGAAACAGTTACGACTGAAAGATGTGGAAACATAAACGTAACTGTGATACACTCTAACAATCAACGACACTCATGTCCATCACTTGTTATAAATAAAACTCATAAAAGGAAAGTATATGCAAAAGCTAAGTTATCTGAAAATAGAAATGATGTGACTATAATAGTCGGAAGAGTGTCGCAATTACAACCAAATAACTATCCCAAGTTCTAACTAACTATTGCGCTATTTTAGCAGAGGGAAAGTACCTCATCACCCTCAATCTTCAACATTAGCCCTACACATTTCAACTGCGATATTCCCCCCACAATCCTACGGGCCATAACCATAATTGCTGAAATGTGAATAGCTACGGCAAGCGAAGTTTCAAGTGAACGCATGAAATGAAAATGTATGGCTGAAGTTTGACAATCACCATTTCCTGTGCGGTATCTCCAATTACTCTCATCAACACGCTCTCCCGTCACGAAAGTCATTCCCCCATCGTAGTCATTGCAGCAAACAATGCAGGTCAGAAAATACAACAGAGTAGACGAAGGTTCCAAGCTCAACTGCCAGTCATGGTGTATAAGATATTTCTGATAATTGAAACGGAGCTATCTCTCCTGACAAAAGAACTTTGGGACAAAGAAAACAGTCATTCCAGCAGCGATGCTATCCAGAAATGCAAAAAAATGTACAAAGTACCTTAGTCTCAACTAGCTGTTATTTGCTATGTCGAATTTCCAATCTTCTCAAGAAAAGAAAAGAGAAAAATATAGTCTGGAAAAGGCGAAAAATTGGGAATATGGCTTAGCCTGAACTACCCGGATTCTGGTATCAGGCAGCTCTGTTTAATGGAGTCAGCGGGTGTGACTACCCGGTATCTCCCGAATGATCTCTCTCAGTGAAACAAGAATCTCGGGTAGTTGCTCATGGGTGGCTCGTCAGGGGCATCGAGACGGAGGGATACTTGGGGCAGTAACGAAAGTTAGTTAGGGTTAGGGCCAATCAGTGTGGCCTGTGTATGTGAGCAGGTCGTGTAACATGTTGTGTTCTGTGATTGTTATGAAGTTTGCAATGGGCTCCGGGGTACCCTGTACAAATATCTCATAAACTCCCTCGAGATCTGCTATTTGCAGATTGCAGATTAAGCGAGGATGGGTTGCTTGATTGATGGATTGATGTATGGATAGGTGGGTGGTGGGGGGCTGCTAGTCATTTACTTATTTCCAATGGTGTAACTAAGAGAAAACTTTCCTCGTCGATCTGGAGAAAACATAGGGAAAGGTTTGGGGCGAGGGGGGTTATACTCATTTCCAAAATCAAATGATCGCCAATATTTTAAAGCGAAAATTGAGGGGATGATGTGTCCACGATGATGTCTCCCTGTATTAAAATGGCGGTGGTGGAGGTTGTGCGGAAAGTCACGTGTGAAAATTTGTGTTAAACCCGCACCTTCGGGTACTACAACCAGTTCAAGTGTCTTGCATGCTATCAGGCATCAGAAATATAGACTGAGTGCATCTTACACCTGTCCGAAGGATTGAATGGGACGTGCAATGATTAGAATTTGAAGTGATTTGGCTATGGCGTGGTTGATGCTCCTTCGAGTAATGCCGGATGACGGACGTCGAACACATAGAACCATAGCTGTGGTGGTGGCGGTTTTGTAGTCGCTTTGGCTTCGGAGTTGGGCCTAGGGAGGAGGACATGCGGCCGAAGGCCGCCGGTTCAAGTGATGGGAGAGGGATTATGTGGCCGAAGACAGTGGGTTCGAGTTGTGGAAGATAGAGTGTGCGGCCGAAGCCCGTAGGTTGAACTGATGGGAGACAGATTATGGGCCGAAGCCCGGGGGTTCAGGTGATGGACGGATTGTGCGGCCGAAGGCCTCTGTCTTCATCTTTGCAGTATGCTAGTGTTCGGTCAGGTAGACTGGAGGTTATGCCTTTAAACCCGTGACCTTGTGGAATATATGGAACCCTAACCCTGTATATAGCGAGGACCGGCAAATCTTTTGCCTACTCTAGATATTATGACAATTTACACTTGTCCCGTACATCCCGCGTTACAGCAACGTGAAAAAAATTAAAAATACAATCTAGATACTTTACCAGCTCAGCTATCTATTGGTTTACCTCTCGTGGCCGTTACGTTTCTCTACATGTGGGAGTTTGCGTTATGGGAGACGGATGTGCGGCCGCAGGCTGCTGGCTTCGAGGTATGGGCAAGCACAATCTTACTCTACAGCGTTTATATTACAATAGCTGATTACATTGAATACGTTACCCAAGCGCGTAGACATGGAATGCTGGGTGGATGGATTGATGGAGGGAATTGTTAATCATGTAGTGCGGGAACTGAGAACGGGAGAAGATGCCCCCTCAATCCATGAAAAAAGGAACAGTTCTCGGGGAGGGGGGTTTGCACCGTTCCCAAAGTCACATGACCCCTCTCTCTAAAAGCAAACATTGATTTGATGATGCATCCACCATGATGTGGCCATAGTTAGATGTACATTATGATGTATTCAATGCACGGATGTTTGTCTCCGTCAAAATCTCCCTTGCCCCCGCGTAGGCGAGTTTATAGAGGAACGTTCTTCAAATCAGCGTCTAGGTGTTATGCAGCGGTTTCTCAAGTGATCGGGCGTAAGGCAGCTATGGCAGAAATCTGAAAGGCTTCCTCCAAGCCTCCGGCTCCCTGGACACCTCAATCAAAGGCTGCATCCTGGAGGCCGAATTAGTCCTGGACGACATGGAAAAGCGAATATGAACAATCCAAGGCATGGCCTCCCGCAGGTGTCTGCCTCGCTGATACGGCTGCCGCAAATGCAGGCGGGCTTAGAGGATCGGAGGCATAGTGTCGCGAAGCCGGTTATGCACAGGGCGAGAAAGAGAGCATTGTGGAGATTCCGTTAGAGGGGTATTTACAAAAGAAGGAATTAGGGGGTCCGGGTTGGCCTAGTGATGAATGAGTGAATGCATGTATGGATTAACGGGCTCACCGTACAGGCGGCGTTTGCACTTTGCTTAGAGGTTTACAGCACAGTACAGTATTTGGGAAAACAATGTGTTTTCGCTCCCCTCTTTCTCTCCTTCCAACCTACTCACTCGCCCGTATAATATCCTAATATGCGGAATACATAAAACCCACCACCAATGATACAAGAAAAAGAAAAAAAAGAAGAAAAAAAAAAACCCGCTAGATAAATCATTCCTTCCTTTCATACACTGTCAAATTGGTTTGTAAAAAAAAAAACAATTCAGATAAATCAATACACACCCGGTCACTCCCCCACCCTTAGTCTACCAGCATGGCAATACCAGCATGCCAACGACATAGCCTCTCTACAGAACAAAAACGATAAGATGAGACCAAGTCGGCGTATGGGCGGTACTATACCGGACAATATTATCAGCAATGAACGAACCTACGCTATATCATAACCCCGGAGTAACGATATCACAAAACATCCTTCAGCAGCACAAACCCCTCAACCCGAATCAGCAATATCCTTTCCAGAAAACAATCTAAACCACCGTTCCCCCAGTGCTACCCCGACCTGCTCACTTTCTTCCAAACACCTCCCTGAGCACCCATACCTCCCCCTCCCCTTTCCCTCCCGCATCGCCAAAACAAGTGAAGTCTCTTCAGAAATCCCCTATCAGACGCATAAACCCCCTCTCACCCCCTCTCCGTCTACATCACCGCCAGGCGGACTTTGTCAAGATGCAGACTGAAAGAGCCATTTTCCATCAACTTTGGCGGAGGGGGGGTCTCTCTCTTACCCTCACTCTCGCGCTCATGGTAGGGATCATGTACATGGTGAAGGTACTCTTACAGTGCTCTAGGCGCGTAATGTAGCGTAAGGCAGTGTTTGAGTTAGCGGAGTATGTCGCTAGGCGGGGGGTACTGTATTTCGAAATGTTTTTCTTTCTTGGAGCATGGTATGGTGAAAAAGAAAGAAAGGGGGTAGGAGAGGGTATCGAATCTACTAAGGGAAGGTAAAGCTCCAACGGGGATTAAAAATGGGGTGGAGAAGATCACTCCTTCTGTGTAGGAGGGGTTCGAGCATTGGGGGGCGGGAAGATTGTTGCTGTCCTTTTTGAACCCTTGTGAACTGAGGCGGCTATTCTCAAGACCTCGTACACGGAATTATAGACTACTGTAGGGTAGAGCTGGTGATGGGATTATATGGGAGACTACAGTATCATAGTTCGTGTCCAGATCTGTCTGTAATCATAATCTCTCACTCGCTCATTGTTTCTCCACCGCACTCTCCTAGTAATGTTTGAGGTGGAGGACATGATCCCACTAAACACACCCGGTGCATGATTTTTACTAGCATTCCCCCCCTCGAGACCTCGAGGGAACATTGGCGGAATAGTATACTAATGGAGAGTCTTCCCAATAACAGGAGCTGGAAACTGGGAAAAGAAAATGTTCTCTCCAAACTTAATAATGTTTCAAATGCTTGCCTGACCTGTTGTATTAAACAAACTATGTGATTCAATTGTAGACTGATTTAGAACCAAGCCATTTGACATATTTATACATTAAGTACTAAATCAATTGCATGTCCAAAAAATACACTTGTTGTATTGACCTGAATAGTACCATAATTTAGTTCTATATATAAGAGAAAAGGTTTCAAGTATTGTACATATAGTATAGTGCTAGGAGTATAGCTAAAACAAATAGTTCTAACCCGTCTCAAAACAAATATTTTCACAGTTAATACTTGAAATAGGTTAGAATAAGTCTTTAACTATAATATATAATTAAAACCTGCAGACATACACTCTGTATTGAAAAATGAAATGTACCAAATTGAATAGAAATCAAGAACACAAAGTAAGAAATCACAAAAGAACTTCAGGATAAACAACATTAGAAGTAATCTTTGGTAAACCTTCGGGAATCAAAACAGTCAATCCATTGACTGATGTTACACGTGATAGAGCAACATAAAGTTGCCCATGAGTAAATGCCCCAGTTCGTAAATCAACTCCAACATGTTGTAAGGACTGTCCCTGTGACTTATTAACAGTCATTGCGAAGCAAAGCCTAATTGGAAATTGCTTTCGTGATAAGATAAAGGGAAGATCTTCCTCAGTTGTTGTTAACTTAATGCGAGGCAGTAGTCGAATTTGTTGATCCCAATCACCTCCCAGAATAGCAACCTTGAGGCAATTGCGACCCAGTTCTATAATACGAAGGCGGGTGCCATTACATAATCCCTCCTTGGGACTAATGTTTCGAAGGAGGATAATAGGAGCTCCAACCTTGAGTCGCAATACTGCTGGAGGAAGTGAAGGAAGATCAATACTTTGAAGATACTCAGCCAGATATGGCTCTGCTTCTACTGCTTGGTCATTGATATCTACTGAATTCATGCTCACAAATTCATGAATTTCTCCAGGCATATCTTCGATCAGTTTCTCATTAAACTCCTTGACTGTTTCATTCCGATATGAGAAGATGGATCGACCTTTAAAAGTGTGGCAATTATTGGTTGCATTTTGCAGGAGTTCTGGTGGGTAAACAGTGGAGCAAAGTTTATCAACTGAATCCACATGACGTATAAAAGCAGGCAACAGTAATTGACCATAATATGTTGCATCGTGTGTCATTGAATTCAAGAATCTCGAAAAGTTGCAATTCTGATCACCTTGAACCACCCGCATGTTTTGAGTGAGAGTAAGAATATTCAATTGAGGCCATATAGCGGTATGTTGAATGCAAGCCTGAATTGTAGCATGTTTGGAGCCCCTCCTGACAACAGGTAAAATTTGTGCAAAATCACCACCCAGAATTATGGGAATGCCACCAAAAATCTGTCCCTTGCTTGCATCACATATATCGTTGAATGTTCGATTGACAGCCTCAAAACATGCCCAATGTTGCATGAGAACTTCATCCCAAATAATAAGTGATGTATGACGTATAAGCTCTGCGAGAATTGAATTTTTCGTAATGTTGCAGTTGCTATTACGATCATTGCTTAAAGGAATCTTAAACCGAGAATGTGCAGTTCTTCCACCAGGTAAAAGTTGAGCAGCTATTCCTGAAGATGCCACACAAAGTACAATTTTCCCATGAGACCTCAAAAAGCTTGAGATGCACTTGTACAAGAATGTTTTCACTGTACCTGCTAGCCCTTGGAGAAAGAAGCTTGGTGAAGTACCATTGTATACTTGATTAGTCACAGCCTGGAGTATCATCATAAAACATGTTGCCTGTTGCTCATTTAGACTACCATGGAGTTCATGGTATGTGAGTGTCTCCACTTCCAAATCATATCCCAACTCTTCCGCTATCAAAATATTCTGGCCTCCTCCATGTCTCAGATTCCACTCCAGTAAAGGTAAGGGTAAGTTGAAATCTTCAAGGTTTTTGTTGTACTCTTGTAATAGCTGTTGTATCAAAAATATTCCATAATCAAGGTGGATATCTGGCATCCCGTCAACTATATTTGGAGGCACAGGTATATGGCCTAAGGATAGTTGATGTGGCAAGTCATCACAGAAAGCAATCTTAAATTGTTCCCAGATCTCATGAGGATTCACGATCGTGCTATGCTACAGAGCTGTCACAAATAATTGTCGCAAAGCATAACTACTGGCGAAAAGACTTCCTTCATTAAAGGTCATAACCCATTCTCCATCATTTTCCAATAAACCAAGTGCCACACAGGCAGCCTTAAATGTATCATGGACTGTACCATGGACTGTTCGTAAATGTTGAAAACTTTGAGGTCCTCGGATAATTGTAAGTAATAGTCTCAGGTAGTACTTCTCACCCATGAATGGACTTGCAGAGAACTTTCTACCAATTGCTGGTATACCACTGTGGACTCTTGGCTGCCACCTCTCTTTTGGTACATATCTGTAGAAGGTAGGAAACTCTTGATACAAATATTGTCGTCCATCTTGGTTGGAAAGATTGTAGTCAAAAAATGAGGTCAAAGTCGTCCTGGCTGTCTCAATCCGGTTACGAAGCTCATCGATGTCTAAGCCTTTGGGAAAATAAACTGCTTGCTCTCCTGGTAGGTGAATTGATAGATGCATAACAGATGGAGATTCTTCATGCACCTTGAATTCAAAAATTCTCCACACTGCCTCAGTTGGGCCACTGTATCTTCCATTAAGATACTGCGCTACTTCATCTTTCTCTGACTGAAGATTTGCTGTTGCCTGATTACTACCCTTCTATATATACTTATGTATATATTTCACCGCACGTATAGAACCACAGATCTCCACATTCACATGTGCTTTATACCTATGGGTCAAGTATGGATTATATGGTACCACATATTGGTTGTCAATCGTAATAAGTGTGCCATGTGCTGTTCCTCTTCCTGGGATCACGAAGTTTCTTCCGGAATTGCGACGACGGTAAAGTGGATAACCATTTTCTTGAACAATTGTCTCTTGTTGGAATTCTCGGGGGTATTTTTTAGAACATTGTGGTGGACCCACTTGTCTTGGTGATTTCATACAAATTGTGTCTCTATTACCCCCAGCACATTGTGTATGAACCATTGCAGATCGAATAATACTGCCCAATTCTTGACCCGCTTCTGTACTCTTGTCAGGTAACTCGGCACTGATAATTCTATCAACATTTTCTGGAGTTAGAAACATAGGGTCAGTTTCCAAGAAGACCAGCAGGTGCATATGCGGCAAGCCACGCTTCTGGTACTCGATTGTCCACACAACTCCTTTACATTTGCCAAATATTTTATCTTTCTTAATTTCTTCCAACATTGCACGCTGTTTCATATAGAACACACGAGCTACCAAGTCTGGTCTATCTGGTGCACTCTGACCGGGAAGAAGTTCATCAACAATTTCAGTCCACTTTGGATTTGCCGTGAATGTAATAAAAAGGGAGGGATGACCCATGTGCTGCACGATAGCCATACTGTCTTGAAAGATTTGCTGCATGAAGTGGTCTCCACCGAGATAGCTAGATGGTAGTACAACCTTCTTTCCGATTGTGGATATATTAACATCAACATCATCCCATTGAAGAATATCTGTTAGGCCATTATAAAGGTCTGCTCTCAGATTTGCCTGATGGTCTCTAATCCAGATTAATTTATTTTGATCCATTACCGCCCATAGATCTACCACAAACTGCTGGAAGAGCCTTTGGCATCGAAAGATTGTATCAGGCTCATTTTCCCGTACATGAAGGCGGAAACGATAATAACTGCGTTGGCTGACTCTGAGTCTCTGGCGTTGGCCGCCTGGATTATTGAGTTCTATTCCCCAATGCCAGCCTGTCTCTCCTTTGGGAAACATCATCACATGATGCAGGGGAATATATGCAGCATGATTTTGGTTTATCCTACTAAACCTATGATGCATGACTTCCCCTTGCCCATTTATGTATCTCTTTGCAAGTACAATATCTCGGAAACCCTTTTCACCATACTCCTCTGGTACCACAATCGCAACTTCATTGGTAGTTGGCATGTTTGCTCGTCGTGGATCGGCACCACCATTAACAACTAACTCCAATCGTGGATTAAGCAGAATAGTATAGATTGGCTCCCCCTCAACTGCTTCCTGCTCTGTCAAACGTTCCGCCGCTGTCCGATAGAGTCTAATATAGGGTGAGCATTGATAAAGCATATCAGTTAACTCCCTGACCACTTCCGGTGCAAGGTTATGAAACCGACCAGATCTGAGTTCAGCTGAATACTCAGGATCGTATAGATACATTTGAGAATAGCAAGCATCTTGTGGTGCTTGTGGCCTCAATGGTCCCTGGAGATGGTAAAGCTCTCCGTGTACTTGAAATGTTTGTACACCAGCACCAGCGACCTCATCCCTATTATCCGTATTATGTGATACCGAGGTAAACGCGAAAGCAGAATTCCATTCCCTCAGATGTTTTCGAAACTCTTTTGCCACCGATTCTTGGCCATTAATCAATGACTTGAGTGGTTCCGGAAGTTCCTCAAGTAGAGGAAGTATAAGATCCCCATGTTTACAGCAACTCTCAAACTTTGGATTCCGCTTTCCCCGATGAACAATTCTTTCAGAGATCCAATGAAGTGCTCCACAATCTGGGCAAACAATATCTATACGTCCACAGTTTAGTGGCTTCCATTGTGAGGAATTATTAATATATGCCAATGGATAATCAACCTGTGGAGGTTGGATAGGGATAACTGGTATATCAATTTGGTTGGAGTTCACCACTGAAGGACCTGGTTGTTGATTTCGGCGTTGGTTTGTGCATGCTTCTGCTCTTCGATTGCGTTCACGTTCCTAGTATATTTTGTCAGCTTCAGCTATCCTTATGTAACACTTTATGATCTTTATTTATATAATAACCAATTATAGATATTTTATAACCACAATCTTAGGTGAAACATACCAGACAACCTCTACACCCCTTTCTCAAAACACCATGACGATCTCGGTCAAATTCTGACTCCTCTTTCTCTCTTCGACATTGGTAACATACTTGTGAAACCATTCCCTTTATGATTTCACCTAACTGTTATCCAGTTTGTCTGTCACCCTCAAACTTGCAATTCGTGAATTTAGCGTCCTAGTCAATTCTTGTATTTTCTCTCCGTAATTAGTATAGGATCTCCATGAAGGTGTTTTTCTTCTTCATCCTATTATATCTATTAATGTTTAAGGAATAGATACTCACACAATACTCTTTGGAAATAACGTAAAGAAATGCAAGCTATTTCTTTTACAAGCTTTCCAATAAGTCGGCCTATCTTGAGACTTTCACCAGCAACTCCGTGGTCCTCTTCTTGAAATTTTGTTGCTTCTTCTTTTGTCTTGGTTGTACTGTATGTGTAGTTCCGTCGAATGAAAATTTTAACAAATTATTTTTTCCCCCTTTTATTTGTTCCCTCGTAAATTCAACTAACTAAACCTAATACTATGCAGTCATATTCCAAAGTAACCCTCTCCTTTATACTTCCACTATCAAACTCTACTGCTTTATTTCATTTGCCCTATGATAAATTATTACGTCTTTATTTATTTTGTCTCCTCTATTCTTTTACTTATATCTCCACCTCCCTTAATATGTTATTTTTTGGAGATCCTGGTGGAAGTTATTTTAAGATGTAAAAATCAATAGTTTCCACCCCACTATCTCTCTTTTTATATATGCTCTAATTATTTGTACTTTGTCAGGATATTGTATTAGATATGTGATTAATAAAGAGTAAAAATGACCACTAAAGAAAAAGAAATGAACTGAGGATGGATAGAAAGGGATGTTAAAAAAAAGATTTGCTTATTACACCCTTTGATCAAGATAAGATTTGAATTCTTGTTATCAGATGTTGTTATCAGATGATCTGATCGGACTTTTCAAATTTTCGTTGTACAGTACATAAGTAGATATAGCAAGAATGCATGCCGTGAAAATTAATCGCAGAAACTATCTTGTGCAGTCTGATGATGTTTTGGAATATTTTAGCGGCATAAGTTTTCCCGGGGAGGGGGTGGTAGACTGTATTACCCCAAAGGATAAAGATCGGAATTCGTTGGGAGTTTATTGGTGTATATTCTGATTAGGTTGATTTCCTCGCGATATAGGAGAAAGAAAAAAAAAAGAAAAGAAACGAGGATAGTGTGATCATGTAACCGGCCTCCTATCAAGGAGCGCCTGAGAAACCTCGCATCTAACAACAGGAAAGAAAATCAAGAATTCAAAAGTTGTATAGAAAAATAAAGAGGAATGACAAACAGCAAGCGTGATTTTACTGCCCACCCCATCCAAAGGAACATCAAACCTTCACCTGCGACGTATCATGGATGAGTCACTGGCTCGGGACATGAATAAATATTGCTAGGGCAGTCAAATATTTTAAGAGTCACTGGATGATCTGCCCCCAGAGCTATCTCTCGATCAATAACTGCACGTCGGTGCAGAATCTCCGCTTCATCGAACTGTTGCATATCATACACCGTCGCATCTGGCGTAATGGTGCTCTAGAGGGTGTGCCGACGATCTAGCCCAAGAGTCTTCTCTTTCCCTGCCAGCAGACGTAGATGAAGCCTCTCCACTTAGTCATACTCTCCCCGCTTGTGCGATGCCCGAGCTAGGTTGTAGATGCACTTCAGGGTGTTTTGATAGTCTGATCCAAGAATACTTTCTGCACCCATCAATGTACGTCGATACATGGCCTGGTCTTCACAGTGCTTTCTCACTGCCACACCAAGATTGCTGTCGCTCAGCAAGGTATCTCGGTGATGTTGTCCAAGTATTTTCTTACTGCCTGCCAGTTCACGTCAAAACATAACCTCCGTGTGGTCGTACTTTTTTCAGTGTCTCGATAATGATATTCACGCTATCCATGATAGGTGGATGATAACGTCATTTACGGGGATGCGGCTCTTCACCTACAAGCGGCTCTTCACCTACAAGCGTCTCGCAGCGGCAACCAAGGGAAAACCAAATGTATATTTGATTATCTACATAAATAATAGTGATACAACTTTCGAAATTTGTTAGAAAGTACTTTGAAATATGGAGAATTAGAGTATGTAGCTTCTACTTTAGTGTAAGAAAAACCTCTCTTAGTATAATGCTATTAAGATTGGTTGTTTCAAACAAGATACCTCTAATCATATATTGTGTAAAAATAGAAATATATATAAGAGTACTTTCATATGCCAGTAGATATGTTTTATAGGTCTTATATATTCTGTGTGAATTGTTTTTACTTTAATCTAAACAGATTTTTAAAAGTTGTAGTAACAAATTGACAGGAGGAAAACTACATACAAAATTGATCAATTTGACTACATGATATCTGCTTATTGGCTTGACCTATAAATTCAATAATTTGCCAGTTATTTTACAAAGGTTATTTGAGTAGTTATACCAAGTTTGAGGTTGAACGAAGAAGTCTTTCATCTTCCATACACAACTGACAGAACTTTGTATAAAAATTGAGTGCTATAGTATTTCAATCTTGAAATCTCTAGAACCAATATTCCAAACTACCTAAAACTTATTCAATAGTCTGACCCATATTAGGAGACAGGAGATAATACTTTTAGCTTTATCTAAGGAGTACACCATACAAGGTTGAAGCTTAAGACTAATATTTTTACACATATATCTTTATAATAATCAAGGAATAAAATAAGGAAGGTTTACCCATTGGGCCCGAAGTTTTATGAAGTTACTTATATTAATGTTATGAAGGATACTACAAAGTATTGGAATTATAAGTTAATCCAGTGTGTAGATATCATATTATCAAATAAATCAACTATATCTATTGTTTTACTTCATCATATAGTACTATAACTTCTAAGAATAACTATAAACAAATACAAAAGTAGCTAATACATAACATGCAAGGTCTATAATAACTCTCTATTTACTTAAAAAAGTATTCTCTACATCTCTTTCAATTTCTTTACCATTAAGTATAACAAGACTGTTATTTTAAACTACCAATCGGAAAGATAATATACTGGGAGAAACATTTCCTATTATGAAATAATAACTACATTTACTAATTCTCCATGTTTCAAAGTACCTTCTAACAAGTTTCCAAAGTTGTATCACTATTATATATGTAGATAATCAAATATACATTTGGTTTTCCCTTGGTTGCCACTGCGAGCCGCTTCTAGGTGAAGAGCCGCATCCCCGTAAATGACGTTAAGGCCTTAGAGAATCCTCCAATATCATAAAATGCCATCATGTCATTGACGCACCGCACTGATCCAACTTTATATCAGGGCTATTATATCCTTGTATCCATTAACTCTCGCTCGATCCTGTGCCGTCCAGCCATCCCCCTCGACCAGATCCGGGCTAACATAAGCCCGCTCGAGTATCATCCTCACAATACTAGTTTCCCTGGCCCCACGGCTAAAGAGAGCGGCCCCAGCCATTCCAGTTCCCCAAATTGCGATCGGCATGTTGCTGGGCCAGTAGAATCCCGAGTATCTCCTCGTGCCCACCCCAAGTAGCCAAATAAATGGCCGAAAAACCCACCGTGCCGAGCTGATTGAAGATGATATCCTTCCGGCCCAGCAACAGGTTGACCATTGCCACCTGCCCCTTGTGATGGCGACTGAAAGGGGGCGTTTCCCCGCTATTGTCTATTCAGTTCGCATTGATGTTTTGTGGGCTTAAAAGCAACCTTACTACACCTTCGCGACCATTCAAGAGAGCGAAGAAAAGCGGTGTTCACGCTCCAAAGTCGCTGGCATCGGGTTCGTCCCGGCTTATGAGTAGCTTTGCTACCTCTGTGGCCGTTGTGAGCGGCCCATGGGAGCGGAGTTCGGAGTGTTTGGGAATTGAGCCGGTCGCGGTTTACCGGGACGTAATTCTTGTCTGTCTGCTGGCGTTGTGTTGGGGGTGTGAATGGATGAGATGAGGGATCGCCTTGCTTGGTTCTTGTACCGGTAAGCTATCGATATCTGCTTCAATTAGTTAGTGTGAGGGGATCAGATGAGATGTTCTGGGGTTCGGTCACTTACAGCGCCGGAATGCTTGGTTATAAGTCATACCAGTGGTACAGTACAGCCACCTATGGACCAAAACTGCCACAACGAAGATCAAAAACAAAAACCCCGAAATCTTCTTCAATTAGAATTCTTCAAGCTATAAACTCAGTTATGATACCAGACCTGATTTTAAAATATTCAATAACATGGTGAACATGATCAAAGTATTCGTGACGGTGTGGAAACGTTTCAAGAAGGAAAGAAAAAATGAATGGCTAGTGATAAGCAAGGAGAAATGAAGAAAGATAGGGCAGTAACAAAGCGAACGAATCTACTCTTTTAACAATGTCAGTCAGTATGTTAGTTGATGAAGTATTAATTTTTTTAATTTTTTCGATTGCCGTTCCCAGTGATGCCAACGGGCCAGGTAGGCTAGGCTAAGCCCAAGCTGTGCTTGGCCTGCCGAGACTCCCGATGATCTAGGCTGGCCGGAGCCTGCAGCCCACGAACTACCTGAGCTGTATCCCTTCGTCCGTCCCTGCTTTCACACACTTTTACTTCCCAAGTGACGCTCTTAGTTGGTAGACAATAGGCTCATAATGGCATCCATCTGGTGCTCTGATTGTGACCTCACCAACTGAAATTGCGGCCATGATGGAGAAAGCAAGGGTTCCTCAAGTAGGCCCTACTTACGTCTTAACGGGTAGGGGTGTGAGTGCTTGAAAACATACAAAGGGATGGCCAACTTTCTTGAGGGAAACATTCATGGAGTAATTCGCTGATCGAAACCTTTGCTGGGGATCGTGATAACAGCCTTCCTTTCGATGCTCTCATGTGAGCTCGAGCTACAAATCCATTTGCAGTTCAACCATTCCGTCACCGTACCGTACGCGCTCAACTGTACCTTAAAAACTGCGGAAATTCGGACCAGCATCTATTAAGTCGGAGCCAGTGGGACAGCGGCTTGGCGCACGGCTTGGCTAAATGGTGTTTCATGTAGATACTAGCAAGCGATGTATCTCGATAACATTGATGGTGGTCAGTCAACCGTTACTGCCACTTACTGGTGCCGCCGACTAATATAATCGTCACGTGAAATAAACCAGCAAGTTGCAACCAGATTTTCTTCAACACGTGACGATTATATTAATCGACGGCATGATTACTACAGAGGGCAGTACTTTTAACGCTTGTAGCTGTCTCTTTCCACCAATCACATAGTCTTGCCAAGCCGGTGTCCCACTTTCTCTGACTTAGCGGATCCTGGTCCGGAGTTAGTGAATTTCCGCAGTTTTTACGGTACTCTGAGCGAGAGCGGAGAGGTTATCCCTTGCGTGGTCTGAAAGAGTAAAATTCGCGACCAGGCACGTCAAGTCCGGATCAGCCAACCACTCTCTATTTCAGGTTATAAATTTGGGCTTTTCAATGTATAAGTGACTCAGCATCTCAGCAACCATTAATTGGCAACGAATCACAATGCTCGAATGCCCACAAAACAGGAATAGTGTACCTGATCACTGTTTCAGACTGCCTAAGGAGAGCTAAATACCCTATCTTTTCGCACAAGTCGGATTCGTGCCAAGGAGGATCTGCCCAATCACTGCTTAAAGTGTGGCGATTTGGCGTCTTCGTGTTCTCTCGTTGGCTCGGTTGTCCTTAGCCCCAATCCGACTTTTGCGAAAAGATACGGTATTTGCTTACCTAAGCTGTGTGATGACGACACTCTTGGGTGTGCAGCAAACATGACTGACCCCATCCACACCAAAACCTTCGCAAATCTATAAATACCCGTAATGAAGGTGGTTACTGCTCTCCCCATCACGAACTCCCCAACACAATGCCACCCCGTTGAAGCCTCTCGAAAGTAAGTTTGATAACACTACGTCAGACGAAGGTGAGGCGACCTGTGGTCAAGTACTTTTCTCCGATTTTCACCATCATCCCACTACTCCTCTGCTACTGTGAAGCAATCTTTCCTCCTCTTACCCGTTTCCCCCTATTCTTTCTCACAAACACCGGCGTCCCCTCAGAACACTCAGAGAATCATCCTACTGCAGAGCTACCACTCCTCCGTCACATTCCTCTTCCGCGAAGTTTACATCAAGCACGATCCCCCAAGAACCTCTGCTATGCCTGCATCAATCGAGTCTCTCCGGTTTGGTGAGGTCACTCATCCTGTCACATCTGACTTTACACCTTCCAGCTCAGCCTTCACCAAACTATCCGCAATCATCCCTGACGAGAACAAACTCCCATTCTCCACCGCTCTCGACCTGGCCACCGACATTGCGGTTAAAATTCAACAATGTCTTGAATCGGAAACCGGTTGCTACATGCTTGTCACAGGTGTTGCAGAAGACATGGTTGCACCTATCGAGGAGGAAATGGAGGAACTCGGTATTCGCAAAACGGCCCGATTCACGTACGAGGAAACAATTCGATCGCTCATTGTCAAGCTGATGCCTGGTGCTCTGCACGGGAGTGTGAGTTGGAGTTTATGGCATAAGATCAAGAACAAGGTTTCCAACTCGCCTGGCCATTCAGATGAGTCTTTGGTTCCTGTTGGAAGCGCCACGGTTCATGTTTCCGGTCAGAGGAGCAAACAGGGCGATACAGGCTTCAGACCGCGCGATACCCGGGCACGTGAGGACCAGTGGCCATCAGTCATGATCGAGGTGGGATACTCGGAAAGTCTGCGAGCCCTTCGATGTGATGCTGAGTGGTGGTTAGTGAACTCGAGAGGACAAACCCGGATGGTTATCGTTGTACAGATTTCCAAGAATCCAAACTCGCTGCGGTTGGAGTGTTGGGAAATGATAGCGGATCCTACTCGGAGGGTCACAAGAAATCGGACACCCCGGAGGCCTGGCTACAACCAATACTTGGAGATTGACAATGTTGGGACGGTGACCCCAATTGGGTGCAATCTAGTAGTCCCATACCGCACTCTCTTCGATACATCACCACATGGTGAACCTGAAATTCTGCTCTCTGCTGGGGAATTATCACAATGGGCACTAGGCATATACGCCTGCTTCTCGTAGTCACAGCCGGTGGCTCAATTAAAAGCGAGGCACATGGTAGCAGAATTGCAGGAACGGTGGTTTTGTCGGGAAATGTTCCTTTGGCAGGAGAGATGATTCTGTTCCGGTGGTTTAGCAATACTTTCTATATTATTACTGACGGCTGAGCTTAAAACCTTCGTCTACTTTCTTGTCCTTTCTGGTCTGCTATAGGAAACGATTGTTGATATATTTAATTGGAGATACCATACCTTTGATTTGCTCTTTTGTTTTTCTCTTGAAATTCTCTCTCGCTCTAGTTATTCTAATTGCAGAAGTAATTTGTTGTGGCTGGCAGGATTGTTGAACGCAATATAAAGCAGGAAATGCAAGACTACAAAATAGAGATACGGAGCTTCGGCCGGCCAGGGTTTCTTTTGTATACTTTTTCCTGTCAAGTCTCGAATGGCGTTCCACCCGGAAGTATATTTGTATTATAATATTACCGACTAAGTCCACTCTTGCTTGCCTTGTTTAATTTGTCTTGTTAGGAAATATCACCCACGAGAACTATGCGTGCCGGTTCAGTAGCGTACTTGTACCAGGGGAGGTATTTGTCAAAATTATGTGGGGATATATGCGCAACGTTGATAGAGAAGTGTACTTGGGGATACAAGATGGTATATCGCAGAGAGACTTATAATTCGGTGACCTGACCTTTCTACAACTGCGGGTGTATTAGACCCTTAAATACAGAAAAACAGTGGTGACTCTTCCGGGAGTCTCCTCAACATGATCATTCCATTTCCATCCTTTCTCACACCATTCCTTTCCCCCACATTCCCGCAATCCTTCACCGCTATCCTTCACCGCTATCCTTCACCGCTATCCTTCACCGCTATCCTTCACCGCTTTCCCCGCTTGGTGAACCTTCGGCCCCACTCCTCGCATCCTTCACCGTGTATGAGACTGTACGGGGTATCTTCCGACATCGGAGTGAGCGCCGGTGATTTAACAATAGTATTCAGGGGAGAAGCAAATGGGTGAAGTACAACAAAAAGTAAGGACTGAGTAGTAGCTTGAGGGGAAAAAGAAAACTAACCAAGTGGCGGAAGAGACAGTCTTATTTAGGAAATCCAAGAATAAGCAAACAATAACCTTTTCTCGTCTATCGGTTCTCAGGGCCTCCTATTCCACATAACCGGAGCCATATAATGCGGTCCACAGCTACCGGAGAACTAACGGCTCCCGTCCAAATAGCCACAGCGCTTTCCAAGCACTTCCTTGAGTGCTCGTGTGCTCCACATACTCTCCCTATCCCGTACCGGTTGATCCGTATTACCACCCACTAATCGCAAGCTGTTCTCCCAAACAACATAGATCTCCGCCATTCCCGCAATCTCTAAGTCATCATATCCACATCTCCAAAACACCCTTTCGGCAATCCACAGCTCTGCAAACAGGTTTCTCTTTCGGTTCTCCTTTCTTCTGTAATGCGGGATTGCCGTTCGAGTTACATACTCCTGGAATCCCAGAAGTGGCGCATGCATCTCTGCTACTCCTGCCGGCGAATGCACATAAGCATGCACTAAGCGTCCGTTATGCTGTCATCATACACCAATCAGGTCTTCCAGATAGGCTTACATGGAACAAAGCGCGTCTTTCTTTCTTTCTTCCAGCGAAAGAACTTCCTCCACGATATGCTAATGAAACAATTTATATCTTGGCTCGGGAGTCTGACGGATGGAGCAATCCCTGCGGAAACGACAGAAATTACTTGATGATATATAAAGCACAAGTGAAGTTCATAACATCTCGACACCCCAGCATTCCCTCCATCACTTCCCTGCATACCCGGTGTGTAATTAGTCCATTGGTAGCGCATGTACATATATGCGAAGCTGTGGAGATACACTGGGGTCTCGGTGCCGGTGATGACGGTCCTTCGTTTCGCAGAGGTCTGTTGATCAACGCGTGATAAGGTGTGAAGGCGAGTGGGTGGGACAAGATAACAGCATTGTATTTACGACTGTGGTATTCCCTTCACAATCCTCCGGGCCACAACCTCAATTGTTGCAATGTGAGTAATTACAGCAAGCGAAGTTTCAAGTGAAAACGTGGAAAAAGGAAATGGCAGAGGTTTGGCGGTCAGGATTCCCCGTGCGGTATCTCCAAGTGCTCATCAACAATCTCTCCCGTCACAAGAATCATTCCCCCCATCGCACTCATTCCAGAAAACAACGCAGAACAGAAAATGCGAGAAAGTAGACAAAGGTTCCAAGCTCAACTGCGAGTAATGGGGTATGAGATATTTCTGTTCATTGAAACAGAACCATCTCTGCTGCCACAAGAACATTGGGACAAAAGAGAACAGTCATTCCAGCAACGGTGCCTCCCCAGAAACATAAAAAATGGGCAAAGTAACTTTGTCTCAACTCGCTATCATTTGCTATGTCGAATTTCCAATTTTCGCAAGAAAGAAAAAAGAGAAAAATATGGTCTGGACATGGTGAGAAATTGAGAATATGCCCTAGGCTGAGCTATCTGTATTCTGGTATCAGGTAATTCGGTTTAACTGAGGAAGAGGGTGTGACTACTCGAGGACATCATATATGTCTCTAGTGCACATTCTGGTAATTCCTCTGCAGAGAGTATAACACCAGGGTCACCATGTTGTGATGTATCGAAGAGTGTGCGGTATGTGATCACCAGATCGTGTCGGGTTGGGGTCACCGTTCCGGCATGCTCAATATCAAAGTATTGGCTGTAGCCCGGCCTCCAGGGTGTGCTATTTTTCGTGACCCTCCAATCAGGATCTACTATCTTTTCCCAACACTCCAACCGCAACGCGTTTCAATACTTACTAATCTCTATAATGATAACCATCCTTGTTCGCCCTCCCGAGTTCTGTAACCAGCACCGATCATTACATCGAAGGCAGAGCAGACTTCCAGAGCATCCCCCCTTGACCATAACAGATGACCACCCGTGCGGACCTCCCCGCCTATCATGTGGGTTGTAACCTGGATCGCCCTGTTTGCTCCACCGACCGGGAACATGAAATGTGGTGCTTCAATCGGGAGGGAAGACGAAAGGGAATGGCCAGGAATGTTCTTGACTTTGTTCGTGATCTGATCGCTTAAACTCCAGCCCGCGTTCTCGTGAGAGGCACCAGGCGACAGCCTGACAATCACTGACTCCATTCTCTGCTCGTACGCGAATTGGACCACGTTGCGAATAGCGTGTTCCTCCAATACCTCATACACGTCTTCAACCATGTGTTCTGCAACACTGGTAACAAGCATGTACCAACCGGTTTCAGATTCAAAACATCCTTTGAATTTCACTTCAATGTCGATGGCCCGGTAGATATCAGTGGAGTAACGGAGTGTATTCATGTCTGGGATGAGTGCCGATTTTTTTGTCAAGGCGGAGCTAGATGGTGTAAAGTTACATGAGATGGGATGATTGTCCTCATTGACCTGAAGAGATTTGGTTGTTGTAGCCATTGCCGAGGTTCTTCCAGATCCCCTCTCACAGATATAGCTAGTGTTTGACGAAGAGTCTGGCGTACAGGACCCGGCTTCGAGAAATGGAATTTGGCTAACGTGACTGTGAGGGGTGCAGGACGATTGTAGCAGTGAGATGTTGGAAGGTGGTGGCTCAGACAGTGTTTGTGAGAAAGAATAGTGGGATGAAGTAGAAGAGCTAAAATGATAACGGAATAGGAGAACAGTGAGTACAGGAGCAGCGCTGGATTGACGTGGACAAGTGTTGAACAAGCCAGTGACTTGTAGCTACTCTGCAAGAGTGTTTGTGAAACGGAGTTTCGCTTTGAGGGAGATCAAAGGGGCCTAAGGGAGGGGGCATAGGTAATGGTTCAAGGAATAGAAAAGGCACGAGCAGCTGTGGGGAAAGAACTAGATGATGGGGAAGTAGAAAGCGTTGAGGTGTTGGATGAAGGTGGGAGTCACTCTCGGTACATTTCCTGTGTTCCCGGAAATCATATCCCTTACCTTAACAAAATCTAGCTTCCCCCAAAATAGTCCTTTACCCACTAGAGAAGCTTTCGGGTCTAGTTGGTAAACCGGGGTTACTTCCTCGAAGACCCGGCCCACCCAAAGATTCAAAATCTGACCCAGCCCAACCCAAATATTACCAAACCCGGATTTACCCAATAAAAGCCCAACCCAATTGCAATGGCTTGAGTTCTATTGGACAAGTCACAACCAGAGGACCAAAACCACCCGATTAAAGGCCTAACTGCCAAAGATCAAAGTAGAAGTCACTCGCCAAAAGGTTGTGAAATTTGGGCACGAACAAAGGTGTTATCATACCCACACACATTAAGAAGATGCCCTACTGGTCTTTTAGATCCTATTAGAATGTGTCGCTATCTGAGTGAGCAATGAGAGAGTTTTTTTGAAGAATGAAACCCCGGTGACCTATAGCCCGTAGGCTATGATGCTTGGGGATTCCCAGGTGAAGTGATGTCAGATCACCAAAAATGCGGCACTAGGGGTATTCAAAGTTGAAAAACTTGGAAAAAATTAGCGTACTTTCCTGTTTCATGTAAGCTTGGCAAACCTAGAAAGAGTTAATTTACAATCACTTTACTTTACCATACAATATAGTTGTTATAAAGGTGAAGAGGTCCATAACAGGTAGGAGTAAGAGAGGTAAGTAGTGTAGGCTAAGCGAGAAAGCAGATTAGAAACCAACAACTGCAGAACCAATATGCCTCCCATATTGGAAAAGGCATAACTCTTGACCCAATTGAAAGACCTCTGGCTTGCTCATATTGCAATGGCAATGCTGGATGGGGGAGATGATCTGGAAGAGCAAATACATCTGCTTATGCAGTTGGGAATCTGGAAATCACCGACAAACAAAGAGGGTAGTGGAAGAGTAAGAGGTGAGGAATCAGGTATGGTAGTGGTCCTTGACTGGATCATAAATAGAGAAGGGCTTGGAGCAGATATTGAGGATTTTGTACTTGATGGAAGAAATGAGGAGGGCGAGAGAGGTCTAGAGGAGGAAGTAATGGAAGGAATTCAGTTGTTGAGTTTGATGATATCTGTTATGTGATAATTGGCATCATGAGATCCCATGCTATGTCGTGAGTACTTGTTCAATAATCATGTATGTTAAGTAACCTTTCAAGAAAGAAGAAGGAATAAATGTAAACTTATAATAAATAGATTTACTTAATGTTAGAAGACAGATTTATATCATTTTTCCAAATGACTCATACATCCTTTGACTTATTGGCTATAATAATCCAGCAGGATCAGATATTTATTAACAATTCTCATAATCCTCAAGTATCACCTTCTATTCAACTTGCAACTATCCTTTATATTCTTGGATTCTATGGAAGCTCAATAGCAAGGAGCACAGTACAATTAGGAATTGTAGAGGAAATAGTATACCTTTATTATTAGTGTTGTATGATAGCCTTGGCCCATCTTAGCTCAAGATATATCTAATAGCCAATCCTGGAAGTGAGAATTTTAGAAATAAAAGAAGTAAGATTGAGCAAGAAAGTAGATTCTCATGTGATGTAGGATACCTAGATGGGACTGATATTGTTTTATGATATGGTCCTTCATTCTACAGGGAAACTTATTTCAATCACAAAAAGTAGTATGTACTTAACCTACAAGGAACTTATGATAGTCAGTAAAGGTTTTCCTATATTTCTACTGGTTTGGTAGGATCAGTTAGACATGTGACTGTATTCTGTAAAACACAATTCTTTAAAACACAAAATTTATATTTTTCACAGCCTGAGGAATATATTATTGCAGATAAAGCTTATCAAGTTACAAGGAGATGCATCATACCTTATAAGGAACCTTTAGCAAGTGGGACATTAGAGGAATACCAAGAATTCAATCAATGACTTGCTAGAGCTCAAGTCAAAATTGAACAAGCATTTAGGATATTAAAGAACAGATAGCACTCACTATGGGGTCTACCTATTTACATTTGGTACAAATCCAACCATGCACATACTGTCTGTTGGATCATAGTCTGGATTGTTCTACACAACTTTCTTTATCACTATGAGGATGATAGAAGATGAAGGGAGAAAGATATAAGGTTTGAGGAGGAAGGGTATGAAGAAGTTAATATACATGAGAGAGCAGAGATTGATGAGCCATTAGGACTCCCAGCAGAGTGATAAGCAGCCATAGAATGGCAAAATCAGATACAGGATTACTTTTTGGAACAGTTTTAAATACTTGAATTAAATTAAGGTAACACAACAAGATTCAGTACTATTAAGACTATTTACAAAAAGAATTTGCAGAAAAGAAAGAGCAAATAGAAGTGGAAAATGAAGAGTAAAACCTAAAAACAAATGGGAAAATGGATAGAAGAGAAACAAAAAGAACAATTGGAAAGTAGGAAAGAAGAAACAAATAAACAAGTGAATGCACAAGTGAATGAATGAAGAAATGATTGAAGAAAGAAAGAAATAAGCAAGGTAGAAAGAAAGGAACCAGTGATGAAAAGTAGTAAGAAGCAACAGTAAAGGTCTCTAATGCCACAGAGTGTTATATTTTATCCCTCCAATGCTACAGTGCCCTCCAATGCTACAAGATCTTATAAGATTGAATGCTGATCTGATAACAAAATATATTGCAGGGGGGTTTTTTTTTTTCTATAGCGCTAGATCTAGGATACAGGAAAGTAGGTATGGAAGATAGAAACTTTACTGCTAAGGGACTGTTTGGCAAAAAAAGGGACCGTTCCTTTGGGTGACTCTATCTGCTGTAAAAATAGTCTTCTCTCAGTTTCGAAATGGAAGGAAAAAGGTGATATGTCTGGAGGAATGGTTCTAAGAGTGCCCTTCACATTCAGGGACCACACAGGTATAGATCACCCACTCATGATCTTTATCAGCAATCTTGAATGAAAACTTTTCTTTCATAGACCAATCCTCCACCAAATCCTTAAGTTCAGTAAATGCATGGAATAATTGCCCCAGTGCTAGTGAAGTGAGGAGTTGTGCAAGAGCAGATATTTTGGGTAGTATGATTAGAACTTTGGTGGAGGGTTTGGTGGTTGTCAAGATGGCTCACCGAATAGCTAGCATTTACACGATTAAAAAAAAAAAGAAAAAAGAGCACAATATATTTTGTTATCACATCAGCATTCAATCTTATAAGATCTTGTGGCATTGGAGGGATAAAACATAAAACTCCATGGCATTGGAGACCTTTACTGAAGAAATAAAGCAAGAGAGGAAGAAATGAAAGAAGAAAAGAAGGAAGAAAGAAAGAAAGAAAGGACAGAAGGAAGGAAGGACAAAAGGATAGAAGGACAGAAGGACAATTGAAAAGAATGATAGAAAAAAGGAATGATAGAAGGGAGAAAAGATGGAAGGAAGAAAGGATGGAAGAAGGAAATGAGTGAAGGAAGAAAGGAGGGAATGTCAGAAGGAAGAGAGGTCAGATTGAAGGAAGAATAGAAGGAAGAAAGGACAGAAGAATGGAAGGAAGCAATGATGGAAGAAAGAAAGAACAGAAGAACAGAAGCACAGAAGGAAGGAAGGAAGTAAGAAAGGAAGGAAGTAAGGAAGGAAGAAAGGAAGAAACAAAAAAATAAAGAAAGAAAAAATTGAATGAATAAAGGAAAGAAAAGGCAAATAAAGCAATAGGTGAGGGGGGGAGAACAGGTGGGGGGGAACCAGGGGAGGGGAGAATGGAGTGGGAAGAGAAGTGGGATATAGAGCAAGAAAGAAAAGATGATGGGGAATAGGTCTGTTGGAGATAGGAGGAGGATTGATTTATATAAATTGCTGGGTATCAGGAGGATTGTTGAGGTATTTGGATGCAATCTGGGTCTGCTGCTTCTCATTTTGACTTTGTGAATTAGATCTCATTGATGCTTGTAGTTGAAGCATCATAAGCTCTGTACACTTCTGCTCTGCCTTTGCCTTTTCTCTTTCAATCACTAACCTTTCTTGTTCTTGTTGTCGCTCTTTCCATCAGAGGTCTCCCTGCTGGATCCAATACTGATTGAGTAGGTATATCTCTTGTCTTCACTCTCATTCTTTGCTGATGCTAGAATAGATACTGCATTGATCAAGGCTCCTCTATCCTCCTTCCTCTTCTTTGTACCTCTTCCTGCTGGCACTGCAATTTCATCCTCTTTCTCTTCTTCATCCAATAGCGAAAGAGGTCACTTTTCTTTTCCCCTAATTGCTGAACCTACTGACTATATTAGTACATTTTCTCATTCTGGAGTTTCTCTCAGCCTTGTCTTTCCTTGGTTCTCTTCACATCTCCTTCGGCTTTGACCTCCTCTGACCCTATTGCTACTTTCCCCTTTGATTCTGATACCCTCATTCTCCCTCTCACTAATGATTGTATGTTGTGAAATATAAAGTAAGTCTTCATCACTCTCACCTCTTTTTTCTTTCTCATATTCCCCTTCTCTCTCTCTGCATCCCTTCCTTCCTTTTTCACTCTCATTCTCTCTTCCTCTTGCTCTATCTTCTCAAACTTTTCTATATTCCCTTTCTTTCCACTTTCTTTCCCTTTAACTTCCTTCTCTCCTTCTTCCTCTTCTTCCTTCTCCTCCTAATTACTTGCTTTCATTACCCCAATTAATCTCTTGATAGCTTGAGTGGTCTCAGCCCCCATAATTTCCGTATCAAAGAGGGATGGTAGATGAATATTCAGTCACTCTCCTAGAATTACCACTAGGCAGAAAGATGTGTACATTGTGATAGTAATTTTTTTAATTTTTCTTTACGTTTCAATTAGCTTTTCTCTTTTTATAACCTTCTTTTTTTTTCCTCTTATATTTCTTCTTTCTTTTATGTATATATCAATAAATTACAATTCGCAGGTTATATATCTCATAAGGCCTTTTTGCCCACATCTAAATCATTTGCAGTTAATCCCTATTCCGATTGACTGTTATGCTTTACTGCCTGTCTGTAGGCTTTTAGGAGGTTGTCATATTTATATCCCACCTTGACTAGTGGCTTAGTTGGGATTCTGGAGGCGATCTCACAAACAATCTGCTTTTTCATAATCCCACATCCTTTTTTGATTTGGTGGAGATTTTCTGACTCCTCTCACCATCCCATTAGCCTTTCTGTTTCCTCAGCTATCTAAATGGCATGATCTTGTCCAATGTGTGACATTTTCATTATTGTGTTATAGAAGCATTCAGGGTTGTTTTGCTACTTTTCCACCCCCAACTGATTTTTAAATTTTCTAATTTAAAGTCTGCTAATTTATCCTATTTCAATAATTATCCTTCTTTTCTTTCTTTTTAACCTTTTTTATATGCTTTACTTTTTTCTTGTTTTTTTTTGATAGGGTCCACAAATATTTTACTTGATTTCTACTAATACAATTGGCTTATTCACCCAAGTACAATAATGCAAGATCACAGCCTTACTTTCACTCAGAATCCTGGTTTTCAACTTTGAATACCCCTAATGAATAGAAAATACAACAAGGAATGCCTATGTTTAGTGCAGCAGGTAGTCTACCACGCCTGTTGCTCACAACTGCTTAAACCTACTAGGGCTATTCACAGTTAAAAACAGGATTTCCAGGTAACAGATAAACACGGCAAGTTGCATTATGTAATTTAGGTTGCTTGATGGTGTTAGTGAGTAGTATCCTCACATTTTTAGTTGTATATTTAAATGAATTGAGGTAATTGGAGGGAAAGTATGGATATTAAAAGAGATATCATAGATGTTGCAAAAATCCAGCATTTGTTAACCAGAAGTCAAAATCAAGACATTTGTTTTCCAGAAAACAGGTGATAATTGAGTTTAAAGTGTGACATAATATTTTTTTTTTTTTTTTTTACTTCCTATGTTGTTTATAAAGTTGGGCACAGTAGAATTCTGTAGTAGTTACAGACCTCTTAAGCTCCGTATCTCCTTGAAAAAAGTTATCATATAGTCAGTGTTGCCAGCCGTCCAGTCCATCCATCTTCAAGGTAGGATGGGACAGACTATGGCTCATAGTCCATCTTTAGGAGGTTCTTAGGAGGCACTCCACCTGGAAAGGTAAGGACAGGATGGACTGTAGGGAACTACCGTATAGTCCTGTACTTGGACCTCCAGTACTAGCCAAGTTAAAATCATACACCTTCAAAAAAAAATTATTATCACATCATGAGACATCACTCATGCCATCCTCCACCATCCCTGTAAATAAATATGATAGTTATAGGTAAGAGTAATAAGGATGGTAGATAGTAAAGATCAATTTTTGTAAAGACAGATTCAATAAAAATGCTTAAGGATAACTATACAAGAGAGTAACACTAGCAGCACTACCTGGTTAAATAACATGGTATCCTAGTTAAACCACATTCTCTGGAATTCTTTAACACCCTCAATAATATAACAAAGACTATCAAAGAACTATAAAGAAATTATAAAGAAACACAAGGGAAGAACAAAGTAAACTATCAAAATAAACTCTGCAAACAAAAGACTTGATCAAAGCCTTTGTAAGGATAAGGTATATACTTCATGAGGATAAAGTATATCCCCAGCCATCCTTCACAGTCTCTAACCCATGCTAAGGAGGTGTTTAATTATAGAGATTACTTTCATGTATAGGTATACTGATGGACTTAGATTTCTTGGGGAGTAAAGATAAAAGAAAGCTTCAAGTACTCCTAAGCATGACAAATATAGTGAAGGAAAATGAAACAAGGAAAACTTTGTGAATAATAACAAATCTCTCCTTCAGATTCATCTCTTCAGATATCTATAATAGAAATTAAAAAAAACAGTTAAGGTCTCATATGCCCCCCATTTTTGCAAAAATCCCCTCAAATGCCACAGTACCCTCAGATGCCACAGTAAATATGTTATGTAAGTTTCCTTTGTAATCAAGTTTAAAATTTTTATTGTTGTACAGATGGTATAAAATTGAGAAAAGAGAATTCACAATAAAGATAAAAGGAAGAGAAGTCTAAATACTGAATCTAGATGCAACAAGGTTGTGAAGCTTGTAAACCTAGTACTAGATATTACTAGATATTAATAGCTAGCCACAAGATTATTAGTAAGTAGCAGAGCTGTGTCTAATACCACCACAAGTTGAGCATTTTTGTAGTGAGCATACAGGCTTATCTGAAAAGATACCTAATCGATTTGCAATCAACTGTCCAAGGTTTCTCTTTGGCAAATACAGGGGAAGCAAAATAGCACCTTGAATCCAGATATAATGGTAAGGAAAGGCTTATATCAGGTTCCTCAAGGGTCTTAATTACTCCAAAATATTTGCTGTTGTATTATGGGATAATGAAACAGTAGTTGTGAGTTGTAGGATGATAAGCTGTAGAGAGAAATCCAGAATGAATACAACATGTATTTTCATTGATCAGACTTGAAAGTTTTACCCAAACATTCAAAAAATCTAAAATTGATTACAAATAAAACTTACATAATATATTGACAGTGGCATCTGAGGGTACTGTGGTATTTGAAGGGATTTTTGCAAAAATGAGGGGCATATGAGACCTTAACCGTAAAGAAAATACATTTAGACTTATGCAAGGCTGTCAACTTCCAGAGTATTTAAAGTATTTTTCATCTCTTTAATTTAGTTTTCGTTTTTCACACTAGTTAGGACAATAAAGATAGCTGTGATAAAGAGAACATTTACTGTAGAGTGGGTACTTACAGCTAGAAACAGCAAAAGCAAAATGAGAAAAATAACAGTAAGACCTACAAGTACTCCAACTAGCTATAATGAGTAATCTTTCACTTAGTCTTTGAGCTCCTTTTTTGCTAAATGATCTTTCAGTAGAGTACAATTTAGAATCATGGTACCCAATATAGAGTATAAGTCATAGTTTACCTAATATAGGTTGTAATAATATTAGTACTATAGGGAGGATTAAAGTTAGTATCCTGGAAAGTGAAAGTGTAAGCAGTAGGGTCAAGGAAGATGTGGTTAGATTGAACCTGATTGGAGAAATAGAGTAGGAGTAAAGCTTGAAAGGTGGGGGAGAAGAATGAGAGAGAAGGAGTCAGAGACTATAAGGAGTGAGGCTAGTGAATAAGGAGTGAGGCTAGTGAATAAGAAGATAGTCTAGTTAGGGATAGGGGAGGATGAAGTCAGAAGACAGAATTGTGAGTTAGTAAAAGGGAGATTGAAGAGGAAGAGGGGAGAACAAGAAAGGTGAAAGTAGAGTAAGAGGAAACTAAGAGGTAGTAACTAAAGAGATATGAAACAGGAGTTGAGATATAAATAAAATGAATAAATAAATAAATATTAAAACAAAAAGGAAAACAAAATGAAAAAAATAAAAAAGTTGGAAGGAGCAATAAATTAACAAGTAAAAGAACAAAGGATGAACCACTCAGCAGCCAACCAGTAAAGCAAATAATAAACAAACCAACTAGCCAACTAAAGAATGAAACAACAGAATCAAAGAGCCAAAGAATATACAATTAAATGAACAAAAAAAACTGTCTATCTTAAAGTTAGGATATGATAGACTATAGAATATTGTCTCTCTTTTTGGAGATACTAGGAGAAACTACAACTAGAATATGTAGGATAAGACAGACTATACAGGACAATATTCTTATAGTTTGACTTATTGTCTGAGATTCTATAGATAGAAAGAAGCTTATTAGACTATGTATTTAATAATTCCTATTATGTCTTTAAGATTGACTTACTATTCTCATCAAATTGCCCCTTCTCATTCTAGCAAAACCAACTAAAGATGACAGAAATAAATTAATTGTTATCTTTTGACTATCTATATCATGTAGCAGGTAACAAAATACTTTCAGTTCTATTGATTCTTATACTCCTATTCAGTATATATTATATTACCAGTTATCTACCTTTTGTAGTCCTAGTATATAATGCTGAATAATACCTACTCATTTGTAGTCTTAGGCCCTGTTTGGCAACCATCGTTCTGTTCTGTTCCCCTATACAAATGACCATTCGCTATCTATTTCTAAACTGATCAACAAAACTGACATTTGGTAAAGTTAAAGCCTCTTAACTATTCCATTAAGAAATAGATTGGCTTGGCAATTGAAATATTATATGAAAATTGATAATCATGGAAATAGAAATAAAGTAATTTAATAGGTTAATTTAATTTTGTATATTTTATTATAATGTTACTATTACTTCAATTCCCAACACAACAAGCGGACAACACAAACAAGACAATAGTGACCAATAACAATATCAGTGGACTGCATATGACAATTATACAAAAATGAATACAAGTCACAATTGGTATTGCAGTTTATAGCCATTTATTCCTCTCAAAGCACCCAGTCCATACATCGATTCGAACTGGGCAAGTCTATACTGAAGAAATTCTTGCTTCACACACACAATGTGTCATGGATTTGATTCGAATGCCTATTACAACACTCCTAGACCTTCGCGACTGGGTTCAGGAGCATGGCCTGCTTGGTTCTACCAGGGGGGTAACAGTTGAGGAGCAACTAATTATGTCTTTGTGGATGATTGGACATGGAACAATAAACAGGGAGGCGCAAGAGCAATTTCAACACAGTGGGGAAACAATTTCATGGTAATATTTACTAAAATTAAGATGTGTTTGAAATTGAACTTACAGTATGCTGAACATTCTATAGGCAGTTCCATTGAGTCCTGAGAGCATTGCTGCCATTGTACGAGGCATTTGTTCATCTTCCACCAAATAACACTCCAGCACAAATTCGAAAGGACTGGGGCAAAATGTCCTACTTTGCTGATATATGTGGAGCAATTGATGGAACCCACATTTTGGCTCATGTTCCAAGCCATCAGCAAGGGCCATACTGCAACCGAAAGGGAACCATCTTGCAAAATGTGCTTGTAGGTTGTAGTCTGGACATGTACTTTTTTTATGTTTGCCCTGGCTGGGAGGGTTCAGCAAATGATGCTTGTGTGCTAGAAAATGTGGAACTCAATAGTTTTCCAAAATATGAGAATACAACATATCTTGCAGATGCTGGATATGGCCTTCGACCTGGATTTTTGACATCATACCATACTGTACGATACCATCTCCAAGAACAGTTTTTAGCCTGACTACATCTGCAAACCAAGGAGCAGTTGTTCAACCTACATCACTCACAGTTACGAAATTTGATTGAGTAGATTTTCGGGGTTATGCACTGCCACTTTCATACTCTGAATACTACCTCTCAGTATGACCTGGATACACAAGCACAACTTATTTTAGTTGTTTGTGCACTGCACAACTTCATCAGACATCAGGCAAATGGAGAAGAGGATGAGTTTTATAAGGAAGGTGATCAACCAGTGGAGGATGCTCCTAACAATTGGGAGCCCACTACCTTGGGTGAAGAAGAAATGGGCAGAGATATGGGACAAGCACAAGACATGAAGGAGATGATACTTGAATGGGATAGACAGGCTACAAAGATGTGGATTGACTATGTACAATATAACAATAAAGGCAGATAATTCTAGCTACAATTACAATGCCAGCCTTGATAGTGTGAAATTTGATGTTTTAACCATAATTCCTCATCCTCCCCTCCATCTAATGCTAGAAATATTTCTGCTTTGGTTGCATTCTCGAAAACCTCATACCCAATCATCATATCATGAGTTGACCATCCAGGCTTTCCACAATAGGTCTTGTGAAACTTTGCAATGGCTTGGTAGACAGCAGAGGTAATTGTTGGAGTAGGGAGTGGAGCAGAAGCCATGTTTTCTACAGCTTGGATGAGGCATTTAGAGGCAGTTCTGGAGCGTTGGCAAATGTAGCCTAAAGGCATAACCGGCTCACCATCGGTACCTTTTCTCTTTTTAGGCTGAGGAGGTGTGTCATCACCACTAGGCTGGTCGGAGGAGGGAGCAGTGTTATCATCAGGGTGTTCATCAATGCTGGTGGACATGGAGTTGTGAGCTCCGGGGTATAATGCCTGATGTCCTGTAGCTTGTGTACCTTCCAGAATTTCGGCCAATTCAGTGTCATTAGGCATAAGCTTGTCACGAAACTCCTGAATGGCTGGTTGTTTTTTAATCTCCATATCCCACACCTCATCAGGTGCAGTAACTGCACCAGTTGTTGAATCAAAGCCAAAGCCAAAGCCACTCATATCCTTCAACCTTGTCCAAACTTTCCACTTCCGCTTCAACATCTCTAACTTTCCCTGTGACTTTTCTCCCATAACTGAAACACTCATGCTGGCAACTCTCTGAATACCTTTTGCAACTTCATTCCAGACATCCATCTTAAATCCATTATCTCATCGTTTGCCAGCTCGAATGGCTTGGACAGGCTCTCGGAGTAATGTGGTGGTCATCTCAAAAAACCAGTCTATCAGGTGTGCGCGTGGCTTCTGTGGCTTTAATCGCTTTTCAGTAAAGGACAAAGGGATCTCGTGACTCTCCGGAATCTCAATTTGTGCTTCTCTGTTAGTGCTCATATTGCTGTTAGCTCCTCTCTAGCTATTTATTCGTTATCTAGTTAGTCACATAATTGTATTAATATTTAAGGAGTGGAAATTGTCAACTTACTCAACCTCAGTAGAATTATTCCTAGCAAGCACCATAGATGTAGGCTGGATTAGATCATTCCTTGGTAGAGGTTGATTGATTGGTTGAGAAGGCATTTGACTGGTGGGTGTTCAAGTTGTAGGAACTTGGATAAATTCATGTTAATGACACAAAGAAAATTTCCTTTAAATGAGAGGAAGAAAATTTATATTTAATACAAGGCAGAAAATTGGTGTAGGGTAAAGAGGACTATTATGTAACAATGAATAATCGGTTCTATCCAAAGAGTTTTCATCGCTATGACCATTTCAAAATTGGGAACAACAATTTCCCTCGGTGACACTGTAACGAAACTGAACAGTCAACCCACCTTCTGTTCCCACCAAACAGGCCCTTAGCACTATAAGGACCTAGTATCAACAAAGGTTGATATCTAAGACGTAGCGTAGGATAACAAGTACTAGAATTCTTGAAGAAAGGAGAATACAATAGAAGGCAAGTAAGTCTATCTAAAGAGAAAGCTAACCCCAGGATCGTTGCCTATTGCGAGATATAAATAAGAGAGATCTATAGCCGATCATAACACAGTCAATGAAAGGATCTAATCTCTTTTATTAACTTGGAACTAGTATAAACCTAGAATTGTGGAGCTGGATTAATATGAACAGAATACTCCTGATTGATCTCTTTGCTTTGATCATAGGGTATCTGTTTTACAAACTGCTGCCATAGCCAGGTTTGTGATAGAATATATAAGTTAAGAAATTTTGTCCAACCATCATAATCACCACAAATCACCTTCTCCAAGGTTGCTTGGTCAAGAATAATAATTTTGGATCACTAAATAGCCTGGAACTATTTTGATTCATGCTTGCTTGGATGCCAAAAAACAAGCCTAAGTTGATACCTTAAATCCTGATTGCCCACTGGCAGCAGAGTAGAGATACTAGTTATTGAACCAGTAGAGGAAAATGTATTATTGGAATTGAGAGTTGAAAGCTGTGTGGAAGGTATAGTATTACCATAGAGGTCACAACAATATGTTTGATGAGTTTTGCCAAGTTGAGTACTGGGAAAGGTATGTGATTGGTTGTGTGAAACCAAGGCGGATGGGCATGATAGGCATACTGGAAGTGCTCTTAAAGGATTTGGTCCTAGTCTTGCATTGCTTACTGCCTGTTCTAGTGCTTGATGAGATTCGAATTTCATTTCTAAATCAACCTCATGGTCATTGGGGCCAGTCTCTTATTTTTTAAATAAGTTAGAAATCGAGTGATTGTCTATGAATATAATGTCTATAGGAATAGAGTTAGCACATGATATTTGAGACTAAGCTTACATGTTTGGATTCTACTAGCACTTCTACTACTAGTAGTGTATTGAAGCAGTGAATCATATGATAGAGGTTGTGAGTAGCAAGTACAACATTTTACTTCAATGCTGGCCAGAAAAGGTGTTGGTGGAGTAGTAGCCAGATATAGGCTGTATTGGCTTCCCAGCTTTCCTTGAAAACAACCATCTCAGTAGGGATCATCAGGGTTTGGTAGAGGCATGCTAGCTGGATAGTAAAGCTAGGAGTGAGGCAAAAAATATTGAACTTTCTGAATTGAGTAGTTGTAGAGAATCTGACTTAGGAAATATGGTTAGCATATAGTACCAGTAACTGTAGGTGTACTTCCAAGTGTATTAGGAAAGTTGTAGAATACAAATGATAGTTGTAAAGGTATCAATGCAAAGAGATATATATCATGAAAGTAAAGATATAAAGAAAGTAGCAGCCTGTCTGCTCAGACTGGATAGAAGTGAGTTTTCTTATCATCTATTTTGAAGTTAATACTTATATTGTGTGCACTGACCTCCCTTCTAACACCATACAAGTATGTCCTTTGGGTTTGGTATATTTTTGAGGATCAGACTCTAGAGGCTACTCATGATTTACTACATATGCACTACACAGAGGTTGAGCTACTTCAGCTTTGTTCTACCAATTCGCAGTCTTCCGGTGCATATTCTTCTGCCTGAACCTTATCCCGTATATTTCACCAATAGAATTACAGTAAGAGGCAACTAGTAAGCATTAATTCAATATCATAACAAGCAATTCAGGAGTGTCTTTGGACTTTATTCTATCATTTAGGACTCTCAGATAAGGAAATTATACTTTTTCTTTCTTCAGAAGGGTATAATATTTCCCCACGATCATAGGTTTCTAAAATTATTTCCTAGTTTGTGGACCTAGCACATACTCCTACATATCTCTTTTTTTACACTCTGTTATTTCTATTGGGTCGGTCACGGAACTCAATAACAGCTGTTCAGCCGCAGCTTGGACTCCTTAGACACTACTCCTATATTTACTATTGCTATATGGCAAGGTTCATATTTAGAAGTGGCAGCACTTGGTGTGGAAAAGAACCATTCACATTGTGCAAGAACTCGCATAATTGAACCTCGCACTATGACCTATAAAAGTTCATCTCTTCGATAGAAGCTTGCGAGTACTATCTAACTGCTGACCTTAGTTCTGAGCTTAAGATAAAAAGTAAAACATGCTTGACCTTATCAGCAATGGCAACTCCAATGTCCTAGTAGTCTATTAACTCACTCAATTGGACCTCCCACTAGGGCTTTGGAATCTAATTTGCTGGTAAGGTCTGGCTATGTTTTCTTTTATTTGTGTTAGTTTTCACTATCCCTTAGTTCATTGGGTGCTGGGCCTAAGATATCAAGTTAAGAAAAGAGCGAGATCTGTAAAGTATTCTTCCTTAACTGGAAATAGCTTAATGAGATCTGGAAAGTATCTTTCCCTAACGGTAAGTACATTTTTTGGCTTTTAAACTAAGACCATTATGGATGATTTTTTAGGTATAGCAACGGACTAAGGGATATACTTACCTCGTATCCAAAAGCAATATTTTCGGACATCTACACTGGAGGTCGAATTGAGTGAGTTAATACAGTGTGAGGTTCAATTATTCGAGTTCTTACAGTAATCAACTATGGGGACAGAGGGAGAGTTATTTGCATTTAGCTCTCAGAATTAGGAGATATTCAGGTTGCCTGAACAGCTGCTTAGTCCAATAATTGCATTCAAGTCATGGAGGCTAATCTTATATTTCATATTTTTAAAATTTGGTATGTGTTGGTTATGGTTAGGTCTTGGCATGCAGAGTCACTTTGATCACAATCACATACAGGCACATAATCAACTAGTACATGATGCATTAAGACAGCAGCTAAGCCATAGACATGTATATCAATATAGTTGCCAACATTTATATACTAGTTTAAAGAGGGCAGGTATACTAGTTGCTAGAGACTGAATGTGTGAGCAATTACATCTTGTTGATCCTGCAGGTATTGCTTGGCACCTATTTCCACTTTAGTAAACACCAAGAGGTACCTATCAGGTCCCAGGGCTAGACTTTGTACTTTCGGTTGATGGTCATCACAAGATCAGTGAGTATGGAATTGAAGTATATGCCAGTATTGATAGTTATTTAAGGTAAGTGCAGTTTATAAAAATTTTAAAAAAGCATCCAAGTTTACTAAAGTATAAGTATTTCACTAGATATATATGGTGGGTGCATGTTGGTATTGCAGCAAGAACTGGAATTGCTATTCTCAAGCAATATCTTAATCTCATTGAGGATACTTAAGCCTTACCTCATGCCATTCATTTGGATAGAGGGACCAAGATGACAATCATGGCCAATGCACACTGACAACTCCACCAAGTACTAGACTCCGATCTAAACTTTACAGATATCCACTGGTACGGTGCTTCTACTTTAAACCAGCATATTGAATCCTGGTGGCACCAAATGAGTCAGAGTCAAACACTAGCTTGGAAGGTAAGTAACATCATTTTCTAAATTGTTAAGGAAGCTCAAACTTCTTACTTATTTATCCATATAGAAACATATTTACTAATAGCAATCCTTTTTATTAGAACTTCTTTGATGTTCTTCAGGACTCTGGCTTCTATACTGGGAGCTATGCTGATCAAGTTACATTATTGTACATCTATATACCACTTGTTACAATTCACTCATTGTTTGGGTATACTTGCAGTAGGCAACCTTCCTTATCTTCCTTAGTCGTTTATCTGATTTCCCTCAGATACTTATCATTCCTTCTTTCGTAGTACAAGTCCTTGACTTCTATGACTTCCTTGTTTCTCCTGTCGATGTCCTTGCGGCTCTGAACAGATTTGTTTGTTTGGTAGAAAAGCTTTTTGTATTGAAAAGTATTTAGATGGTTGCATGAGGAACTAACTACTCTCGCCTACGAGCCTCCTTATATAGTCGTTCCTCCCTCAACCCTAACCCATGATGACTCATCTCTATGAGTCATCCATACGCATGACTCAAGTGAGTCATCGTGTAAAATCCATCAGCTGACTCCTATGAGTCAACCTCGCTAACTAATAAAACCAATCAAAACTTATAAAACTAATCATGTGCGCAACTCACGTCAACTGTGTAAAACCCGTGACTCATAACCTGAGTCACGTGTGAAAACATAACATCATATGATTGCTATTTGTGAGTCATAGAAAAATTAAATAACCAATAAAAACTTACTAATGACTCGCTATTACAAGTCATGTGAAATCCTCATCCCTTCTGACTCATAAGTATGAGTCAGGTGAAATCTGCCATGCCATTCTGCCTTGCTTAGTCACAATTTGTGACATTAGCTCCCGTCCTCCCTTAGCATCGGTCCCACGATGCTATCTTCCTATCCTCCCAGTCTCCACAATTTTGCTCCTATGTCATGAGCCTCCTGTTTCCACTGTTGTCGACCCTCTTCCAATTTTTGGCATCGACATTGCAGGGATTCCATCACATTGCCAGCATTTCGAAGTGCCCGTTTCTGGTCTTCGATCGTCTTTTGCTGGCTTTCCACTATTCTCTCCTTGTTGTCTAACAGTCTCTGGAGGTCATTTATCTGCCTGTACAGTGTTTCGGCCTCCGGTTCTGTTTTTTCGCTCCCCTCTCTCCCCAACCATGTCCTCACGGTTTTCCTCTTTTTTCTCTGCTGCTCGTCTGTCATTGACAATGGCAGCCTTTCTCCCATTATCCTTGGGTAATATCCTGCATCTACCTTTTTCCATCGGTGTTCCCTACACCGATCATTGTAACAATGTTCCCAGCCCACTACCTCCTTGTGGGCTCTTCTTTTCCTTGGTTCCCTGGGGAACCAGTTTCCTCCCTCCTTATCTCCTCGGTGTACTGGGCAGCTATCATCGTAACAGCCAGTCCAGGACAGTGTATTGTGTGCCAATCGTTCCGAGTATTCCTTCTGTTCATCCATCATGTCTTTTCCTACTGGTCCCGAATACTCAGGACTGGTGGGGGTGGTGTCTCTGGAGACATACCCTGAGTCATCCCACAGTTCAGTTTTGGGTGGGGATGCGGAGTGTGACCGTTTTATCGTGACGTGTACCCATTCTTGGTTTATGGGGGTACTTTGAGTGGAAATGGCGGGTTGCGAGTTCGGCATTTTTGAAGTTATCTGCTGGGTACCAGGTTTTATCGTGTTCTGGTGAGTATCCTGTCCACTTGGCTCGATATTGCAGGTTGCCTCGGTGTAGCCTAGAGTCTATGATTTCCTCTAGTTTGTATTTGTTTTCGCCGTCTATTTCTATAGGTGGTGGAGGTTCTTGATTTTGAGAGGGAAATTGATTGTCTTGGTAGGGTTCGAGTAGTGAGATGTGGAATGTGTTGTGTATTCTCATTGATAGTGGGAGGGCCAGCTTATATGCACTCTGGCCTACTTTCGCCACTATTTCAAATGGTCCGATTTTCTTGTAATCCAGTTTCTTAGATGGTCTGGTGGTCTTGATGTTTCGTGGTAACAACCATACCATGTCTCCTGATTTAAAGTTGGGATCGGGTTTTCTGTGTTGATCGTAAATCTCTTTTTGTCGTAATTGTGCTGTGATTATTTCTGGACGTAATGACTTGTGTAGGTGACTCATTCCTTCCTTCCGCGTCATTCTTGCCTTCATCAGGTGTCCAATCATTTCGTATTCTGGATGTATTCCATAGTTCGCGTAAAATGGTGATGTTCCGATGGTTTCCTGATGTCCATTGTTGTAGCCAAATTCCGCTAGCGGTAGGAGTTCACACCAATTATTTTGTTGATAATTGATGTATGCTCGCAGATACTGTTCTAGTATCCCATTGGTTCTTTCTGTTTGTCCATCTGTCTGTGGATGGAATGCCGTACTGAGTCTCCTTTCGATCCCTAGTTTGCTTGTGATTTCCTTCCACAGGTCCGAAGTGAACAGGGATCCCCTGTCGGTGATAATGTCCTTTGGCAATCCATGGAGTCTGGCCACTTCCCTAAGGAAGAGGGTGACGAATTGTCGTGCGTCTAGGTCCTTCTTGCAAGGGATGAAATGACTCATTTTTGTGAGGCGATCGATTACAACCAATATCATGTCATAATCTTCCAACTCAGGTAAGTCCATGATGAAGTCCATGGCGATCGACTTCCTTGGTCGGTCTGGGGCTTTGTTCGGTTGCAGTAGTCCGTAGGATGCATGTCGTACCACTTTTGTCCGTTGACATGTGTCACAATTTTTGACGTATCGCTTGATTGTTTCCCTCATTTTCAGCTAGTAGTATTTTCATTGGATTAGGTCGGTTGTTTTGGCTGTCCCCCCATGCCCTGCTAGGGAACATCGTGGTGTTTCTGAATGATTGTCGTCCTCAAGTTTTCGTCTTCTGGGACCCATATCTTTCCTTGATACCATAGGTAATCGTTCTTCCATTGGCATAGGCCCAGGGCTACTCCTTTCAGTTCCTTTTGTCCTGCTATCAATGCTTTTCGGATTTCCTGGATCCGTGGGTCTTGTTGTACCACTCGTGGTAGTTTTTCTTCATTTTGATCGTGGAGTCCCGCCAATTCCATTTCTTCTAGGAAGTATTTTTCTTTTGGCATTAGGGTTCTCTGCTTCTACGTTATTCTTGGGTCCCCTTCCTGTGGTAGGTCCCCTTCCCTTCTTGTTAAAGCGTCTAGTTTACCTCCTTCCTTTCAGGGTCGATATTGTATTTTGAAGTCGAACTGACTCATATATTCTTCCCACCGGATTTGTCATTCGTTTAGTTCTTTTGTTGTCATGAAGGGTACCAGGTTTTTGTGATCTGTTAGGACTTTTACCTGGTGTTGGCATCCCTTCATGTATTGCCTCCATTCCTTCAGTGCTTGGACTATTGCCAATCGTTCCTTATCGTGGATGTCATAGTTGCATTGTGCCTTGCTCATTTTTTTTGAGCGGTAGGCCACGGGGTTCCATCTCCCGTCCTTTCTTTGCTGAGATAGTATACCTGCACACACGTATTTGGAAGCATCGGTTTCTATCATTGTGGGTTTCATTGGATCGTAGTGTGCCAATACTGGGGATGTGGTGAGTTTTCCCTTTAGTTCTTCAAAGGCTCTTTGCTCTGTTTCTCCCCATTCCCACTTATTTTTGTTCTCCGTTAGTCGGTAGAGAGGTTTTGCAATGCGGCTGAACCCTTCTATGAATCTTTGATAGAAGTTGCAGAATCCTAGGAAACATTGTACTTCTTTGACCTTTTTCGGGGGTTCCCAGTCCCATACTGTGCTGGTTTTAACCGGGTCTGTCTTGATTCCTTCTCAAGTAATTATGAACCCTAAGTATTCGGTTTCCGCTTTGTGGAACTTGCACTTTGATGGTTTGACTTTCATTCCGGATTCTCATATGTCGGCCAATATGTTGCCAACATCCCTTTTGTGTTGTTCGAGGTTATCTGAATATACCAGGACATCGTCCAGGTATACTATACAGCATTCGTCGATATATCTCCACAAGGTATTGTTGATCCATCTTTGAAAAGCTGCCGGGGCATTGGTTAGACCAAAGGGCATGACCAAGTATTCGTAAGTTCCTAATTTGCTAGCAAATGTGGTTTTGCTTTCATCTCCTTTCCTGATTTGTATGTTGTGATAGGCATCTTTTATGTCTATTTTAGTGAAGTATTTTGCCATACTGAGCCTGTCCAGGGCTTCTCCGATTAGTGGTAGGGGGTATCTGTCTTTTTTTGTAATCTTGTTGAGTCCCCTATAGTCCACACACAATCACAGGCTTCCGTTTTTTTTTTGACGAATAATATTGGTGAGGCTTGGTCAGTCCACACCTGTCGGATCCATCCTCGTTCTTTGTTTTGTTGAATGTAATTTTTTAATTCGTTTAGTTCGTTGGCTCCGAGTAGGTATATTTTTTTCTTTCGGACCCGTCTTCCTTCTTCGAGGGTTATCCCCAAGTCTACTCCTTCCCTATGTGGAGGTAGACCTTTCTTCTCTTCTTGTTCGAACACATCCATTAGATAATGGTATTCTTTGGGGATTATTTCCTCTAGTCTTCTTTTGTCTTCCTTTTTCCGGTTCTTTATCGCCAATTCTGTGCTTATATTAATGGCCTCGACTCGGATTGTTTCTTCTTCTTTCCTCCATCAGACTATCCCTGTGGATTCTCCCCATCGGTGGAAACGTCGAAATGCTTTGGCTGATATCTCGTGTATCTCAATCCTCTTGGATTGTTCCTTCTCGTTTGACTTGTCATTTTGGTCGGTCTGCTGGAGATCAGGGGAGTCTGAACTGCCAAATCCCTGTTCCTTCCTCTGGGTGCTTTCCAGCTCCGTTACTTCTAGTAAGTCTTCCGTGTTGATTTTTTCCACGAGGAGTTGGGCGATTCGATCTCCTTTTTTTATTTCGTATTCTTTGTTGCCGAGATTGACCATTACTACCTTCAGTTCTCCCGCGTAGTCTTCATCTATTACTCCGGCGTTTGTTGTAAGCCGATGTTTGACTGCTAGCCCACTTTGAGGTGCTATGCATCCATATGTGTGCGGAGGTAGTCTTATTGCTATTCCTGTCGGCACTACTTCCTGCCTATTGGCAGTTATCTTGATGTCTTCGCTTGCATACAGGTCGTGTCCTGCAGCTTTTTCTGTGCCCTTGGTGGGCATCCTTGCATCTGGTGTCAGCTTTCTGACCTTGACCCTTTGGTCTTCCTTGATCTGGATCTTTGAGAGCCTTGTGATCAGGTTTTCTTCCCTCGCTTCGGCTTCTGGTACTGAATAAACCACTGGCGAACTGTTGAGACACCATGTCGTACATCATTCGCTGCTGGATGTGGTTTTCTTTTCATTCCAGTCGATTGTGGGATTGTGTTCTTTCAACCATGGCATTCCAAGGATTATCTCGTGACTTTGTAGGTCTGCCACCTGAAATGTTCCCCTTTCATGGTGACTTCCTATCTTCATTGACACTTCTGCTGTGTGAGTCACTGGTCCCATTTGGCTTGGTTTTCCATCTGCTAAATAGATTTCTCTCGCTTTCTTGGCTTCCTTTGTTGTTATTCGGTGTTTCTTGCAGACCTCCTTGTCGATGAAGTCTTCCGTTGCTCCTGAATCGATCATTGCGTTGATCCTGACTGTGTATTTTCCTTCTTGCAGTTGTAACTTGACCATAATGTGGTCATTTTCTTGTTCTAGTGATTCCGTGTGCTGGAGTGCTGTATAGTAGTTTGAGAGAATGATGGGTTTTCATTCTGGTCTGTCCCTCAGTCCATCATTTACTGGGGACATTCCTCATTTCCCACCGGTTCTTCTTCTCTCTCTATCTCTATTTCCTTAATCATGGGTCGGCTTCTTCTCATCTTGTGGTCCTGCGGGTTCCATTCTTTTTTTACTGTTGTATAGTCTCTGTTGTCTCTTAGACTCCGGCACTCCCTTGCCAAATGTCCTGGTTTCGCGGATGCCAGGCATAGGTTATTGTTCCTTCTTCGCACAAACTCGTTTTTTGACAAGTTGAGGTTAGGCCTTCTTCATGTTGTGTCCAAATCCATGGGATCCCCTCTTGGAGTCTCTTCCCTTCCATTCTTAAATGTCCCGTTCGGGTTTCTGTATGTTTCCATCGTTCTCTGTCCTGTTGCTTGGCCTCCTTGCAAGTGCTTGATCATATTGATCCTATTTTCTTTCTCGATGGCCCACCTGGACATGCCTGCCACACTATCGGCTGTGAAGTAGTCGGCGGCCCAAGCATCCTGTAGGGTTTTGTTGATTCCTTTTAGGAACTGTCTTCTCATAGTTCCTTTGTCTTCATTTGCCTCCATTGCTGTGAGTTGGAACTCATTCCAATAGTCCGTTACTGGTTCTTTTCCTTGTCTCAGTTGCTCCAGTTTCGTGCGTGCTGCATTTTCTGCATCGATATCTCCAAACTGGCCTTGGAGTGCCTCGGCAAACTCTTTGTATGTTGTCCACGGTTCTGGTCTTCTTCCTTCCGTATAGGGGGTTATCCAGCTGGCTGCCCCTTCCCTTAATAGGGACTTGACATATGTGATCTTCCTTCTTGCTTCTGTGGTTTCCATGGCATCAAAATATACTCTGCATTGCGCCAAAAATGTTCACAGTTTACTGCGTGTTCCGCTGAATGTTGGTGGCTTCTCTACCTTCATTCTGTCTCTATCTTCCCTTCGGCCATTCAGGCGGTCGAGAATTTCAGCAAATTGTTCATTGGTGAATCCTTGGATTTGTGTTACTGGTGGTGGGATTGCAGCCCCTCCTGCCAGGGGTACTGCTGCTCCTGCTCCTCCTTCCGGAGGTACTGCTGCTCCTGCTCCTCCCACTGGAGGTATGACATCCATTGCATCGCTCATTGATGTTGGGTACTGCTTGTTAGACGCAACCAAATGTTACAATTCACTTATTGTTCGGGTATACTTGCAGTAGGCAACCTTCCTTATCTTCCTTAGTCGTTTATCTGATTTCCGTCAGATACTTATCATTCCTTCTTTCGTAGTACAAGTCCTTGACTTCTACGACTTCCTTGTTTCTCTTGTCAATGTCCTTGCATCTCTGAACGGATTTGTTTGTTTGGTAGAAAAGCTTTTTGTATTGAAAAGTATTTAGATGGTTGCGTGAGGAACTGACTACTCTCGCCTACGAGCCTCCTTATATAGTCGTTCCTCCCTCAACCCTAACCCATGATGACTCATCTCTATGAGTCATCCATACGCATGACTCAAGTGAGTCATCGTGTAAAATCCATCAGCTGACTTCTATGAGTCAACCTCACTAACTAATAAAACCAATCAAAACTTATAAAACTAATCATGTGCGCAACTTGCGTCACATGTGTAAAACCCGTGACTCATAACATGAGTCATGTGTAAAAACATAACATCATATGATTGCTATTTGCGAGTCATAGAAAAATTAAATAACCAATAAAAACTTACTAATGACTCGCTATTACAAGTCATATGAAATCCTTGTCCCTTCTGACTCATAAGTATGAGTCAGGTGAAATCTGCCGTGCTGTTCTGCCTTGCTTAGTCACAATTTGTGACACCACTTATCTGGAGTATAATCTATGGCTTTGCCAATCTCTGGAATGTACATACTATTCGATATCAAAGAGGACACCCCAATCTTCCAACTGGAAAGCCAATAATCCTCTACCATCACCCAACCCCTCCAGCCCGAACCTATAGTCTGCAGCCATCTATAGATACCCTAAAGATCCTTCAACAAGATGTGATCAATTACAGTAATTTTATAACTCAAATTGATAATCTTTGGTCTAACGGTAAATTATGTAACTTAGATCCAGATAAGTACCTACCTGAATCTTCACAAAAATAGTGTCAGATGCAACTAAAAAATATTGGTATTACAGCTCTAATAACTACTATTATGCAGCATGATGATGGAATACCTACATATAAGGTTGCTTATCTTTACCTTAGAGAGGTGGGAAATTACTTTATCACACATGGAGGGAATCTTACCCTCTTAGTTAAACCTATCAGGACCTATTACTGGGAACCTTCAGTAGACCTACAACAAGAATGACCTTTAGAGATTAATTTAGAAATTGATGAATACTTGGGTGAAATGGATGCAGTATATGTTTCAGAAGACTCTAATGAGAAGGAAGGTTTAGATTCTGACACCAATATCAAGTATATTTGATGTTTTTTTGTAAAATGTTTTTCTTTTCAGCTTTAGTATTTGGTTTTTATTTTGTAGTGGGTAGTAGCTTGTTGGTTTTTGGCTAATGCAAAATCACTTTCACTGTTTTTATTGCAATGTTTTTTGAGTTTTCAGTTTCATGGCGATTTGGTCACTATAGGCCTCTGTAGTGAGATATTGAAAAAAACAAAGTTGATTTTTTAAGATATCAGATGTGTATTCAATCCTGAATTAGGTATAAGTATGGGCCTAATTAAACCAATAATATTCACCCTCTTTTTGCTTTCTTAAAGTATCCTTATAGGATATAATATACCTTTGAATAACTCTAGATATCTTATCACCTAAGATATATTCATCTAGCTGGAAAAGAATTAATATAGGTAATGAAAGTATTCTCTAGTAGCAAAAATTGATAGATCACTAATAGAGGTAGAAAATTAAGAAGAGATATAGGTAAATAAGCATTCAGTATTACATGTACCTTGAATATTAATTGTATAATTCTTTTTATAATTCATATATATATCTCCATGATATGAATCCGCATATTGAAGATTAATATCACATCTATCTATAAAGCCAACCCAGCTACTAAAATCACAAAGGCTTTTGACACTACTTTAGATTTCTTGATAGGACAGTAAATCTTTTGTTGGCAATACTAGGTAGTATAGTAGAACACTTAAGAGAGCAATTATTATATAATTTATAGTTCTTGTACAAAAGTAATCATCACTTTTGGAACCAGAGCCTCCTTGACAATGGCAACCTCAAGCATGGCACCCCTACATACCATCCCGAAAAACCATTGCTACTGAAAGAAGAAAATATGGAAAGAATGGCCATTATCTACGCATTATAGAACCATTGGAATGAAAGAGGCGGGGTTAAAATTTGCCGAGATTTTGCGCCAAGTCCAAATACCTCATACAACACTTGTTTCTGCCTACCAACGATATCAAGAAACCAGGTCAGTTCTTGCTTCTAAAAGAACAGGCCATGTCCAAAAGCTTAGTGACCAGGATACCCAGCATTTAGTTATTGCCTCCTGTCAATGCCGAGAAATGCCACTGTGGAAATTGCACCGAGATTTTGCTCCTCTTGTCTCAGTGAGCACTGTTAAGAGAAGATTAGCAGACCATGGGATTCATAAGCATATTAAAGCTGAGAGACCTAGGTAAACACCTGTTCTGGCTAGGAGGAGGTATGAATAATGCCTCAAGCATAGGCAGTAGACAAATGCACAGTGGAGGAAAGTGGTTTGGAGTGATGAATGTAGTGTGGAGAAATCTGCAGATCCAGCTGTTCAATGGGTCTTCAGAACTTCCAAGGGAAAATGGCTTCCAGAATGTGTAAAGAGGGTTACGAAGTCAGGAGGAGTTAAGCAGATGGTATGGACCTGTTTTTCTAGTGGATTAAAAGGTACCTGTAATGGTTTGAGGGTGGAGGAGGGAGGGAGAGTGAATGCAAGAGCATATATTAGGACATTGGAGTTTTCTTTACTTGATTTTTTGGAGGAATTGGAGGAAAAGGGTATTAGTCCACTTTTCATGCAGGACAATACTAGAGTACATACTGCAGGGCTCACTAAGGAGTGGTTGGGAGAGAATAATGTGGAAGTTTTGGAGGACTGGCCTCCATATTCACCAGATCTCAATCCTATTGAGCATGTTTGGGTGCACCTCAAGAAGCTTTACCATGAACACTACTCTCATTTAGCTGCTGATACTAGGTCAGCAGACAAGGTAAAACCCCTCATAGAGGAAGCTCTTATTCATTGCTAAGAATTAATACCTGATACTTTATTTAAGAATCTGGTTGAAAGTATTCCAAGGAGGATTGTGGCAGTTATTAGGGCAAAAGGATAGTACACTAAATATTAAAAAGCTCATTTGTATTTATTTTAACTGCTTTGTTTATTCTACAACTTATTTTATTTATTGAATAATTATTGGTAGTATGGGAGCGGTTGTTGTGGTGGGGTTGGGAGCAGGGGAGCACTATTCCCATGCTAGCGACGATGAATTTTGGGACTGAACTGTACATATAGTCTTATGATTCCTTCTCCTAATATTAGGTACTTTATCTGAACAATAGAATTTCTTTAGTAACCAAATTGATCAAGTGTACAGACAAGCTGGAGGGCTGAATCAGTTTAAGCATTACAAGAATTATTCTAAAATATGATTTGTGTACAAATAAGTTATTATATTATATGGTAATGAATACTGGTAGCTTTAAGTAAAAAAAAAGATGAAAAAGGAATCTTTTGTCGTATAATGAATTTGTTTTACTTTTAGAATAATAAAATCACATAGATATGTATTAAAAGAGAATTAAAAATAGAAAAAAAAATTAACTTACTTGTTTCCAAAAGTCACAACCCTGTAGGAGAGGTATATAAGATAAGATACATCAGCAAAAAAAAAACCCGCATCTGATGTATGGGTGTCGCGTCCTGACGCACGCCGCATTTCTCGTGCACCCGGTGCGCCTGGTGCGTCCTGAGTTCCATTGCAACCCCCTGTTGCACCCTATACGTCATGACGTGTGTTGCAACACAACATTGCGCCTGGTGCATCCTGTGTCACATAGCAACGTTTTGCGGCGTCAGGACACTACCTGAGATTAGGTCGACCTCCTCACAACCCCTGGACATCTGCATCTCTGTCACACCTTCTTCCCCATATCCTGACGTCAGGCTATGGCCGCTGCCTCACGGGAGTACCACTGGGCGTGGCCACACAGGGCTGGCCTTTGTCACGTTCCTTCCGTCTCTCATCGCGACGCCATAACTCCATCCTAACATTGACCACAGATGCCTTCCATCCCCCGATGTCCCCATCCCTGCCCTGAACCCTCCCAGCATCCTGACACGTCACCGTTGTCGGTTCCTCACTGTCAGGCCACAGGGCGTTGCAGCGATTTGTCGCAATCTGTCTGGTTTCTTCACTGCGTCCTAGCGACGTCGGGACCCACGATGTCTCACGGCGTCATCGCGACGTCGGGTCCGACTACGTTTCACTGCGTGGTGTCATCAGGGTCCTAATCTCAAGGACTGAACAATCCCCACCGTAATTTTCTACATCGTGTACTTTTAGTTCTATCTATTATTTAGTTTCTATTAATTAGTTTCTACATAGAGGTTTCTATATACAGGTTGTAATGAAAGATGCTATAATATTCTCCGTGCCATTCAACCATCCTCAATGCAAATATATTTACTTTTCCAAGCCAACAGTTGTCGCCCAACTGTCTGATCTAATGACCCCTCAATAAATCTCGTTAAATGTCCTTAAATCAATATGACTGTTGACAAGCCATCGCTGGTCTGTCTCTGGGATGAGGTGCGCCAGGCCTAGGATTGTCCCTATGTCTACTATAGTAAACTCTCGTGCATTTTCCCTTAGCTGTACCGTGACAAGGCCGTGGATGTCGGATACGCGTCCCGAGTTAACCGTGTTCAATATTTGGACATATGCAAGCCTGCGAACCGTGTCCTCTTGGGTGTAGTCTCTGATTTTGAAGAGCGCCAGGAGCTTTCCAGGGAGATGGCCCCGGAGCACACCATACATATGCTCGCCACCTGTCTGTACCCCAACCCAATCATTGCGACTCGCCTGGTTCCTGAAGAGTCGGGTACCAGTGGAGCGTGCCCTGTGGATGTCATAAATGTCGGTTTCCTGGAACGCTAGAACGGGGATTTCAAGTTGCGTTAGTAGTTCAACTGGAAGGAATCAAAGTATGGCAGGATCTTCAGGAAGGTGGCATTCGGTGGGCAGGCTATTCCGGCTATGTCGAATCAATTCCCGACAGATGCTCTCCGGTGAGATACCCAAGACCTTGCAAAAATCCATCACATCGGAAACATCATCACGACGCCCCTTCAGGATCCTACGATTGGTGACTGGCGCAGATACGGAATTCGTTTTATCCGAATATTCCATGACATCGGCAGGGAGATCAGCCCTGCGACATCGAAGGGAATCCAGGTTCAAAAGTCTCATTCGGATCGCAGGCTGGCGACCATAACTGTGCAGGATCTGTCTTGTGGCATCGTTTTTATTCGAACGGCGCTACCCCTCCTTGATTTGTTCCTTATGCGTGAGCTCGCCAAACTCCGTAGAATACATCTGAATGTTGCCAAACTGGTATATGTGACCCTGAAAATGACTTAGTAGATGCATCTTAATGAAGTTGAAATGAGATTCCGTATGGATTAGTTCCATACATTGGTCGATCTCTTCTTCACGATCCTGCTCCTGTACCCGACACCGGTTGGATTTCACAACACATTGGTTTACCCGTGTTCTCTGATGTCGTAGCTCCCTTCGCTGCTCGTCAACCTTTGCCCATGTCCTCTTCGATATTCGAAACTCCAAGAAGATATCTTTCGTATCATGAAACCGATTCAGATATTGTTCCATATAATCCAAGGTCTCAGGTGTATGGCTTCTATATTGGGCCATCAAAGTGAAATCGAGCAATGACCTGATGCAGGCGAGTGCGCGTTTGAATGGTAATACTTGCGTACTCTCAGGCTGCCTCAATGCCACGGCGAGAACTCCCAAAAGACAATGCCCCAGGTTCCTCATCTCCTTTCCTTGCCACTGCGTAACCTCGTGGTATGCTGTTTTGGGCGCAAAGAATCCCGGGTATGGTGGTAAAGCCTTCCAGGCATCGTCAAAAGCCTGCAGTCATGCGTGTTTCTTGAGGAATCCCTGAACCCAGTCCATCATATGCTTGAATAGTCCCAAATAAACTGTATGGAGCAAATCCGGCTTGTGCAGATCCGGTGCTGAAACCCGTTGAAGCCCATGAAAAACATTCAGTCCCATCTTGATACCAAGTGCATCAAACGTGGCATTCATGTCTCCCCACCCAGAGTCTGTCGACCGATGCTCATTTTCTTGTTCGAGACGTTCGTATGTGGCATAATCTCGCATCTGATACGTCTCCTGTGCATCGGTTCCTAATGCATCAGGAGGCACCTCACATTGCGGACAGGCATTAGAGTTTACTCCGTGTAGTGCAACGTTTTCCATATAGTCTACAACCCACGCAGACAAGATAGGAAAGCACTGCCGGACCTTCCCATCCGCACAGTCAATTGAGACACCATCAAGCGCCGCATCTTGCAAGGGTGACAGTATGAGTTCAAATACGCCTTGTAGTGTGTCAGCATTGATTTGTCTCTGCAGGTTGTCTGCTGAAGAGGACTGTGGAAACTTGGGCGGGATGGGCAATAGTGCAAGAAGGAGAACTGCCATTGATCCAGGTCTGTTACGCCTAGTCGATAGGAGATTTCCGGTCAGTAATATAGACAGGCCACGCTTTCTTGTCACCCGAGAAGTTGGTAAGATGCGTCTGATCAGAC
>ML120439.1:0-71546 GCA_003788595.2 Choiromyces venosus 120613-1
ACTAATTTCGGGCTTTCTTTATTGTATTTGATAGTATCTGCCCTGCCCCCATCGTTTGTGGACCAAAATCACTCTAGCAGATGGTCCTTCCGGGGCGCCGTCTCGAGCATTCCTAATGCCAAGAGTTCACACAAAGTTGACTTACTACCCGTATATCCACTAGAATTGAGTGAAGATATTGTGACACTTGTAGTCTTTGCGGGAGGAATAAAAGAAACATTCAAATTCTAATAGTTGTGCTTTCAAATAAGCGGTAGGTCGTAAGGATCGTATGATACGTTGTTGTTGCAATATCCCGAGTGATAGTCTGGTGACTGATCCAAGCACGCTAGTTCTTCTGCCTTTTCCCCTTTGTACAAAGTGAACTAAAGCGAAACAGACAGGGCAAATTATCCGCCCCCTATATCTTTGCCTTGCGTGCGTTAGTTTAGCATTCTCACTTACTCAGCATGGGCCGGTCCGGATATTTGTCGTGTGGTGCCGTACCGGAAAATCTGCACTTTGGTACTGGGTTTGGTTTTGGTTTTGGATCTCTGATGGGGAACTAAGTTCGCCGAACGCGTGGTAGAACTGGTATCACCGGTATCACTAGAGCTGGGGCAGCAGATATCTTGGTTGGTACAAAAACCACCGCCCATCCCAAGAGAAGGAGAGAGAAAAGCAAGATTTTCAACACGATACAATCAACCCCCACGTTCAGGAACGAAGGAAGAAGAAAACAAAACATGCAACTCACATACTACCCCCCCCTCCTCCTCCCTTCCCTGGGAGCCCTCGCAGCACCAAACCCCCCAACTCCAACAACCAGCGCCAACCTCCCAAACCGCGACTACAACCCCGAGCATCACACCCGTCGGCACACCCACAGCCAGCACCCCGCCCCCACCAGCAATAACAAACCAACCCCCATCAAGCACCTACAAACAAGCCCAAAACCAAACCCCGCTAAAACTCCTCCTGAAATCCCACGACGGGGCCGACATCAGCGTTTCCCCGACCGCAACCTGCGAGCCGCCCACCTCCGCCAGCCTCAAAAGCACGGACGTGCAGACTTTATCCAAGTACTATCAGTCTCAGCAGTTATCCTCGCTCCCGCCGGTCGAGCTGGCCAAGGGTGCGAGGGCTTGTGTGCCGCTCGAGGCGGTGCCCGGGAGTAATGGCAAGATTGAGTTTTGCGGGCAGGATGTGTCCGTCACGTACCCTGATGTTGGCAAGGTTATTGACTTGCTGCTGGCTTCGTGCACGCGCGGTGAGGATGGGGGGGTTGTGGATGGGAGGGCTGCGGTGGCGGACGCGACGAAGGCGGCTTGGACGGCTGGGTGGGTTAGTGCTAGTGTTGGGGGGAAGGTTTTGTTTAGTGTTCGGGTTGTTAAGAAGTAAACTGTCTGGGTGGGTGAGTTGGGGACTTGTCTTGGTTATGGGTTTTTGGAGGTGGAAATGGAGGGGTGGTAGAAGTATTGTAGATTTTATAGTTTTTGATAAAAATTGGATTTTTTTTATAGAGATTTTTTCGTTGGTTGCGGGTGATTTGTCCTATGGGTTTCTTGGCTCTCGTGATGCGACGTCTGATACTGATGCATGTGCTGTCACTCGTGGGGGTCATTCCAGTTCTACGAGGAGGGCGCAAGTCCTAGAAGGGATTGTCGCATTCCTCAACACTCATATTATATCTCCACTAGGATGTGGTGCATATGGAGAGGGTTCACGGACATCCGCCGAAGTAAAAGCGCCTAATGTACCACTTTGCCCATGGTTGATATCTTTGGACAATTTGATCCGATCCCCCCACTCTACTAGCAGGGCATCCGTAGATAAATATTAAAAAACTACTCGGATACTCTGTGCTTTACACACTCTCCACACTGGGTAAACAAGATCAAGACAATAATACCCGAAAGGATTCGGCGGCCTGCGTGGTCTGTTATTGTCTGGGTGATTATTCTTGAAACATAAAACGATGATAGCGACACTAACAATCACCACAGCAAGATCCCTTTCCTTTCCCTTTTTGGTTTTCTTCATTTTCCTTAAAGGTATTTATATAGTGGTATTTGTGTTTTCGGGCTTCGAAAAGCTCCCGGAGCCCCCTTCGTACAGCGGGGCCCTGGAAACGTCGCAGAATCGGTGACGGGGCGTGATATATCTGTTATGCAATATCGCTAATAGAGTTTTGAAAATTAAAAATTAAGTTAAACATTAAAAAAAAAAAGAAAGGAAAACGAAAATCTACTCTAATGACCGGGAGACGTATTAGATGTATTATGATACAGTAGATATGAGGAGAGGAAATAAAGAGCATGCTCCGGAAATTATGAAATGAAAGTGAAGGAAAAAACGGTCTCTGACGCTCCCGATGCCAAATCTCTCGTGATGTTTGCTTAGAGCTAGAGCTACAACTGTGAAGGGTTGAGCCACTGCTCTTATGAGCATGATAGGGCTAGAATCAACGAAATAATAGCGAAGTGATGAGGGGGTAAGGAATGTTGTACATGAGAAAAGCTAGCAGACAAACGAAAGTGATGCAGTAGATGGAGAACAGAAAGTGTGGAAAAGCGCTATGGAGAGCTGGGTCAATGTAAGAAGGAGAGGGGGATCTGGAGTTCGGACCGGGGATGTCAAGAGCTGCCGTGACTGTCGGGACTGGTGGCCCGTAACTCTCAAGTGAGGAGATAACGGTTGATTCCTCAACTGATGAGGGAGTAAGATAATTCCGTGATGCTACTTGTAACAACTTCGCGACCTCAACATATTCGTTTGGAAAAGCAATGAAAAGTGGTGTGCAACCATGTATATCTGTCCTCTTTGGATGGACATCGCTCCGTTCCAAGAGCATCTCCGCAAACTTCTCGCGCCCACATCGTACAGCCCAAGAGAGCGGTGTTCGTCCATTCTTATCTGCAATGTTGGGATTGACATCGCTCCGTTCCAACAGGATCTTCACACACTTCTCACCCCCATATTGTGCAGCCCGGGAGAGCGGTGTTAGGCCTTTCTTATCTGCAATGTTGGGATTGACATCGCTTCGTTTCAACAGGATCTTCACAGATATCTGTTGGCAAGATTGTACAGCCCAAGAGAGCGGTGTTCGGCCATTCTCATCTGCAATGTTGGGATCGACATCGCTTCGTTTCAACAGGATCTTCACAGACTTCTGTTGCCCATATTGTACAGCCCAAGAGAGCGGTGTTCGGCCATTCTCATCTGCAATGTTGGGATCGACATCGCTTCGTTCCAAGAGCATCTTCACAAACGTATATCGCCCATATTTTACAGCCCAAGAGAGCGGTGTTAGGCCATTCTTATCTGTATCGTTGGGATTGGCGTCGTTCCGGTCCAACAGGATTTTCAAAACCTCTTCACGCCAACTATCCACAGCCCACCAGAACGGGGAACGGCCACCCTCATCTGCAATGTTGGGATTGACATCGCTCCGGTCCAATAAGATCTTTACGACTCCCTCATCTTTTGACATAATAGCAAATGTGAGTGCCGTATTGCTTTGCCAACTAGTGACGTTGAGATCCCATTCTTTGAACTCCAACAAAGCAATCATTATCCTTTTGACCCCCAAGTATGCTGCACAGTGAAGTCCTGTAAATAATTTAGGGAGCCCTTCCTCGTCAACGGGCTCGGTTCTCCAGTAGGTGGTCTTTGCCTGTATGTGCAATAAGAGTAGCTTGCATGATATATGCTTATTGTATTCCCCGAGCAGACTCAGTGCAAGTGGTATCATACTGTCCTTGGTTTCCTTCTTAGCATGTGCTCCCCAGTAACATGAAGCGTATTCGAGGAAGGGGGTTGTTGGTGGAGCCGAATCAAGAGTTGGCGAAAGTTTCGTGACACACTGAAAGTTGAGGTACGTCAAGCAAACCTCGGCCATTGTCGAATGTGGGCTATGGAATAGAGTTGGGTTATTCGAAAGGTACTCTTGCAATGAGAAGTGGACAAGGCGGACGGTAAAGGAGGACGCCTCGACCGTGATAAGTCCTAGAGAGCAGCCGAGCACTGTTTCTAAGGCGGGAATATTCTGGGTATCCAGGTCGGTGGAACCTATTTCCACACCCAGGGCGTGGCGTAACTCGTTGACACGTAACGGTCGCTTCGAGTGCGATATCCACATTAGAGCGCCCATGCCTAGTCTAGATTTGCTTCCCTTTTGCGCCTTTATCCGTTCTAGAGTTGCGGTGTAGGCATCCCCTAGGCCTTTCCCTTTGGTCATTGCTTCAAGCTTTCTTCTCCTCTGACTGATCGTGACCTCTCCAAGAATTGCGTCTATATTAAGGGAAACTAGAAGAAATCTACACATCACGTTAGTAAACAGATGAGTTTATGTTTGGAAAAAGTTTGATATTAATTCTCACATTCTAGCTATTGTTTCCGGGATCACCTTTAGAATATCCGCCCGCAAATCACCGTCCATTGCCCTTGGATCGCTATCCTCGTTTAACCTCCACTCTAGATATCTTATAATGTCATCCTGGGTAGGGCTGATAGTTACTAGGGCTGCGTCTGCGAAATGCGCCACAATTTCTTCCGTGACATGAGGCCTGCCAGTAAGAAATAGACGTATGTTTGGCAACTCCTTGATAATTTCCTGCAGTGACCGGAGAAGGGCTAGTCGATGCTTCGGAAGCGATTCATCCAATCCATCAATACATATAGCCACTTGTGGCAGCGATGCAATAGTTGTCTTCAACAGTCTCAGCAGATCCGGGAGTCGTAGACCCCTCCCGCCAAACTCCCTTTTCGCCTTTTGATAAGCCTGTCGTACGTGCCCAGGGATTTCGCTTCTGTTGACAAACTGCTTGAGAATGGCGCCCAGCATGTTTTCGGTAGATTGTTCTTGTTGGGCGAGGAAATCGCAGTACAGCCCGGCGACGGCCATATCCTCTCCATTAGTTTGATCGCACAATGTATCAATCACTAGGGAGCTAATGTTTTATTTATTATCAGTGATCTATAGCTTAACTTTTCCGGTAGGAGGTGTTTTTACCTTAGATGCGTCTTCCCGACGCCGGGATCCCCGGAACAAAACAACATTCGCTGACCGTAGCCATCCTCTGTATTCGTACTCGTGTCATTCCATTTTCGAAACTCACTGGTCTCGAGAAGCCAGTTGCCCACACCATCAAGCCGGTTGGTTCGCACGCCTTGGTGCTGAGGTTCCAGTGGCGATAGCCAATCTAGAATCTGCCGCTTCTCATCATCTGTTCTCGTGCCGACGTTGACAATGTTGTTAAATGAGTGTATATTATTGAAAGAGTGGATATTCCCCTGGGGCTGTGATGAATTTCGCGCCATATTGCTAGAGATGTTTTGGATGAATAGTCTAGTGAGAGAATTGTATGGTATCGTGGAGTTCGATGGGATTCTGAGGAGCTGAAGGCAGCAGAGGGGGTAAGGCTCTGGAGTTTCACAAGTATGCGCTGGACCAATCATTTGTGTGCTAAGAAAAACCATGTCCGAGTTTTACCCTCAGCCTTCCTGGTATCACAGCCGAAGTGCTAGTTCAATTAACTTGCTATTTTCACGCGGCTCAAAATAACAAACCGTGGCTAGAGGTACGAGTTTGAGCGTTGCAACGAATCCACCTTGCTATACTATACCAGTACGGTACTGCATCTTGGACGAAAAGATGAATGGTAGGAAGAGAACCATACCGCTGTTCAAAATTCATAATACACTAATTTCGGGCTTTCTTTATTGTATTTGATAGTATCTGCCCTGCCCCCATCGTTTGTGGACCAAAATCACTCTAGCAGATGGTCCTTCCGGGGTGCCGTCTCGAGCATTCCTAATGCTAAGAGTTCACACAAAGTTGACTTACTACCCGTATATCCACTAGAATTGAAGATATTGTGACACTCGTAGTCTTTGCGGGAGGAATAGAAGAAACATTCGAATCCTAATAGTTGTGCTTTCAAATAAGCGGTAGGTCCATCACATCTCTGTTAGGTTGCCTACCGGTACCGTACTGGTATCATAACTTAAAACCCAAGAATTATTTTTTTTGCATATTCGGCCACCCCGGCTACTGTAATACTCCAGTCCTACCAGACGATTCCGTAGCACTTTAACTTCTTCAATAGAGACTGGCCCTGGATGTTCAATCATAGTTCGTAAAGGTTGCTTCTGGTTGCTTGTGTAGATTTTGTTTACCGACCAAGTTAAACTTATGTCAAGTGTAATCAAAAATCCAACTCTAAGTCTGCCGAATTGTCTTGATCTTTGTGCTCTCTAGACGCTCTTGAGTTGAATACCAGTAGTTTTGTTTCACTTTCCAGTAAATTCACCAAAATCGCATATTTTACTATTTCAATGAAGCTGCGGTTCTGGGGGTATTCTACCAATAAAGACCGTCCGAAGCCTTTCTTAAAAAGAGTAAAATACCGTTGATTCGTGAGAGCCTCTGTCCTAGGGCATATTTTCTTGAATCCTACTGGGGACGTCGAAGACCAGCTTGTGCATTGTAGCAGTACTGTAGAGTATTCCAGATTGTTGGACGCTGTATGGTTCCCGAAAAGAGAAAAGAAGGGAGAATAAATCTATCATACGGTACTTGTATCATACTACAGTATAAAAATTTTTACAAGCAGTCAACTTATCATCTCAGTTAATCTTCATCCAAGAATTAAACCGCTGTCAGAACTCGACCCTAGCTCTTCCGTGATGAGTTACATTGCCAATACCACCGGGGCGATACCGTAAAGTACTAGCATAGTTCTATACACCAAGTCCGCCCATAACACTCCTTTCCACCATCAACCACCATCCCCCCCCTCCCCTTCCAATCCACAAAGTAAAGCAAGAAACCTCCTATAAACGACTCAAAAAAAATTAGAGAAACCCCATCTAATTTACACTGCACATTCTTCATTCACCGTAAAAAATCTCCCATTCCCAATCAATTACCCAACCAACCCAATATCCAAAGTCTCACAAGCCCCCCTCCGCACGGAAGTCTACGGCAAGTACTAGCACAGCACGCACCCCGCACAGCCCCACAAATTATTCCGTAGAGTACTCGAGTAGACAATCACGTCTACAGCAAGCTACGGCCCGCCCCGGCTCCAAAAGCACAAACCTCCATCTGCCCTCCCCCTCCAGATCGGGATTGCGCAATGTACGCTATCATAAAAGTAAAGTACACCACGGCACATCAAATCTCATCAGGTACATATTATACTATATATCGTCTCAAACAAGTGCTTGCGTGACCAAGCCACAACTTTGTTCCCGCCTGCCTGTGTTGGAAAGAAATGGCGAAGGAGGCGTACCGTAATTGTAGTTTGCACGAAGGATTTATGATATGATATGTGGTTCATTTAGTTTGCTAGTTTATGAAGGTCGGCGAAGTCGGGGATTGTCTTGGGGGGAAAGTGGGTTGTGATGATCCGGGAGGAAGAGGGGGAGGAGGGGGTGCACGGGCAGTATTTGGTCTTGGTCTCGGTCTTGGATTTACAGTGCTGGCGAGATGGATTTGCAATGCCTAGTCTACCGATAGTCTACATCGCAACGGTAAAAGTCAAGACAAGCCTCATCTCCACCAAACCTGGTCCATGTCTTGGGAGGAAAGACATGACAATTCAGTACTTACTAAGCGAATACAAACCTCCACCGCCACCCGATCACCGAATACTCGCGCGTTATTATCACTACCGTAATAATTCGAAATCCTACCCAGGCTAATTATACGTTACCCAGCATCAACTTATCCAAATACCCTTTTTGAAAATAGCTACTATTCTATCGTGCCAACTAACAACCCCGGTTTATAACAACCCCGGTTTAATGGATTCCATTTCATTTCTTCACTTGACTTCACCTCCTTTATTACAATATCGTACAGCATGGGACTCAAATCCCCCTCAGCCTCCACATAGTTCACCCGAGCTTACCATTGTACCTCTTGGACATCGTGACCAAAAACTTTACCCGACGTCCCAAACCCTCCCCTTCACTTCCCCGCATATCATACCCGCACGCAGAGACAGGCAGAGACAGAGTATCAAAAACAACGCACAAAACCCACAGACTAATTCTACTTTACTAGCACAATACAATATCATAGACCTTGATTTCGCTTCTGCCTGTCTCTCCGTCCAATGTCTAACCTACCCCACGGTACACTATGATTGGCGGCGTAGCACCGCACAGCAACGCATGAGGCAGTACAGTACTGCACAGGTACTGTAATAATGCCGACTTGAATCTGCACTTGTATGCTGCTGATTCGCTAAGAGACTTATGGCACGGTACCTTGGATTTTTCACCGGTGTTTTGTGGAGGCGGGGGATGGTTATGCCGAGATGGAGGGAGGGAGGCCGAGTAGAGTAGCGTACTCGTAGATGTTTTAAAAGAGAAAAAGTTGGGAATTCATGCTTGGGCCGGTGAGTAGAAAAAGTAGTTTTGAGGATTATTATTATAGCTACTGTACTGTACAGTACTAGCAGATAGAGCACAACAAAGGGTAGGCATCAAAACCCCCCTACTATCATACCACTCTACAACTACCCCATCACAACTCTATTTTAACTTAATCCCCCCCCCCCCAAACCCCGGTCGTGATCAACAAGATCTCCCCTAACAAACCAAGCGGGATGTCGCACCCCCGCTCCCTCCCTCCCTCCCTGCATCAAGATCAAAAAACAAACCATCCTATCCTATGCAACCAACTCAACCTAAAAATAATCAAACCCCCCCAAAAACCCCGAAAGAGGCAACTTTCGTTGACTTTGGGCGGTTAAAATTAGACTTGGCTAAAGTCCAGGAATCAAGAGTGAGTTGCACGGGCTGGACTGGCGAGGGGAGATCGGCGTTGATCAAATGAGACTCCCATCGTGATGTGGCGGACGGAGAGTCCCAGGTAGAGAGAGAGAGAGACAAGTACAGCGAAGCAAAGTAAAGCAGAGTTTAATGTTTGCTTGTTGGTACGAATAGTGGAGTTTTACGGACTGGTTAGTCAAGTTGAAGCGGGGTTGAGGACACTTAGAACCGTAGTTAGCGAGAATGTATCATACTGTGCAGCACCGTCAGAAACCAGGGAAGTACAGTACAAGGCACAGGGGGGATGTTTTCGCACAAGACAGGGATTATTTTGCGGGTTAACCTAAATTAACTGTTCGTTTATTTTCGAGGGGGGTACTTGTACAAGTAACAATTCAAACTGCCAAATAGAATTCCAAACTCATGTGGCCTGGCACTGAGACTCACACTCATCACATCACAAAAAAAAAAAAAAAAAAAAAATCTCTAATTTTATGCTCACCCCTACAGGCGAAGCCAGCGAACAGGCGATGTAAATGCACTTGCTCGTACCCTTGAACAAACACATGCAGGAACAAACTGGACTAGAGTACTGTACCTGTAGAGTGCAGTACAGTAGATGTCTCCGCCCCGATGGTTTAAGCCTTCATTTATTTACTAGCACTTTACACCCATCCATACAATTGGTTAGCGAATAGTAGAAAGAGTACATAACCCCACTCTCCCCTCTCCCCCCTCACTTCCCCTCCTACACTACTGTACACTACACTACACTACCAACCTATCTATGGTGCGTGCAGTACTATCATTAAGCCTTAACCACTACTCTCAACGAATCATATCCACTGACTCTACCACCGTACTACTACGCTCAACTACCTCTACACCACGACCCAACGAATAACAAGGCAGTACGGACGGTACGGTAAAGCTTTACCAAAGGTACTGACTGATTTTATTCCAACTTTCTCGATCCATTCCTGCCTTCCTTCTTCCTTGCCTTCTTCCTGCTTGCTTGCCTGCTTTACGGCATTTAAGCCAACCAGCCAACCAACGAACGAGAACAAGAACCAGCCGGGCGCATAGCTATCGGACGAAACGTCGATCCCCGTTTTAACTTAAACTTGCACAACACGACGCTTGCGGGCTGGCAACGAAGGAACTAACGAACGAACGGCGTTTCAACTGTCGCGCTGCTAGTAGCTGGGTTGGTCTAAGGAGGTGCTTTGCCTGGAAACGACATAGAAAAAGGATTAATAAATTCCTGAGATTTTTCCTTTTTCTTTTTTTTGTTTCCTCGGTTACAGCGAGATAAAGCGTAAGGGATTGGTTTGGTCGGGAACGTTTTGCGTTTATCCTTTGTCATTTCGGCGAAGGAGTGGGTAAAGGGAACCTTTGGCCCAGCGGGTATAATATCCAAGCTGCGACGCGGCCATTTTATTTAATTTATCGAAGGGTATCATACTTTGCATTCTTTTCGCGAACAACAACCCAGAAGGCTAGATTTTTTTTTTTCCCTCCTGCTTTCCTCAAAAACAATTGTTAAGATGTCGCTCCCGCTTTCTCCTCCGCCTTCCAGATCTGCATCGCAGACTTCGTTTCACAAGTACAAGTATACCACTGCCACATATACTACCAGCAGTGCTACAACTTCCATATCTTCATCGCCATTGACACCTTCGTCGATGACTTCCCCAGTATCGCCGGGTGTTCAACGGCTGAGATTGTCGATTCCAACCGTGCCATCACCACAGCCAACTACCTTCCTCACATCACCGACACCAATTTCAACGGCTTGTTCAGCTCTTCGGAGTTTCTTTTCTCCCTGCTCTAGCGATGAGGAGGATGAAAGTGATGATGACGAAGAGATTGGAACACCAAGTACCCAGGCAAGGCCAAAAGGTCATTTCCAGCGGCTATGGGCGTTGAGAGATCCGCCTAGCACTCCTCCTTCCTGCCCACCACCTCCTCCACCGCGTAGACCGAGTGCATTGGGGAGTCCGACGTTTGGCTGGAAACCGCAACAGACAGAAGATGACGGGGCACCAGATTCTTGGTATACTCCCCCGACAATTCGGGGATCGGTTCGGTCTGCACCGGTAGTTCTGCTAGCAGAGAATAGACTGTCCCCGACATGGCAACCCTCACCGCCTTCTTCTCCTACAACTGTAAATGGAGCAATTGCAGAAGGACCACCAACAGACCCATTTCTCTCCTCTCTTCATTCAATTCTCACTTCACAATTACAATCCCTAACTCCGCTACTCACCTCACCACCTCTGGAACTTGCGGCGGCAAGGCTAACGAGAGATAAACTCCTCGTGAAAACGCAAAAGGCCTATTTTCGTCGTGCACCAGTTTCAGGGTTGCAAGTAGAGTTACAAGCAGCTGAAGAGCGCGTACGACAAATAGAGCGTGGCGTGGTCACACAATTCCTCGGTGTGCTTGAAGGGATTGTTGAGGGTGTCAAGGATGGCTGTGAGACTGCGATGGCAGCCGAGGACGCCGCTTATCGGGAGTGGGAAGAGGGAAAGCAGGGGTTGGACGGGGGTTTAGAATGCCCGCCTTTGGAAATTGTGACAGAAGCGAGGCCAAAGCTGGTTGCCCAGACATCCCCTGAGGAGACAATTGTTCCCTTTACGCGAACCCCTGGACCCCCACCACTGGTCGAATCACCGCTACCCTCCCCCCAACTCTTGAAATTGTCACCATCACCACGTCCGAGCTCTTCTTCCACACTCTCTACAACCACTTCTATCTCATCCTCAACCACCACCTCCCCATCATCGAGCCCGATATTGCGTGGCCGTGGTCGCCTCCGTGGTGGTACTTTCGGCTACGAAGCCTGCACATGTGAGAGTACCTCCGATCACGATTGTGACAACGAAGCCTGGCCGTGGGACCCGTTGGTATTAAAAGTTGGCGACGTGGAAATGAGGATGATTTAGCTTTCCTTTGTTTTTACCATTGTTTTCCTTTTGTTTCTTTCTGGCTGTGTTCATGGTGTTCTGGTTGGTTTTGGGTTTGCCTTGTTTTGGTGACCCCTGGTGGGCGGCGTTCGGCAACTAGGAATTGTTTTTCCAATATTTTGTAAATAGTCTGACGGAAATACATAAACAATCCATTGAATCATATGTGTCAAACACCTTTCGGTTGTTCCCCGAGTGATTGCTTGTGCGTTGTGGTCCCCCTGAGGACTCCCTATTATCGATATTGAACTTTAGACCAGCCATGTTGGCACGCGGCTAGGATGGCCCTTGCGAGACGCGTTACGAGCATAACATGTGTTGGTGCCGAAGGTATTGGATATTCTGCTGCATTCATTCGGCAAACCTAAATTCTCCAAGGATGCAACAGTTTAGGGGTGTTTTGCGGACTTTGAACCGATACATTAGCGGGCGCTTGCTGATCATATGACATCACTCGTGTCGAGGCTCAGTCGAGCTGGAATACAACAGGGAAGGGGGGTATCATAAACAAGGTAAGCTACGGTGCAATAGAAGTTTGGGATAATCCTTCTAAAGAGAACAATTGGGAAGCATATCTAGGAAGAAGGGTGATATATCGATCCTAGCTATCGGAGGTTTGTTGAGAAGAGCGGTTATGCGTGAACAGGGAGAAGACAATATTATATATACGCGACGGCGAAAGCAAATATACTCATACGCGTACGCTTCAAATACGGGGGAGAGTATTACTATCCCCAATCGTGTTGGCGGATCAACCGTTGTCAGTATTTCACATTTAGCGATCACGGACACGAATGAAGAACATCATTGACCATTTCAGATACCACCGGAACTACCATTTAGCCATAAACTCTCGAAATGATGCTTCTAACGTCCCATCATATACATTCTGCAAAGCACCACCCTGAACTTTCTTACACTCTTCCAGCACTCAGAGTTCATACTGGAAGATCCCTGCCACACAGCTTCTGGAATTTATCCCACGAATTTGCACGCAATACTCATATTCAATAACTAGTTTGGTTCTTTATTATTGGGAAAGAAGCTATAGTAGCTTTTATTCAGCCATAATCGGTTGAAGCACCGTGGCCGTGGGGTTTACTAAGGATTCACAAACCGCCTATCATTCGGGTTAAGTATGTAGATAGAGATTAGCTAGGGTATCTCAATGAAGTCTTGCTGCATCATAAACTAGCGCTTTATTTTACTTTTCGATATTTTTTCTGTAGTTCCACGGGGCCTTCTATTTTTTTTAGGAAACTGCATAGTCAGGCCATCTCCGTAATACGTGGCAAAGTCTCCATTGTAGCGATGCACGATAACTCAGGCGGGATGAAAAGAAAAAAAGCCAACGTAATAAAATGTCTTTTTTTGGTAAAGACTTATTCGATCAAGGACTCGATACAAAGTTATCAATAACAGGAGTGATGGATAGCCCGACTATTTATCAAGGTATTCTGAGAATTTCATATCCACCGCTGGCGTTCCCGGACACTTTGAGCAACGAAACAGCAAGACAAAGATTCCCAAAGAAAACATATAGGAACAAGAGGAAATATGCGAAAACAACAACTACCACTCCTAACTAGGACCTGGAGTGGAATAGGAATATAATGCCCAAGATAGCATGTGAAAGGATAAAGAATCCTTATATTGACAATCAAAACATTCATTGTTGATCTGGAAACGAGTGATCATCTGTGACTGCACATTTAGAAAACGGTATAATTAGTATATTGTTACAGTATTACCAAGGGCGGATCAAGAAAGCGCTTCGGATCTATGAAGTAAATAATTGAGATAGATATGAATCTATGGAGCAGAAAAAAAAATACCTTGTTAAGCCTGACATGAGGGGTGATGGCTCCTATCCCACCAAAAATGGGAGCAAATAAAGGAGTAAAGAAACAAACTCCAAGTTAAGAACTGCCTTAGAGAAAAGGAAAAAAAAATAGAGAAGGATCAAGGAGAGGAGAATGAGGAAAGCATATAACCCTAAAGATGGTTGCAAAAATTTACCCATAGTCGACGAGTGCACCCTTACAGACAAAATCTGATGAAAATGCTTGGAGAAGGAGAGAGAGGTTACATCTCTCTGGCTAAAATGTGAGGCCCAGTGGACACCGACGCTCCCTCAGGCATGTTTTTCTCTCAGAAAATAGGATTACAGCCTGGGTAGGTGAAGCCCCTATGAACTCGTACATGTTCGGAGTCTTGTAGTCAAAATCTGGAGTGGTGTAGCTTACGCTTTCCGCCCAGAAATGCAGCTAGATTGCGAAATGGTGACGGCGCTGTGAGCCGCTATCAGCGATATAGGAGAAACCTCTATTGGAGACAGCACCTGCGTGAATAGCAAGAGTTCTTACACAAGCTGCTCTCTTCCCTTTCTCTTACCTCTACTTTGTACTATCGCCCATACTGAAAGCCTTTCTTCAACACCGACTCTGTAACCTATAAGTATACCAAGAGCCTACGTGATCTAGAGAAAAGCATGGAATTTACTAAGGTCGATTCTTTACAGAAACATACAAATACTGTTTTAATAGTCACACCTCAGAAAGCCTGAGGCCAATTAATTTTACCCCTTTTTTCACCTTGCCACCATCTTGTGCACTGGAATTCCCTGGTCAGCCAAAAATTTCTACTCAAGCAGGACTGATTCCTGAGATGCTCCAGATTTTACTACATACTCCTTTGAAGACCCATCGCGTAGCATCGATCAATTACCATCCGAGGAGTACGTTTGTGTGTTGTGATTTGGCATGCTGTGATAGGGGTTCAAGGACACTCATAATCATCCTCATTCCCGCTCAGTACAGTACCAATAGTCTCGAAAATGTTCCACCCTAATTTTCTCCATGTCAAGTGTCTGGAAAACTCCCAGCTACCCCATGAATTCCGCTAGATGCGATAATCGGTGGGATGAGCCGATCATGCCTCGAGTGATTAAATATGAGCGTTCAGGAATTCAGATACTGGGACTATTAGATGGAAGCGGAACTGCATGAACAGCCTGAGTTTTGGATAAGATGCCGAACGCTTGGCTTGACATGGAAGGTTTCTGATATTGACATTACCCGTTCATTTCCGTTGATCTGGGCGTGAGGTACTATACAAGGCTGATACATTCCGGCTCCCGACGGTGGCTCTCCTGCTATCTCCGCATCCATTGAGCAAATATATCCATTGGGAATACTTTGCTAACAAATTACCCCAATAGGTGAAGCTTTGCTGAATTCAGTGGAAGATAGAGTGCCGGGTTTGACTTAATATTCTGAATCCCCTCCTACCTCCAAGATTCCGATCCAAACTCCGGGGCAAATCCTTGGAAGCTTTCACCACAAGGAGGTATTCTGATGCTTCCTTTATTTATTCCTGGGGGAAAAGGACTCCAATAGCTCAAATGGGAGAATATAAATTTTTACTGTGGCATCTGAGTGTCTTGTGTTTCTAAGCATGTTGAAGCAATTAAAATTTGCTGGAGTTCGGTATCAACATTTGAATTTTTGCAAGTGTTAGCGGGCCGCTCAACAACTTATCGTCACACGAAAGAAACCTTTACCCTTACGAAGGCATCACCAGCCGAAGGTTTTGGTCTCCTATCAGCAATTCCCTTATTCTTAGTCAGATTACAGGATCTATAGGGCTGGCCGGAAGGTTCTTATGCTTATGCCATAGATTAGGTACAACTTTACAAAATGCCGCTCTACTGGTTCCGATGTCTAATTAACTAAAGGATTAACGACCGAGCACTGTACGGTTCTTTCACAGTACTGACAAAGGCTGGTGGGTTTTCCTTACCGGTTTTTTTATTTATTTCGGATTAAATTATAATCTGTCGTATGATCATACTCAATAACAGTGGGTCTCTATGTAAATCCAAATTTAACGATATATTTCAACCAAATATTGAAACTTGGATACTTATAATAAGTCAAATTCTGAGAACCACACATATCTTGAGAGAAAGCAGCTTGTTCAGTAAAGTACAAGCACTAGGGTATGTACTCGGGTATATCTGTAAAAAAAAAAAAAACGGAAAACTATATCTGTCGATCCCATACAAATCTCTATGGAGACAAGGGTAGTGATTTCCGGTTTTTATGGACACACCCGAGTACCACTGCGGTCAAAAATACCAAGTGTGCTAGACACTTGGTAAGCCGATGTGCCGGGCGTTTGTTGAAACATGGATGGTAGCCTTGTGCCTAGCGTTGTTGGCGCTTGAAGAGCCTCGTGCCGTGCCAATGTGCCCAGCATGGCGCAATGAAATGCTAGAGGGTGGTGAGATCAACCATGGCACTATTCGGCACAATTCAATTGTCAGGAATGGGTGAACCATATTTCTACCGGTACCCCGTATGGAGATGATAATAACTTCCCAACTTTTACTCACTTTGAGACTTTCCGATATTGAAATTGATCTGCAGATAGTTTCTCCTATTCTCTTTTTTTTTTTTTTTTTTTTGTTTTTTTTTTTCTCATTAAAAATTCGTTCTATTTGTATGCGTTTTGCCTAGGCACTATATAGTGCCGTGCCAGGCACATTGATATAGGGGCTTGTGCCATGGCACAAATTCTCTCCACCAAGTGCTAACAACGCTACTTGTGTCACCTCCCGCTTACTTTTGAACAATAACGGGGGTCATCTTGAGAACCAATAACAGGAGTGACCTCTACCGTATGTGATGGTAGCTAAGCTTTTTCACAGGGAATCAGAGGGGTTTGATCGCTGTTCGAAGGTTGAAGTTCTGTTTGGTATGAAGACCATGGTCGATAAGGGCACTCACACTACGGTTCGAATTTGGCGAGGCTGATTAACTGCGAGGTCCTATGAACAACAGCTATTAACTCACAATCTGACACTGACTTAAAGCGTAATAGAAAGGAGCAAAATGGCCATCTACAGGTGGGTAGAGTACAGTACAATAGACTTTTCCAAACACTGAAGTGGTTCATGATATGCAGTGTTGTACACAGTTTTCAAGAAGACATGCATCACAATGTCTCGCCTACTGTAGCAGAGCACTCCAAAAAACGCAAGCCATCTAATCAAGTAATTCCAGAAATAGATAATCCCAAAGAAGCCTAGCTCCATGCATTCAAGCCTTAACTTCCCTATCCTGTAACAACCTAACCTTACTAAGTAAACCTCAAGAACTAAAGCACCTTTTCTTACCCTTGAAGATGAAACTCAACGACAAAGATTCTCAGCCTCATCCCGCACGGGAACTATCCCAACGTATTGGGCTACGATGTGGTGAGATTTCTATCTTTGAACTCAATTCATTCAGACGCTCTGCTGGGAACTGCAGAACTGGTACTGAAGCGATTCTGGTGGATGATCATATGAGGAATAATCTTGTTCCTGTGGAACTGTGGGGATTGATTTCTTCCTCTTGCGGGACCGTAGAGCACAACTGAGAACTCCATATCATTATTTGACAACTGTGCCTACTGTAGTGTACTCCGATTGCGGCCACTTGGATGGAAGCGCCTATCGTTTACCACCCTGCTGGTTTCTCTAGCATTATGCATTTACATTTCCCCTCTTCTATCAAAGGCGCTACAACAAATGAGTGAGAGTGAGGTTACTTATCACCTACCTCCCCCCCCCCCCAAATCAAAGCCCCATATACTCTGGGAAGGTTTGGTCCTCATACCAGGCATTCCATTCATTTGTGTTCGGACAGGTTCTGATTTCTTAAGTATTACATGTAAGTTCATTTGTTCTATCTAGACTAACATTCACTTAACCTTGCTTATTACTTTTCCTTCTCACTCCCCCCCTTTTTTTTTTTTCCCTTTTTCGCTTTCTTACATACTATCTTCTTGTGTGCTGACTTGATTTTATAGTTCTTTTGTAAACCCACCTTCTTTCTGTTTTCTAGTTTTCACTTTTTTTTTTGGTCATTCTGTGGCTCTGAAGGAAGCTCACCATAATCACAAAGTCTCTGAGCTAGTCTCGAGAACCTTCACTCGCTCAGTCACGTTCACGGTGAAAAGATGATCATATAGATATACCGTCAATATTTGAGCACACATTCATTTACTCGAAAGAGGTATTCACCCTCTTTTTATTCTTTCACCAGTTTCTCCCATTTATTCCTGATGCTAAAGTCAGATATTCGTGCATTCTGTAGAACAGGATGCAAGTCCATTCTCGTCTGTCGCTTACCGATATTTTAACATATACTTTTATTCTCGGTTCTCTTTTTCCTTGTTTGATCAGTGGAGCTCCGACATATGGGGGAAATTTGCTGTTGAATCGAGGGGATATAGTGAAGCCTTTGGCTGGAAGGGCCGCCGGGGAGAGTACATTCGTTTCAGAAGTTAAAGACACTCCAGTAAAGGAGACCTCTGTGAAAGGGATTGAGAAAACGACACCTGTGGAGAAGGTGCCTATAGACACTTCTGTTAAAAAGCAGCCCGATACTCCCATTGTATCAAAGACCACCCCCGTGGAAAAGGTTCCGGTAGAGACGTCAGTCAAAAAGGAACCAGACACTCCCACCACCATATCAAAAACCACTCCTCCAGCGGTGGAAACACCAAAACCAACACAAATACAAAAGCCGGAAACTACAGCGATTCAGAAAACACAAATTACAAGTGTGGTAGAAAAGCCGGAAACTACTCAGGTTCAAAAAATAACATCAACGGGCGTGACACAGAAGCCTGAGACCACCCAAGAAGAGAAAAAAACAGCAAGAACGAGTATCTTGCAGGGGCCGGAAACCTCACAAATAGTTTCTACTTCTATACCAGTGGTGAAATCTACAAAGGTTGTTGAACCAATTGGCGCAGGACAAACTGATGGAGGGGTGGCAACTAAATCAATAACTACTTCTACCTCCCAGGAGCCGACGAAGGAAACTACTCAGATTTATTCGCCCACTTTGGTAACTCCTACTTCGTCTGTAGTGAAGTCAACCTCAATTACCTCTAATTCTTTGGTTTCGTCAACTACCGAGGAATCAGCAAACCAGAAAACTAAGCAAACAACCTCCCTGACTACTGTCTCCTCGCCGGCGCTGAAGCCTGAAGCATCCACGAGTTCGGTTGGGACTTCTGATTTCAAGCCCACCACCCTCATTACCCCCTCTCCAAAGACTACCGATACCGTAACTACTTCCAAGTCTAGCATATTTCCCACTTCTGATATCAAGTCTACATCTGTTTCTATTGTTCCGACTACTAGCATTTCAACATCTACCAAGGCGGATACGTCGGTAGTGTCTACGCCGAGTGATAATAGTGCGACCAGGACTACTACTGCGTCAGAGATAAGCACTTCTACACCCTCGGTCACAGTATCTCTGTCGACCTCAGTACTTTCAACAACGCCTACCTTTTCCAAGATTAGCACTTCAAGCACTGCAATTACTGAGTCTTCTTCAACCAGCAAGGTTTCTACTTCCACTACCTGCCCAGCAAATACCCTGCCTCCAAGCACAGCCCCTACGCCCTCAACTTCTGTTGTTACCTCTAGTACGACGACGTCTAGGAGTATGTCCAGTGAAACGAGCTCTTCGTCCAGCTCTGCAGATGATACGAGTAACTCTGCCCCCAATGCGAAGAAACTTCCGTCATCCCCGGCGACGGCGGTCTTGACTAGGACATCAACTCCATTAGTTTCGCCACCGCCATCCATATCCACAAGCTCAGAAACATCTAAAACCGTGACTTCGACATCGACAAGTAGTCTGAGTGTTGTTACTTCGAGCCTTTCTACCACTTCTCGGGGGTTGCCTTTGCTCGAGCTACCTAATGCTTCTATTAGTTCGACGACCGCACCTGGACCATCTACCTCAACCGGGAGTCCGAACGCTCCTCCTACTACAACTACAGCTCCGGTTTTGTCAAAGACGGTAGATGTATCCACTTCAACTAAATTGACTTCTGACACCACCAGTTCTTCTTCATCATTAATCAAGGATAATACAACGAGTACTAAAGCCGGTGATGTCTTAACTTCTACACCGAAGCTAGATACTACGAACAATCCGACCCCATCCAGCTCCACAACTTCGACTAGTAACACTTTATCAGACGGTGGAATCTCGACTCCTTCTACCACAACGATTACCGAAAGCCCTACCTCACAGTCCACTGGCAAATTAGAGGCGACCACGTCTTCCCGAAACATTCCGGAGGAGCGCTCACGAGGTAGTCAATCATCAATTGTCACTCGTCCAACTGAACCAACGCAGTATATTTCCGGGAGCACTACTCCAGTTTCTAGCATCTCACAATCCGAAGTCTCTCAGACAAGTACGGTTACCAGCAAGATTCCAGAAACCATTACTCAAGTTACACCCTCAACCACACAGGTATGTATCAGCCGACAAGTAATAAAACACGATTCGGCTGACGTTTAGAAGACTCCTGCACCAACCAGGGAATCGCAAATCCTACCCGGTTTGAGTTTGACTGTATCAATTTCAAAATCCATCCCGCTACCCATTCCAAGCGGGATATTTTTCGCGACCACAAAGACGTCGGATACAATAACCACAACTACTACTAATGTGGATTCTCTAGAGGAGAGCTCTACCAGCTCGCGAGAAGGAAAGCGGTTGCCGGGTGAGACTATAAAAACTGAGATTCAGAGTACAACCTCTACGTCATCGGAATTACCCAGAGCTCCCACCGGTAATCCAGAAACCCCTCCAACCTCCACTACCACACCTGGAACTACAACGGTCCCGGAGGTAACCTCAAATAATCCGGAACTTACTGGAGCTTCTACAAGCAAGCCGTCGACCACAGAGACTCCTCCTCCGACAGCTACGCCTGCAATCACAGTTACTCCTTCTGGGACTACTTCTGCGCCAGAAACAACTTCGAAAGGAAGTTCACCCTCCGATTCATCAGTGAGCACATCAGTTGGCGTTCCAACAACACCAAGAGGAGTAGAGACATCCACTCAAGTGACTACATTCGTTCCTCCGGTGCCAACTCCTTCGGGAATTACTGCTACTACTACTACTCCTGTACCAGAGAATACTTCTCAGGGATCGAGTTCTTCCATACCTACTACCAATAGACCTGAGGGGCCAGGATCCCCGTCTCCATCACCGAGCACATCTACTGCTCTAGGCGGTATTCCAATAGATAGGCCTGAGGGGCCAGGATCTCCATTTCCTTCCCCGTCTCCTTCCCCGTCCCCAAGTACTCCGGCTACCGGCACCACAACGGGGATCTCAACTGATAATTCCGAAATATCTGAAACCACCAGTCAAGGGACAACCTCCAAACCATTCCCTACAACATCCCGAGTGTTCCAAATAAACAAGCCCAAAGACCCCACATCTTCAGAAACCCCCGTGTCATCTTCCCCGACCAACCCTCCGGTTCAGTCTACATCTTCCGTTGAATCTTCGTCGACTATCAAGAGCGGTGGTATGCCTGGTATTCGAGAAACCCCTTCAACAGCTACAGAAACCCCAAGGGCTCCAACTACCCCCACCACCACTAGTGTACCGAACAGCGAGGCGACGACTTTGGGGCAGACCTCGAATATCGTAACTTCGGAAGTGACAACTAGTCCTCCAAAAAATGCGGGAACAAACGTCACCACAAGCTCCCCTGGGGCCGGTAACACTTCCGTGACGTCGACTCCAACTACTAGTATCCTTAGAACCACATATATGCCCAGTGATACTCCTACGAACACCACCGGGAGAGCGACAATCTCCACTTCTCCCACTAGTACCAGTGTTACGTCCGCCAGAGGTTCAGGAACCACCACAAGCGCAACCGCCACGGGCGCTCCTTCAAATACACCAACGACTGTAAACCCTCCAACAAGTATCCCAACTACGAGTATTCCAACCACGAGTGTAACTGCTCCTAGGGCAACTACAAAAACTACCACTTCTACTCCTCCTTCACCTACAGTTCCCACAACCTCACAGACAACGTCAACCACGGGTATTCCAGTGTCTACATCTGTGAAAACCACACCCACCACTCCCGCACCCTCAGCCACAAACCCCAGCACTCTCATACCCCCACCTTCAAACACGAGCGCAATCCTCACCAACACCCCCGCAACCGCCCAAACCTCAACAACCTCCTCCTCCGAAACCACAAAGCCCTTCAACCCAATTACCTCCCCACCAATCTTCATCACAATCCCAACCCCTACCTCAACAACAAACCTCGATTCAACCCCTTCTTCCCCTTCCTCTGCCTCCCCCTCCACCTCATCACCTTCTTCTTCTTCTTCATCTCCCAACGAAGGAACAAATACCTCCTCCCCCACAACAAGTCCAAAACCACCCTCCACCCTCCTGACAAAAACTACTTGGCCACCATTGACGGCCGCAACCGTCGTCACACCCCTGTCAAAGACCCTCGGAATCCCAGATGGCGCCCGGGAAACAGCGGGCTCGGGTCTCGATCCGCAGGGGAGTAAAGTGCCGCTGCTAAGATTCGAAGAGCATACCACGCAGCCGTTTGGCGGGAGTATTCCAGCGCCGGGGGGCAGGGGTAGCCCCAACAGTGCGGGAGGAAGAAAACTAGGGGTTAGCAGGCGTTGGTGGGCTTTTGCCATCCTGGTAATGCTGATGTAGGATGTTCTTCTTCTTCCTTTTTTGTTATCAAGTTTTTTTTCATTCCAGCGATTCACGTTTCTTGCTAAAGGGGCCAAAATTGTAATTTTTTTTATCTCAATCCATTCATCACACTTTCATTTCTCATCGTAGCAGTGGTGGGGTATTGTAATCGAGATGGCATTATAAATATTACTCGGACATTAATTAATAATTCCATATACCTGCACCTACCTACCTGCAAAAGCGCGTAAATGAAAAGGCGGGCGCATAAATGCCTTCCATTCATCCCCTTAACTACTCTAAGTACAAGAACTTGGCGGGCGACTAATTCACCATTCCATGATGGTCTGCCCGGGATCACAACCCCGCCAAAGAATGAAGTGGAACTCCCCCCCCCCCCCATGCCGTGTATTCGTGTTCGCGGGACTGCAAAGTGTATTGCCGGCGGAGGAATAGGAAAAGTTGAGCGAGGTGTAGGATTCCAACTTGCCGCTGGGTGCTGTGGAGGAATGGAGGTTCTTGAGTTACGGTAGGTGATTCATTACTTATGCTAGCAAGGCACAAAGGGGGGATGATGGGTTTGCAAAAGTTGAATTTGTGAATGTTTTTTGGAATCTGGTGATTGGGGGGTATCATGCCGTGAGTTTCGTTGGTGTTGATTTTTTTTTTCTTTTTTTTTTTTTTTTTTTTTTCTAGAGGGAGGATAGTATAAGATTTGATTTACGAATAGGAGTGTCGTGACCCAATTTTCTGTGCTATACTCGTACAGTGCTGTGGGCGATAGTAACTGCACGTCTTATACAGCGAACGGTAAGGCAATTTCGGTTTTTTTTTTTTTTTTCTCAGAAAAAAAAAAATAATATCCACGGGATATCTCGTACATTCTTTTCTAACTGACTTAGCAAACTACATCACTCCCTCCAAAACTACCTGGACAATCTGGAAAAAAAGAACCCAAGCAAACAAAGCAAACAAACAAAATAACCCCCACGAACCTGTCGACAACATTTTCATCTCTCACAATCACATCCACAACGTTACAAAAGAAATAAAGAAACAAACGAAAGAGCACGGTCAAAATAAAATAAAGTAAATAGATAGATAGATAAACGAAAGTAAAGAAATAGAAGGAGGTTTGGCGTCAAGAATCAATTGACGGGTAGGAAGGAAATAAGATAAGACAAGACCCGTAAAGTAGAAAGTAAAGAACCTAACCCCGTTATGATGCCCGAGTTTGTAATAGTTTTTAGGAAATGGAAGGAAGGAAGGGGAGGGTGAAAAATACATGTTGGGGGAGGGAGGGAAGGGGAGGGTGGCTGGAGTCAAAGGACTGACTGAGGATTGTCGCCAAACCGCACAGTAGGGGTGGCAACTAACTAATAAACGAAGAACCAAAAGAAAAAACAGATAAAACAAAGCAAACAAAACATCGAGTTAAAAAAAAAAAAAAAAAGAGTAGAGTAGAGATAAAAAAAGATTTTTTCTAAATCCTCTCGCCATTAACTTCAACCTCGAAACCCTCCTTCTTTTGCTTAATAGCTTTAGCAAGCATAAGCTCCCTCATCCAATCAATCCGCTCCTCGCGACTTCCTACGGCAAAATAGTGTACCTTGCCAACAGCGTTCCTCCCACCCTCAGGCGCAGCCGGGACGAGTTGGAAGAAGTACGCACCAGCACCTTCTCCCACACCTCCAGTTTTCCGGCCGAATAGTCTGGCGCCTTTAAATGCTGCAGAGAGTTTATGCGAAGCGCTATTCGAACAGCTAACAGAGTAATTATCCATCTCGATGAAGCCGTCTTCCTTCTCTATATTCTTAGCATATCCGAGGCGTGTGCCCTTCAGGACGAAGTGGTAGTCCGGCCACTCGTGGCGGAACCAGTTTGTTCGCCGCTTCTTCATCCACCCACTGTGCAGGCGTGATGGGCCTGGAGAGGGCGCCATCTTCACTTCTTCGTCTTCGTCTATGGGCTCCCATTCTGCGTTTTCGTCGACTACTGTCATGTGCAATGGCTGTGGACGGAATTGGGACGTTGAGGTGGTATTGGAGACACTCCGGCGGGCAGGGAGTGGTAGGGGCGTTGTGGGGAATTGCGGGTGTTGTTGGGCAAAGTCGGGTGTTGGGAAGCGGCGGAAGCGCATGTCTGGTGGGGCGGAGTTGGACATGTTCCGTGGTACGGGGGTGGTGGAGGAGGCGTAGGGTACGTCTGCCTCTGAGAAGGGGGTTGTCGTACGGAGGAGGTTTGGTGGTGAGCGCATGCGGGAGATTGGGGATGAGGCGTTGTTGATTGATGGGGGTACTGGTCGCTCCATGCCCTGGGTGCGGAGACCGAGGGAGGGGGTTTGTGAGCGGATTGGTGGAGATGGGGTGGGTGTGGGCGGAAGTTGGACGGCCGGGGCGAGGGGTACCAATACCGACTTGGCCGAGTGAGAGGAGGTGGGTGGGAGGAGAGAGTCGCTGCGGGGAAGAAGTGGTGGGCTAGGTGTGGCGGAGGGTGTAGGTGGCATGTATGTTCCTCTTGCACGAGCGAGGTGCTCTGCCGACTTTGTCGGGACTGGTGGTGGGGACTCCCTGCGCTCTTCGAGGTGCTGGAGGTGTTGGAGTGTTAGGAATTGCTTGACATTCTCCAATGGATCCATGCGTGCTACATCCTTAAGAGTGTTCTCCTGAAGCTTGACTTCGCGGCCGTGAGTGGGGCCCAATACGTCACTCGATGCAAGGACGCTGACGGTAGCTAGACTTCCTGGTCTCGTCGGTCTCTCGGAGCCGGAGTCGAGTGCAGAAATTCTCGGGGGGTTAGCATCAGCAATACTCGGGGTTGTAGCGATGAGGATTGTCCCGTGTTCGAGAGATGGAGCCCTCTTCGATCCGGAGGACTTTGATCCACCCCCGCTACCACCGTGCTTGCGACACCTATCACCCTTATTGCACCTATGTGGCTTCTTGTGATGCTTGTGTTCGCACTTCCCGTCGTGCTTCTTGCATTTGTGCTTCGTGGAAGGCTTATGCGAGATCTCGTTCGGGAGAACCTCAACAACACTCTTTCTCCTGCGACGAGCAGCCGGGGGCTTTGCCCTGCGCTCACGAATGACTACGTGACCTTCAATATCATCGACGGAAGGCATGTACCTCAAAGAGTGTCCATACTGCTCAAAAGCACGCTCCGAAGCCGCTGTCTCCGAACCGATGGACTCGACGGAGAACTGCTTCTTGGGCACACGCACGTTGGTCTTCCTGCCGCGTTTGCGCATCTGCCTAACGGGCCTTGGTGCGTGCTCTTCGTCTGAGGATTCCTCACGCTCGGAGATCACCTTTTCTTTTCGGCGGTCGGATCGTGGAAGGAGGGTTGGGAGGTCCGGGAGGGCTTTGACTCCACTCCTGGATCTCATGTGGCCGACTTCACGGACGACCATTTGGGAGCCACGGACAAAATTTGGTGATCGTGAGGTCTTGGAGCGGGTGGAGGATTGTCGTGATACGCGGGATGAGGTGCGGGGGAAGGACTCTTGAGCCATCGGTGGGGAGGTAGCGGTGCGAGCACGAAGATGATGGATCTCAGACCAGAGTTCGATACGCTTACCGAAGGAGTGGATATCCAACTGTACAAAAAAATAATCAAAGTTAGCCAATTATATTATTCTTTTCTCTTTTTTCTCATTTTAATCGAGTGAAAATATGTGAATATCGTACCTCTTTCAAATCCTCCCATTTCAAATCTACGAGGATAGCACCAGAAATGTCATTCCTTTCGAATTTCTCTACGAGTTCCCTCTCAAACCCCAAAGCTACCATCCAAGCACAAACCTGCTTGGGACTCCAGCTCTTGACCTCATCGATTTCATAGTCGCTGACAACAGCCGATAGCTCGCTCATCGGGCGAACCTGTGGTGCCTCTGCATAGTGAGGTGATTGTGGGGGGGCTTGGAAGTGCGATGGGGAGGTAACTGCAGGTGGTGAAGAGGGGGAAGCAGATGCAGATGGGGTTGGCGGCATGACAATACCCGAGTGAGGGATGGTGATGTGGGCAATTGAAGTAGTGTGAGAGGTAGAATACGAACGGAATAGATGGGGACCCTTGGGTCCAATAGTTGATGTACTATCCCTCTGATAAGTGGGTGAAGGCTCTACAGAGTACCTCCGGAACAACTCTGGGTTCTTCTCATCCGAGGACTCGATCATGGGGAATCCATGTGCAGAGTATTCCGGTGCGGGCGATTTTGGCGTTCTCGGTTCGTCGTACGACGACAACGATGTAAACGTTCGCTCCCCATCCGTGCTCGCCCGGCCTTCAATGGACGAGTCGCTATCACTAAGCATCTCGTTCATCCTCTGAGCCCGCGAACTCAATGACCCGATGCTCTCGGCATCCGAGTGGTCCAGATCCTCTTGCCCATCCTCCGATGCCTCCATCACGACCTCCTCCATCATTCTTCCGCCCCATCCATTCATGGGCCTCCTCCTGTGACTGTTGTCCTCGAAGTCTGCTGACGAGTCGATCGATGTTGCTGTGCTTATTGGCCTCATTGAACTCGATAGGCGCGAGCCGAGCATTGTGTGTTGGAAGTACTGTGAATGTTGAGAAGCGACTGACGCGGACTACAATATTTACGCAAAAAAAAGGAGCAAACAACTGTTAGCCGTCGGGGCAAAAAAAAAAAAAAAAAAGACGACTCCACCCCGTCCCCAAATTCGATAAATGAATTTCTCACCATAGCTACTGCTGTGTATCCGTCAATTGTTTTACAAAAACGTTTCTCTCTCAATAATCTTTTTCTCCCTTGCTGTATTTATTTGTGTAGGTGGTATGGCTTATACTGATGCCTGGCTGACTAGTTTGATGTGCTTATTCTCGTGCTGTGCAGATAAGCGAAGTATTTTTGTAAAATATCGACCTGAATGTATAGAAGGCTGTACGATTTTTTTCCAAATGTGTCCTTTGCCTCGTTTGATGTTTAGTTATTCTCGAAAATCGGACCTTTTGTTTTCTGAGAATTGATGATGCTGTATGAGTTGGTTGGTTGGCTGATTGGGTGGGCAAGATGGTTTTGTTAAAATAAAATGAAAATTGAAATCCAAAAAAAAAAACTCAAAAACGAAAATGCTATGATGATAATGAAAATGCAGGAAAACGTTAGACACAGAAAAGAAACCGTAAGCACGCTTTGGATGATAGATACAAGGTAAAGCGAGGAAGTAAGTAAGAGGAAGGAGGAGGAGGAAGAAGAGGGAGGGAAGCAGAGCAGAAGAAGGGGGGGGTGTAAGAGCAGACGGGGGAGGGTAGCGGGGACAGATCACTTAAGTAACTACTATACTACTGCAAGCGCTGAGGTGGGTGGGTTGGTCTCGTCTCTGGATAAGTTTAAGGACAGGCTAGGCGGGTGGAAATGTGGTTGATGGTTGCGGATTTCCAGCGTCTCTTACACTCTCCTGGGGGGTTGGAAGTGGTCGGAGGGAGAAGAGAGGGGTGGGAGAAAAGGGAAAAGAAAAAAAGAAAACCATACCAGACAACAGCCAGACAGGCAGAGAAGGATTCACTTTTCAAGCGAGCGAGTACCGTAACGGTGTGGCAGAATTACTTAGTTTGGGCGCGTTATTGTCCGTCTGTTACTGTTCGACTACCGCCCTTGCCTTTTTTCCCTTTCTTTTTTTATTTTTTTTACTCTCACGAGAAAATTTGGTTCATTCTCTTTATTTTAATTATCTCTATCTCAATTGTCTTACAGAGGCATGCCGAAACGAGCCTGAAATCAGCTGGTTGGTGGTTACGATGGTTGGTCACTGCAATAATTGAAGGGAATCCCGTGAAAACTACACAACAGGCAACGGGGATGGGTATGAAAATGTCAGAAAGTAGGGAAAGAAAGGGAAGAGAGAGAGAGAGAAAAAGGAAAGAAAGGCAAAAAAGGTGTGGAAGGATGGGGGGGCTATCACATAGAGTAAAGAAAGTCCGTACCTACAACAAATTACACCCTCCCTTCCTTCCATCCCTCCATCTCCACCCCAGTATTAACCAGCCAACAGCGAACGCTTGTTGTCTTTCGCAAAGAGACTTTCTCTCTGTAGAGCAGGCACCGCCGTACTCACTCACACTCTATTCGTACATGTTCCAGGATGGGGTGGTTGGGGGGGTGGAAGGGTGACGGGGGGTGAAGCGCTCTCGCATATCACAGCTTGGTGTAGGTTTCTACGCGCCCGCATGGAGGTCAACAGTTGATTCTGATGTCCTGGTTGGCTGAATCACTTTTATTGGGTGTGATGGTGGGGTGGGAAATGTACGAATTGCATGTCGACCTTCCACTCGTTGTCCTAAATAGAACATCGCCAAGCCCTGAGCGAAATATCGTGATCTGCCCTTTTAGGTCGATGGATGATTGACCGCCATAAATCTTCGGCCCGAAAACGACTTTCCGTAGCCTGGTTTTTTAGTCTAGTTTAGTCTAGTTCTGCGGTAGCAGTAATCACGGACTGGGGTACTGATCGCATTAATTGTCTGGTCTGCTGTTCGATATGTCATAGTGTGAACTTTCCTTCTCGCTCCCTTCTAACAAAGCGAGCGATACCGGTAAGTCCAGAGTAGATAAAGTGCGTGGAAAAAGTGACACAGGGAATACAAAAGTCGATAGACTAGGAAGAGTATTAGTTTCCTGCGAGCACTCTATCGTATCGATAAAAAAAATGCCATGTACTTTTACTAAAAGCACGGTACTTGAGTATACATATGCCATTCGGAAGGTACATTAGCCGAGAGAATAAGGAAAAAAGGCTTTAACTTATCATATATCTCCAACCTATTACCCCATTTCCCTTGCTATCAGTACAAGTAGAGTACCCGTAGAGTGCTGCTTCATGGCCAAGGCCGGAGTGTCAGTCCACGGTAGAGGAACACTTCGGCAGAGGTGCAGCATGAAGACGGGTACAACCTTTAACGGTCACCACGCTTTCTCCTCTTACATACTGTACCGTACTCCTCCTCCTTCTCCTCCTACAGTATGGTGCCGGCACCTTAGAACCTACCCTGAGTCTCACGGCGACCCAGGGTCACTAGTCCTAATTTGGTAATGGACTATGCCGGATCAGGAAGTATCTTGGCTAATTATTCACCAAAAACTTTTTTCCCCATACAAGTCTCACTGTCCTCCTTCCCATACAAACTTTGGTGCCCTATAAATCCCCAACCAGAAGAGTTAAAAGAAAATCGCTCTGTAGATATGTCCTAATAACCAATTAGAAAAACTCTACGGAAGGGATTCTAAAAATCTCACTTATCAGTGTTGCTATAACAGGTTGAAATATCCGTCAATCTTTTGGCTATCATGAGGGTAGGTTCTAAGGTGCCGGCACCATACGTACGGAGGCTCACCTTAGCTTTTCGCTAATATTACAGGGAGCCCTGGCCTTGGTTTCTTTTGCGCTCTTTTGCGCAATGTGCGCACCGTCACAATGCGTAAGACTTCAAACAGATCATCAACCTTTTATGCCTTCTTTGAATTTGCCGTGCTGCGCGGTGAGGCACAGATATGATGGATAAGTTTAGTTTTTTTCTTTCCAGCATTGTATCATACTGTATTGTAAAAGAAGAAGAAGGTTGGGGGGGTATAGGTTTATTTATCACCATCATTCCTTTCGGTCTCACACACACGACCCGTTAGTTCGAAGCGAAGCGAGCTTTGGCGAGTCCGGGTCAGCGTTCCCGCTAATTGTCAAGCTTCATCTGGTTTCTCCCTCGCCGCATTTCTTAACTACCGTACTGCTGATCTGATCGATGCATTTGAGAATTGCACCCACCACCAACCATCATTGCCTCTTCCTCCTCACTCTAGGATTACTCACTTTCTCCGGTAACAACTCGTCGCAGCGGTTTATAAATATATATATATATATAAAATATAAAAAATGTAAGACGAGTGATCGAGATGGCATCTCGGATGCACTGCGAAAGTACTGCAGTAAGCATCAAACAGCCTATCATACACATCTCACTCCAGCAAAACTCATCGTCTTCCTCCTCAATTCCTGCAAGAGCGGTAAGGTTAATCCATAACTGCAACTGCGCGAACACTGCGAATGGGCATTATGCCCGCGATGAGACCCGATGCCCGGTCTACTCGTACATAGTACATTGAGTTACAAAAAACCATCATGAGGCGAGCAAGCAAAAAATTCAAGCAAACTCAATCAATCAATGTGAGGACCGATGGTACGACCCCCGCACTGCACTATTCTGTCTAACAACTCCCTCCCTCCCGTAACATACAGTACATACTCCAGCGACATCGGAGATGATGACGATGAACAAAAAATAATAATTCTGATACATAGAGTACAAATCTTGTACCTACCGCATTGACCACGGGTGAACCTGAGAGCCACCGTAATCTGTGACGATCATAACCTATCCGACCATACCCGCAAGGCGAACATCCATCCCTCATCCACCCACATAGAACATGAACATGAACCCCGAAGGAAGGAAAGACACGGGGTCTTCTACAATTTACAGGAAACCTGCATATCCAATCTGCAAAAAAGCTGACCAAAAAAAACGCTATTATCAAAATATCCGCTCGCTCACACCCGCGTCACGTTGCAGTTTTTTATTTTAGTTTTTTCCATTTTTCAGATTTTTGTGCGAGTAGGAGTACCGTACTAGGCTGCTGCTGGTAGCGCAATGCGCGAACCAAAAGCAGGCTTCCGCATACCGGTACATACATTTATTCATTCGTTCACGTGTGTACTGTACTTCTGACTCTCACGCTCGCTCGCTCTGCGGGGGGCCATAACGTTATGACAGAAGTACCGTTATTGTACTCTGTTCAACGAAACTACGGTAAGTTGATTTGGGGTTGTACTACGGTACGTAGGGCTCCTCCCATATCCCTAATCTTCCAATCCCAGAGTCTGGATGTTGGAGATAAAGGCGTTCCTGCTATCATATGAGGTTCATAATGAGGAGGTGTGAGGATACCGTAAGGGAATGTATCATACAGATTTTGTGGGCAAAAAAATTCTTGAGTTGATAATTAAGGAAATTTCATAACTTATTTGGTGGAACATGGATTTTGAGGTCGGAAAAACAAAAAGTGAGCAAAATCTGGAAATGGATATGGTGAAGCACAATGTTTGGATCGCTTTTTATGTTTGTGATGTTTATGGCTGTACGGTGACTTATCATAGGTTAGTTTGATTGATATCAATCAAGTCCAATTTCTATCCAATAAAACTTCACAAATACAGATCAAGTTGAGTGGAGGCAGGGCAAACATCATGGTTGTCCGCCTCATCCCATCTCAACACAATATCCGCCCTTCACCACCACCACAACCATATAGCCAAAACCGAGACCAGAATCACACGGATAGATAGACACCAAAATGCAAAATGGATAAAATAATAAAAAGGTTACGTACCGGAAGAGCCAGGATTTCATATTCAAGAAATAAAATACCACAGGTACAGTACTTCAATAAACCCGACCCATGCCATGTCCACGCTTTTTCATTTGTGAATGACCGTTTTCGGAGCGGCCGGGGCGGGGGGTATCCCAACATCTGGCCTCCGGGTGGCTCGGTGTCGCTGGTCTGAAAGGATGTGGTGTCCGAGGTGGTACTGCTATGGTGAGTGGTTGCGAAGTGTGGACCACGTGAGGGGTAAGTAATGTGCGGTAGGCAAATAAGCAAGCAGGAAGGAAGGAAGAACCAAGGAAGGGAAGTAGGCAGGCAGAGAAGACCCGACAGGCCTGACCAGAGCAGATACAGTACGCGAAGAAGAAGAGATAAGTTATTGTACTGTATACCATGATACGCTACTCGTAGACGATGATGATGATATCTTGTGAGTCTTTATTTCGTTCGCCTTCTTGCCAACTACAGTCCTCCACGGGGCCGTGACGAATACCAGGCCGTGACGAACAGGGATCAGTAACAGGTATTTCTTCGTTACCCTGCTTTGACGAACTCAATTTGCTTGCCAAATACCCCTGTTCGTCACCCGTATTCGTCACGGCCCCGTGGAGGACTGTAACTTGGATCATTTCAGACTTTGACTTTTTTGCAACAACAATTCTACAAGTGACTTCCTCCCTACCTACCGGCTACCGGCCTTCTCTCCACCTTCCCCTACCCCACCCCACTCCCCACTGCGGGCATTTCTCGCTTCAATCATACCAGACAGGTACCTACCGGCCTTGCGCGCTCCACCAACCTACCCCAACCCCCACCTCATCGACCATCTCCCTCTCGCCTGGACTTCAAACCGTCCTGATTCGCGAAACTTAAGCATACCTTACCGAACCTCCTCCCCCTCTTCAGTATCCAGGATCACGACCACCACTACCGGTAGGGTAGTTAGTTACACACTGACGAGGAGGACAAAACAAGCAATATCCAAGTACAAAAAAACCAAAAGCTGAATATAATATTACGCTATTATATTGAAATTTTGCGATAGAGAAGTGAAAAAAAAAAAAAAAAAAGGTCAATAACCAATCAACCAATTCAACTCAATCAATTCTATCAATCACAATCTAGCCTGACCGATGAGAGCCAATGAAAGAAAATGAGCAAATCAATCAACCAATGAATAAATAAATAAATGAATGGTTTTATCAATAGGATGGAAGAATCCCTCCCTCTAGGTTTACAATACAATACAATCGAATCGAACGGAACCCCGCGATACCATACCACACCTAAATAAACAAAAATAAAACCGGCAAAACCGCTTGTTTCATCTTGAAGTTACTGTAGGGGTCCGTACCTACTTGAGTACATGCCTGCCTACAGTACAAAACAAATACCGTATACCATATGAACAAACACCTTACTGGTACTTACCTGCGTACGATATGACTACCGTACCAGAAATGTTTCACCGACGCATGGCTGTATGCCGGGACGGAACGAATAAACGAACGAACGGTGAGAAAGAAAGCGTGTAAGTAAGCAAGCGACCGCAAACTCAACGGTGGAAAAGAAGAAGAAAAAAAAAGGTTTTTTTCTTTTTCTTTTCAAAAAGCAAAATATAACCACGAGGCGAAGGAGAGAGATTAGGTGTTACGAGGAAAAAAGTAAAGTTAACTTTTTTACTTTCTTCGCGAGATGGCTGCTTAAGCGACAGTAAAATAGGTACGGGATGGAATGGAATGTAGATCTCGCATACATAACCGCGCAACAGAATAAGAAAAGAATAAGAAAATAAGAGTCTTAAGAGAAAGGCAGAGAGAGAGAGAATTTTTTTTTCTTTTGCACTGCGATGCGTGGCAAGCGACGAAAAGCCTTCTAGAAGAATTCCACCCTTTCGCGCGCGTCTGTTCTGTTCAGGAGAGATGAGGGAGCGAGGAATTCACTTGGCAGCGATCAAGCCAGCAAGCAAGCGCTGCGGACTATTACGGGTATGTATGTGTGTAAGTGGTACTTCCGGCGCGCTTAACCGGCGAGAAACATCATGCGGCAAGCAAGCAAGCACGCACTGTCAATTAACGGGAGGAAATCGAAATCGAATTGAAATCAATCGTAAGTAAGTTATCTGCGCGGTCGTCAGTGCTGTCCCTGCTGGGCAAAAGAAAGTATGATATTGCGGCGTGGGAGTGCGTGCAAGGGATGGGATAACGCTTGTGGATTGATTGGTACCGTAGCGGTATGATACTCCACATTTTGGTTTCTTTTTTACAATGCTTTTTTTATTTTTTTATTTTTTTGGTATTACCGCGGGGAAATTGGGAAAAGTGAAAGTGAAAGGAAAAGAAAATGGACTTGTTTCGATGGGATGGGGCTTTAGAGTTAATTGTTTCTTTTTATTTCGTGCACAGTACGTTTGTTCGTAAGTTACCGTAGTGTAGATGTTTGATATATCATACACTCCAGTTTGCGATGGCGGGGCGGGGCGAGGTTGGGGCTCTTTGCACAAAGGAGGGGGGGAAAAAGTGAGACGGCCTTTTTGCTGTGGTAATTATCATAATTCGTTGATATTGAAATGCTGATACGATTTTGTATCGCATAACACCCCTCGACTTCCTTGAACTCGGAGTAACTCCCTCCCTCCCTTCCTCCCTCCCTCCCTTCCTCCCTCCCTTCCTCCCTTCCTCCCTCCTTCATTGAAATACGGTACAATATCATACCTACCCAACCACCAAAACAGCACGTGAGTAAACTTTCATGCGGGCTTCCCGCTTTTTTTTTAATTTTTTAATTTTTTTAATTTTTTTCCAAACCCTTTCTTCACCAGCCACCGGCGGTGGAACCGCACTTGATAAATCCTCCAATACTATTGTATCGTCTGCTTCCCCCACCCCACTTTTGAAAGCCCACTTGCTCACTGACCCGGCCGGTTATAGGTGGATGTGCTGTGCTGATAGAAATTAATGGTCGAATCGGATCTCCGCGGTGATCAGTTTTGTATTGATTAAAGTTTCTCAGAGACAGCCAGTGGATTAGTTACTGAAGTTATTTCAGTATTGAGTCTGAATTTCAAACCTTGACTTTTATTATTATTATATCATGGGAGTGTGAGTGGCCGGGACATGTTGTCGGAAGGGGAGTGTGGGAATGAAGAGTGCACGTGGTACTATCTGTCCGTAGGCAAGAAGTAGAGGATCAAGATAGTCCATCCGAATTCAAAAACAACATCCATATCGGGGGGGGGGGTAAGTACCATCTACCGCGAACACAAACGTTAGATATCTCACTATCACTATCACTATCACTATCAGCAATACCGTATCCTACGGTAACTTGGCGAAACGACGAAATAATAACTCCCGGAGAACCTGTATCACAACATCAGAGCAAAAAGGCAATCACGCTCCCACACCACCTCACCAATACAAGGGGAAGAGAGAAAGGCAGAAACATAAACCTGTAACTTAACCCATGGTAGTTGTGTATCCGTCACCTTGTCAATCCCTTCCCTTCCCTTCCTAATCATGAGAATGAGTCCTATCCTACCAATTCGTTTTTTTCAAGTTATGTTCTCCATTTAGACTAAACTAGCCTTACGCTACCCAGGCACCAAAGCCCATGCCTCACTATGCCTGCCTGTCTTCAATCAATCAATCAATCGTCAATCAATCCCGAAGGAAGGAAGGAAAAAGTTGAATTTTTAGTCCCCCATTGTGTTGACGGGTTTACTGATTGCCATTGGATGGTTCTTTCAAGGTTTGTTATGTAGCACCGTAGCTTGCGGGGTCGCCGCTAACTAACTACGGTAGACTATCGTACTTTATGGAGGGAGGGTTAGTTTCGGGAGGTTCCCTCCGTGATTACGCCCTCTCTCTCTCTCTCTTACTCTCACTTTCGCAAAGAGGAGATGGAGGAGGAGAATGTACGATATTGATAGTGCACAAAGATGAGATTACGCTTATTGTATGTCGATCAATTACTTACCGTACTTGCCTACTTGTTGGTTACATCTCGCTTCGGTTGTGCTTGTAATTTTCTCTCTCTCTCTCTCCCCCCCCCCTTCTCTCTTGCTAGCCTCCGCCATATAATATCGCAGACTCCGCTTAAGATTAAAGACGAGGAAGGTGGTGAAGCTATGGTAGCCAGCCATTACCCCATGGTAACACAGCAATCGCAAGACGCGATGTGATGTTTGATGCTCCATCTCGCATTACCATGCCATGCCCGGCAGGGGTGATGCGGTTGGAAAAAGTAATTTCGAAAAAAAGAAGAAAAAAAAAAGAAAAGAAAAAAAGAAAGCACGAGAATTGAAGGGCTTGGAGGGGGGGGGATTTGTCTTGCTTGTTTTGTTCACGAGTTGGTTGAGACGTTTTTGACACATTTTGTTCAGCCTGGATGGAGTGGAGATACTCACTCGATTGGTCTGCGAGAGCGAGGGAGCGAGGGATTATCGGAATAGAGAAAATTGTTTTTTTTTTTTTTTTTCCCTCGCAGCGTGGGCGAGGATTTCTGGTTGAAATAAATCATACTCGAACAACCCCAATACTATCCCCTCAACCTCGCTACGAGTACGGTAGAAATATGGTATCATACAAAGTGAGAATTCTAGACTTACACATTCACTTGCCCAGCCAAAGACCAAGCCAAAGCCCGCGAGTAAGTACTGTACTGTACCTGCGGTACTAGTACAGTACCTCCAGCCATAAGAAAGAAAAAGGAATTTTCCACCCCGGCGCCAAACTCCTGCGAATAGTAAAAGTACCTTTTGTACCCGTAGACTACCGCCTTTCCACCCCTTTTCCACCGCAAGCGATGACCTCCCCTTTACTTACGATCGTAGCAAAAACTACGCGATGGCAGTAGTGAAGTAAAGTGAATGTGTTTTGTGCTGTCCTGTTCATCCCTTCCCCTTTCCTATCCATCCAGCGTCTAACTGAAAAATCCCTCCAGTCGGTCAAACAGGAAATGAGTCAACGATCCTACTAACATACTCGAGCACCCTACCCCGGAACGGCAAGAAGTAATGTATCTGTTGGATATTGCCACTTCAATTTCACTCCTCGGTAGGTTTTTACTTACGGTACGCTTAGATTACTTGTCGGAAAGGAGGCAGGAAGGGAAGGGGGAAGAAAGAAGTATGTTTACACTGCACCACCGCTATTTCTTGCTGATCGGCGATTAGCGAGACTCCGGGAGTGTCAAGAGCGGGACTAGGCTGAATTAGCAAAGGGAGGATAGGATGGAGGAAGGGAATGAACGCGTTCATGAATACTCACTCGAAAGGGGCGGTTTGTAGCAGGTGGGTTTCGTTTCGGAGAGTGAGTGAGGAGGTGGTGCTGGTGGTGGCTAGCATAGGGCTGGTGCTTGTAACAGTAACAGCTGTATGACGAGTACGTAGGTTTTGGTATTGTATGGAAGGTTTTGGATTCGCTCTTTAGCAGTTTTCTCACCACTGTAGTAGGTATGTAAGTTAAGTGCGTTTCGTTGGTGTATGGTAGTGCCTATTAGCCACCGTACAGCATACTATCATCAACCAACACATACCGCAAATACCCCACCATGTACTCGAACAGTATGCGCTAATCCATAGTAAGGCCTTCAACCGATACCATACCCATACGGTGCTCCAACAGTGGCAAAACTACTTTGTAAACGCACTTCTAACACCGCACAATCTTCATATTACAAGCTAACGCATGAAGTCCCAACCCACTCCTTCTCAAATTTTTGAATCTCTACCGTGGTTCACCTACCCAGAATACCACCACTCAAACCATCCTACGAGTATGGTAAGCCCCACATCTACAGTGCCGTACAAGCAGAGCCCATCCATCCAAAAGCACTACGGTACCAAGTTAACATCTCCGCAAACACAAACGAACAAACCGCCCCCGCACATATTTGCATGAAAGAGACTGCAGCTCCCCCTCCCCCACTTTGTCTCATCAAGCATATGTGTTCCACTGCCTCTAGAATTGCGGTGGCGTGGCAGATTACGTGGTTAGCGTCGTATATCCCTCCTGCACTGTACGCCTGTGGATGAAAATCGAGTGATCGATGATGAACCCAACGTTTCAACAAGAGTGAAAAAAAAAAAAAAAAAGAGTATGGGCGCTAGAGGCAGTGCTTACTTCAAGGGCAGTTTGGGGTTCTCTTGTGGCGTTTTGGAGAGAGCGGGGGGGGGGGGGGGTAGTTAGGATAAGCACCTTCCAGGCAGGAAAGCTTCCAGAAGAGTTTTAGGCAGGGTGGGGACATAATTTGTCATTGAGGAGTCCGGATCTTGGATTGTAAGTGCGGTGATGGTGGTTCTGTCAGTCAGTCGAATGCTCCTTTTTTTTTTTTATTCCAATAATAACTTTGGAGGGAGGTTTTTATGCGGCGTACAGTTCGAGCACAGACAAGCACTCTACGAGTATAATATTGGATCATATGAGACAGGAAAGTGAAGGTTTACCCTTCCTCCCTTCTTTCCCTCTTCCCCGCGTACATTACTGCACAGAACAGAAACCTCAAATCAAAACTACACTTCCCTTCACGTCATCTTTTTTTTTCCCCAGGTCTGCATGCGTGACATGTGCTTGATCTATGATATATCGTATGTATGTGATTTATATTTGAACTCATCTTCCTTTCTTTCCCCCCCCCCCGCCTTTAGAAAAAAGCTTATCCGTGCGGTCGTACTATCATATAAAACTTAACAACCTATCGAGCACAGTACAAGCACAACCTCCAAACATTACTTTTTTAAAAAAAAAAAGCCCATCCATCCCAAAAACAAAACATCAAGACTATATTCCAGTATAATAGATATCTTACCACTAACCACAAAAACCTCAGCCTCATCCGGAAAAGAAAAAGAAAAAAAAGCGAAAAGCGAAAAGCGGATATCATACGCCGTGAACTTGCAGCCGCAGGCAACCGGAAACCTTACTTTCCATCTACATATTGCTTCTTCCTTCCTTCCTTCCTCCCTTCCTTCTTATTAATAGCAATGATCCATTGGACAACTTTCCCCCCTCCATCTCACAATTAACCCCGTGAAATATGAGCAGATCAAGTCCACCAACGGACCAACTCCCGGAATCGGACTTGGTCTTTTTTTTTCCTCCTCTCTTCCCTCCCATCCATCCATCCATCCATCCACCTTCATCCCATGCACTTCATACCGTGAAAAAACAAACTATCCCTCCACGCAAAAGAAAATAATACTTGTACGGTAACTTTGCTAAATTTGACAACTACATACATCAATGCAGGACAGAGCAACCTGCCATGCGATGCGATGCGATGCGATATGGCGGTGGAGGTGGAGGTGAGTTAAGATTAGAAGTGGAAAGTTACATCCCGCCCGCATTCCTTCCTTCGTTCCTTCCTGCGTTGAGTTGGGTTGGGTTGCGGTTGGTTCGGTCGGTTGCACACATGTGGGGCATGTGCGTTCGTTACCTGTTCGCCTCGTCCTGCTCGTCTGCTTGCTCGTGATTGTAGAGGTCAAGTTGGGCAGCAGGCAGGTTGGCTGGATTCTGATTGATTGATCGATATCTGGTGGCTATCGTACCTGCCGGGATAATCCATACCGTGCTTACCGTGCCAACTTATTTGTTTGTTAGTTCAGCAGAGGTTTATACTTGTATGATACTTGTATTCAAGAACGGAACGGTACCTTTTGTTGCCAAAAAGCACAGCACAGCATAGTAGAAGAGCACCGCAGAGAAATATCGGATACAGCTACTGTATCGCTATGATATGTGTCTGCAGTGGGGTTTTTTTCCCTCGTTCGTGCATGTGGGATGGAGAAGAGTACGGGGTTTGCCGTATTATTCCTTCACCCACCCGATAGAAGCCGGCTCACGTGCATGGTGTAAGACTTGGCGTGCTTGGAAGTGACAGGGGTGGTGAAGTCTGGAATGCATGGATTGTCACTCGTTTTTTGTTGATAGGTGATTGGGGTTTTCAAGTAGTTTTTTGTGATACCGGCATTGCGCGGTAGGTAGATGAAGGATGGGAGGAAGGAGGTCTATTTTTTTGGTTGGGGTTTGTCGGAAAGGGGTTTGTGCTGGTTTGTACTTTTATCTATAGAAGAGTGCGGGTGGGTGGCTTCTGTTGGCAAAGCGTAGCAGCTAATAGCACGAGTATAAAGCACCAGACCTGACCAACAGGCACAAAAGATTTGTAGGCTCAAGTCTGTGTTTTACGGTAGACATCAGACAAACGAACTAGTAGTCGGAATTAGAAGCCACCTGGAGCCAAAGTTTGCACCATCCGCCATCGAATGAAACTGATATGGAAGACTCAGCTGCGGCAACTCTCAGAAGATGCTTGGTAGATCACACCAAAGAAAACTATACACTAGGGAATAAGCCCTAAGATCCGGGAATACATCTGAACGACACTTCAGGATTTTGGGGGGACTTTTTTTCGTATCGTACCAACCATTCTAGTGATTGCGCGGACAATTCACACGATGTCACTCGCTAATTAGTTAAGTTATTAGCCATTCTGAGGGGTCTGGCCCGGAAGTCTCATTGGGACTCCTTTTGTTTTTTTTTAAAAAAATTGTATTTAATTGAATAACTAGGCCTACTGATCAGCGCGGAAAATAACCTTCTGGACCTTCATTTTGTCAAAAAGCTCATATCCTTCCTCAGCCTGGGTTATTGGCATGATCTTATCGGCCATAAACCTTCCGGTATGTAAGCAATATGTTTCTCAAACTGAATGGTTTTGGCCTTACCCTAGGAGGTGAGACTTCTTCTTCAATAATTCCAGTGCTTCCGGAAAGACCGCGCGGACAGGGCACCTGCCGAACTGGATCCTTACGTTTTTGTTGTATGCTTCGTTTCCGGTAAACGGGATCTGGAACGGTATTAGTAAGAGCTTGAAAGGATATTGATTGAAGAACTCACTTCGGCGTTGTGCACCCCAACACTGCTAATAACTCCCCAAGGCCTAACTACGTCAAACCCCATTCGGAGAGCGGGGCTATTTCCTACCACCTCCAAGACAACGTCGGCACCTCTCCCATCTGTAGCTTCTAAGATACGCTTCTTAACACCCTCTTTATCCTCCATAAAGTTCAAGGGCTCTGCCCCAAGAGACTTGGCGAGTTCAAGACGAGAGGGAACAGAATCTATGGCGAAGATGCGTGCAGGGTTGAAGGAGGTAGCGGCAATGAGGGCACATAGCCCAACCGGACCACATCCTATTAGAACGACGATTGCATTCTCACACTGAGTCGGTGTGAGTTGGGAGAGGCCATTGGATGCGGCAAAGTAACCACTATTAACAGGTTAGTTACGGTAGAAAATTACCAGCAGGTCCCTACGTTGGGAACTAATTGATGGTTAGCAAAATTGAGCAACGAGTTAGGAAACCATAGACTCACGATATCTGCCATAAGTATCTATTAATGTTGTTAGCTAAGTCTCTGAAGTGGATGTCAACCATATCTGACATACAACTGTCTCTTCTGGAATCTCCGGTGGTGCCTGGAAGAGTGTTCCATCTGCCAACGGAACTCGGACCTAATTTTTCGTTAACTCTCATGGTAGGAGACCGAAACAGGCAAACAAACTAACATATTCTGCCTGGCCTCCATCCAGTTTCACAGACCCGTATAGCATTGATTGAGTGCATCTGGAAGTATAGCCGTTCTTGCAATAGAAACATTCTAGGCTATTTCATCGTCAGCTAAAGCTTGCAATAGCAATTATGGGACATACCAAGATGTTGTAAACGAAGAAACAACTTTGTCTCCAGCTTTAAACCCAGTAACCCCTTTACCAACCTCAACAACAGTCCCGGTGAACTCATGGCCCATAATAAATCCAGTATCACTGGGTTGATGTCCACGGAATACATGAAGCTCGCTTGATATTCCCTGTTAGCCCACTATCTCCGAAGCAAGATGTTTTTGGGTGAAAAGTGTACCTTCCACAAAGAGCAGTGTAAGAAACCTTCACGAGAGCATCTGTTTCGTCAATGATTTTTGGGATCAGTCTGTCTTCCAGGGCAATCTTGTGGGGACCTTTGAACACAATAGCTTTCATTGTTTGGGACATTTTTCGTGCCGCTTTGAGTGTTGGCGTATATGACGTGATTTATACGGTTGTGAGAATATGAGAATATGGTGGCGACGGTGGTGGTTGTGATCTAGGGATGAATTGTGGGGCTGCGGTTCTACGGTTCGCGGTTATGGTGGGGATGGTAGCCGAGGTTGGTGCCGGCACCGGACAATCGGCGGAGATCCCTTGACAACGGAGTTGGTACCTTACGCTAATTACTGAAGCGGGCACTTATACCATAGTAGGAGGTGATGTTTACCGTATTGACGAGTTCTGCTTTCTACTTGTACTCGTACAACATCATTCATACAACTCAATTGGAGGACCCTTTTATTGAACCACAAGGATAAATCCAGTCTATCTCGGCCCTTGGACTAACACTTAACCTTAAATTCAGCTGGGGATTCTACTTGCGCGCAAACTAAGTTATGGTGCAACGGGCCTTGGATTTTGGTGTTTTTTTCGTTGATCAGCACCAAAACTTAATTTGCGCGCAAGTATTGGCTCTTAGAAAGTGGAGAGATAACTCTTTCATAGTTTACTTGAGTAGAAATTGCTATCAATATCTGATCTGCGGCATCGGAGCCATCCCATGCAAAGTTCTAATCTTACTTGAAGTTGGATGATTTTTGACCAGACCCAGAGTTTTTTAAATCTACGAATACACGATGTCCAGAGTCCCCCCCTGGAGCCCTGCTCCCCCACCCAGAGTGCTTCCGAGCACTGTATTATGGGGTGAGGTCACCTGTTAAAGGGTTAGGGCTGTGCTTGAGCCTCACAGCACTTGATTACCACTTTAAGTGACGCTACCGCTACTCATGGTCGAAAATCGGTATCTTCAGCTGTCTGCTGTATCTAGGCTCAAAAGTATACCACCACCTTCTTCTACCTCAAGATTCTCTGGTTCTCGGGTCTTATCTAACTCAAGTGAGAAGTAGGTGCATTCCCCGTCTGATAGATAATACTCAGAGCTCCTCTGAGGATGTTTACCACAGCTTCAGCGAATTGTGCAGAGTTGGGGAACTTCATTTTTCGCACTGGGCCTTTCAAGCACCAAGTTTGCCCTTCGAGAACCCTTGATTAAATCAAACTAAATGCCATCCATCTATATTTTTGGAAAGACGGAACTTCGGATCTCTTGAAGCCTATTACATATAGGATGGGCGGTCCTGAAGCAAGAACGAAATCATTAGTGTTAGGGTGAAAGACGTTACTGTCGGAGGTTGTTAAACTAAAAATAGGTAAGCAAACTTTTCTGGAACTATGCTTGGTTAATTCTAGTGTCTCGGCTAGTGTTATCAGATAAGATAATTAATTCTCACAGCAAGAGTATTTTGTTGCTCTGGGATTTCTCTTCAAACACACACATAGACTGGATTTTTCAGTCTCTCGTGAACGCTGTTGCTCGGTCTTAATTGATATCACAGTTTAAGAGAATTTCAGCAGACTATCGATGACGTCTATTTTTTCGTCAATCAATAATAGGCACGCAAGAGTCTCACAAAGCATAAAGAATGCATCTCTTGACTTGGGTCTTCGAGAGTTAGTGGAACTCGTGACCGAGATCCATTGTGACGACACTGGGGTCTGGGAATGATAGGCGTCAATAATGAACAAAATTCGGGGGTTGCATATACAATGTTTGCCAACATAGCGAGCACCCAGCACAACGAGCCCTGGCTCCCAGCATTCTTTGAACTACAGTTTAGAACCACACAACCCACCAAATAGGAGCCAATAAATGGTGAGTGCTCGCGTGTAGGGAAACATTGTACATTACTCATACTTACCAGATGATGAGCTTCGGTGTCCAGCTGTTAGGTTCACTAGACCTTTGCCCATTGAGCCCAGTATGCTTACAATGGAGGTGCCTCATTGTTGCTGCTTTAGAAGGCGTAGTGCTAAGCTACTCAGCAATGGTCATGTCTACCCGGTGGTGGAGACCTCCTTTGGACAAAATCCATCGGGACACCGGCTACGTCGACTTTACAGTAATCATACATATCAAACACTTCATTTCACTTTCCTTCCCTAACAGCACAATTCTGTTCTGTTTTCGTGGAGCTGATCTAACCGATCAACTCCCAACTTGAGCCACTCATGATTTACGAATCTTTCCTCATCAATTATCACTCGATTTGTGGAGGCAACTCGAGACAGCTTGCAAACACTTTTCTGCTCTTTCGATTGTCCTAAGATTATACCAGAAGATCTTTTCTTTCGGATCAAGGACTTCATCTATTTATGGGCATTACTCGGTAATTTCTCGTGCTATAGGGTAAAAATCGATATTCGAAACGACTAGAACTGATTAAACAACATAGGATTTGAGAGGACGTATCCAGTCAAGGAAACAGCAAGTTGGCGCGAGATTGAGGTGTGGGCTACGCGAGGAAATGGCCTTTGAAAATTAGAGCCTAGGGCCCCTGGGGGATTCCGCTTTCCCTTTCTGTTCCCCTAATCCCTTCCATCAACTAGGAATTCGAGCACACCTGTCTCCATCAGTGCCTGGGCACTGAATAGTTTGATCAAAAGATTTATGGTCGGCTATGAATTTCTGGCATCAGGAGTATCGATAGGCCTAACTCATGAAAGCAGCATCTCTGGAAATCTAAAAACAGAACTCAACATTAGAAACTTAAAAATATCACAAATAGTTTCCTATCATGAGCCTATATTCAGCTTATAAGGTCCCAATTCTCGTGTTTCCCTGCTCAAATCCCCGCAGCTGTTCTATGGATAAGCCCTGACCCCCGTTTCAATCTTCACTGCACGTTCAATTTATCTGGGACTTTCGTTAACAAAAACCTCATTCGTTTACTATCTCACTATGAGATACTTCCTCGCACTTGCTCTGGGGATGCTTGTTGTCGGAGATCCTCAAGTGCCCTCCGGAACTGTGCCATTGATTCCACCGCCTGTCAGTCTTAGCAACAGTCTTGTCAGTAAGCTTGGACCGGAGCCAACCGCTCCTATTCCAGTCGGCACTTCCGGTGTTGCACCTCTTGCGTCCGGACCATCTGGACCTAGCCCCCCTGCATCGGTTGCTGCACCAGTTTCCTCTGGTGTCACCGAGGTTACTGCACCGCTTGCTAGCCCGGTCACGTCGGCCACCTCAGTGAGTGCAGTGCCAACGCCCGAAAGCTTGGCTCCTATTCTTTCCACGGCCTCCTCTGTGGCGGTTCCTGTCCCCGAATCCGCAGCTACACCGGCCCCAGTTGCAACTCCCGCCGCTCCTGCAGTTCCTTCCGCTGTCCCGGCCACTGCCCCTGCTGCAGCTCCTGTCGCCACTCCTGAGGCTGCCCCATCAGCCGTCCCAGCTGAATCACTCGGTACTGGTACCGCCACTGTCCCTCCAGGAGCCCCTCGTCAAAGAAGAGCGCCTCAAGCTGTGGCTCCAGGGCCAGTCACCTCCCCAAGCAGGCTCCCAATCCCATCCGCATCAATCATTGCTGAGCCCATTCCCAACGCTTCGGGGGTTCCAGTCCCTTCCGCAGCCCCTGTCCCCGTCCCAATCCCATCCCGCGTTCCCGCTGCCGCTTCAGTTCCGGTTCCAGTCCCAGTTCCGACTCCATCCTCCCCGGCAGGTCCACACCCACCCGGTCCACCTTCACCAAGCCATCACCCTCCTGATGGCGCCGTTGTTAGGGTCGTCCCTGGCCCCAATGGTGCTCCAATCCCGGTAATCCCAGGCCCTAATGGACCAACTCCAGTCAACATCGTCATTGGTCCTAACGGTCGACCCGTCATTGCTGGCCCGGCAGGCCCCACTCCAGTTTCTCAAATCATCGGCCCGAACGGCCCAATCAACATTCCCCCAGGCCCCGGCGCACCACCTGCTCCTGCTCCAGGTGCTCCAACTCCTCACCCTCCTCACCCACCGTCTGCGCATGTTCCCACAGCAGTCTTGAATAATCCTAGTGCTATCCCCGAGCCTGTGTCCAGTGCTCCTCCGGGTGCGACCCCTCCGCCACCGCCGGGTGCCAACTATTACACGTCCGATTCGCCATCTATCAAGACTGCTGGCTCGCTCATGGTGACCGCTTGTGTGGTTGTTGCAGCGCTCTTAATTTAGAGGACGTACATAACCTTACTATCTATGATTAATAGATTTTTCTTTTGGTTTTTAATATATTTTTTCATAGGATTAACTTATAGAGCATTAATTGTGCTGATGTATTGTGAGTGCAAATTGGTGATTCGGCGAAAATTTTCGGGGGGTGACCGAATGTTACCGTAAGAACTCGAATAATTGGACCTCGCGCTAGGACGTCCAAAATTCCCTCTCCTGGACAGGGGGGAAAAAACACTGCAAAAATTGACCCCCTCAGCCCCAGCTTAAGACAGACAAAAACAAAAAAGTGCCAGACCTTACCTGCAAAGGCAACTCCAACGTCCTAGCGCGAGGTCCAATTATTCGAGTTCTTACGGTATTATGTTGATTAAGATTCACACTCCCATTATATACTTCTGATATCTGATGCAAAACGATAAAAACCAGACAAAATGTATGTTTCTGAGCAGTGCCCGTGGGCTTGTAGTGCAGAAATCAACACCTTCAGATTCCTGCTTGCTTATTTAAACAAAACTTGTGAACTACCAATTCTCCATACTTCGGCGACATTGGAGCGATAAATAAAAACCACGTCATCCAAAAAATGCCGTGATAATTCATGACCGAGTGATCCCCAATGACCATCTCAATGCGATACCCGCCAAACTGCCCAAAACAGCAAATATTCCCTTCATACTCCATTAAAGTTTCAGTGAAACAAATCAGGAAGTATTTGGGATTGTAGGCCTTGAAACATCGTCTAGTTCTCCGATCCCCCCTAGCTACTGTTACATTGAAATATGACTATCCCGCGACGTAACTTAGAAGTTCTATTCCTTTCCACACACAGAGACACACACACACCACCTTTCAGACTTTCTCTACTTCCACTCCGGCATGAAGCACTCCCGGAAAAACCCCTACCTATTGCTGAAGAACTCAAAAGAAACTAACCTCCCACTGAAAAAGAATAATAAAAATAAAAAAAGAATAAAAAACAGAATGAGACCCCCACAAGGCAAACCGCCCACGAGACAACCCCAACAGTGCATCACCAAATCTCACAAAAAAAAGACTAAGCATTCCAAGGAACAACGATTCCAGAACATAACAGTTAATTTACAAACAAGGCAAGATACACAGGGTGGTAACATGATTGTGAGAGATAATGTATGATTAGATATGATACAATGTTCTCTCGCTACGAGCAGCACAGCCCCGGGCCGCCGTCGTCGATCGTTTCAAGGCGGCGCGCAGTGGAAGTTTATGTGTGATGAGGAATCGGGTCGGTGAAGTGTTTTTGCGTTATGGTATGGGTACGCGTGGCTGCGGCGGCGGCGAAGTGCGGCGGTGGCGGTTGGTCTAGGTTAGGTTTTTGCATTTCCTTTTTTTCCCCCCTTTCCCGTAAGAGCGCCGGGTGACATTTTCCGGAGAAGTATGGATAGATGGCTGGATTTTGTGGGTATATTGAGAATTTTATGATACGATACTGGTATTTACCGAGTGCGATGGGAGTGGCAATGATCGTGGCTGGTTTTACATCCAAAGATACACTGATAGCTCATAGCATGATAGAATAAACACATTCATCTAATAAGGTGAATCTCCACAGATTGCTTTACTGTCAATGCTGCCTATCTCGTGCTCAAATCCTAATCAAGCCTCTTGCTACAAGCCAAGCTCAATCCCAACACCGTCATCCCCATGATACACTTCCAAAAGTTACAGGCTAAGTTACTATCGCTCTTCAAAACCTCCTCCTCCACCCTCACCAAGCATGACTTTCACCCATTGACTAACAGTTCCCCCACGGATACATTGCCGAAATAACAACCCAGGCATATAATTCTCAGCTTATTAAGATCCCCCTTCTCGGGCCGGAAATCATGCAGATTTGCATGGTTATGTAAGGTTTTTTTTTTTTTTGGACCAGGTTTATGCTAGCGGGTTGTCAGAATCTAATCTTTCAAACAACTGATCGATGAGCTTGTCCCGTGCGTTCCGATTAGGCAATGGTATAGAGTACGATAGCTGAATCAGAAAGAATGAGAGCCTCAGGTGAGAAAACGGGTACCAGCCATGTCCGGCATAGTAATAAGGAAATGGAACGGGGAAGGCCCTGGCTTGGTCAGTCATGAGTGAAGTTTTGGCATGGGAGGGTGGTAAATCCTGTGATATGGCCGTTTGTAATGCTCTGTAATGCCAGCCACCAGTATCCCAACACCGTGACCTCGATGACTCCACCTCTGCCGGTTCGGTTGACTTTGTCTTGTTCCTCGATGTTTACTAAAGTGGATACCTATCTACTATACCAATTTGCCCCACGAGTATACCAAGTCAACCAACGGCAAAAAGGAGGGGGAGGGGTGACAAAACACCAAAAGAACTAATCGTGACACAAGTTTCCCAATTGTAAGATTGTGGCGATGAAACCCTTTCAATCATTTGCTATTCATACTTTCCTATCGTAAAGTGCTGTCTACCGTACCCTGACTACCGCACTCTACCATACCACCCACCCAAAACCAAAAAAGTAAATTTGGCCTATAGAATACGGGACCCTGCAGATCAAAATAAGTAATCGTTGATACATCCCATATTGGAAGGCAGGACAACGCCGCTAGGTAGATAGCACTACCGTATGTGCGTGGGCAAACTAGGACACAGCCTTACAAAATATCATACCAAAAAAGTTGCCGTACTACAGGATAGACGCTTTGGGAGGTTGAGCAGAACTTATTCATACGAGAAGGGATCCCCCGTAAGCTTACTGTTTATTTCCGGTTTTCGCTCTGGAAGAGACATTTTTCGGTTGTGCAACTTTGTTAGCTAACATGGTACGGTAGGTTAAGCTTTGGTGTGTGCGTTTCTTTTTTTTTTTCTTTTTTTTTTCTTTCCCTTTTTCCTCATAGCTTTGTTTATTTGCCTTGCGCTGTTAAGTTAAGTGGGCGTGTTTTTATTATTACTGCTGGGGTTGTGATGGGTTGCCGTTTCCCCACACATCTGGGGAATTGATCAACGTGCGCGGATTAACTTGCACATATTCTGGTAGTGCAGGTATGGCTTGTGTGAGCTTTAAGGTAACTCTCGTGTCTGGCCAGTGCATATCTCACCGGACGAGGCGGTTTTCTTAATTTTCGAAAGAAAAAAAAATATTGTAAAATTTGCGGAACTTGCCTTCTTGTTCGTGTTATGCTGGTTACTCCGATCATGACTCGTCAGGCCCCGATCAACATTCACTTAAACCCTTGACTTACCCACTCACTTGCACATGTACAAGTACATTGCTGTAGCGTCCCTTCTTCTTCATCTCATTCTAATTACCCCGATCACACACGGTACTTATCAGGCTTTGACAACCACTTACATATATACACTTGATTGACCTAGAAAGTACCGAAATGCGCTGAAGGCACACAATATTGTTTCTTACTTCCTTCCTAAACATTCAGATACTACATTCCCCACACATCTATCCATCTAACATGAAATGAAATGAAACAGAAAACAAAGCCTTCCGGGAAAACCTAGGAAACTTTTCTGATTCCCGACTTAATTTGTGACACTTTAAATGACAGCTCCCACAACAAATCATGCATCTTCCTCACATAGATCTGTCCGGTTCCCCAGTAGTATTTTTTATTTTTTATTTTTTTTATTTTACATATTGTACTGTGCCACCCGTTTATCTCCGCTTTGCTCCTCCTGTATTCTCCGAAAGACGAGTGTGCGGGGGAAAAAGTGAAGCAAGATATTTTATTCAAGAGTAGACTATAGTTCCAGTTCACAATTCTTTAAAAGCAAAATCTCCCAGTTCCCTGGAAAAAAGACCAAAAAACCGAAAGATTAGAAAGAAATCTCGGGGGGGGGGGGGGGGGAGGGGGGCGTTAGAGGAGGGGAAGAGGAGGAGTGCGATGTCATGATGGGACATAGTTAGTGGGCCTCGGGATGTTTGTAAACAATTTCTTAAGATTTTAATTAGTTCATAATTCGTCATCAGAGTGCATATATACTTGTACAAGTGCTCAATAGACAGGTTATATAAGGAATGATCTGATATTTAATCGTTTGTGTGATAATTTATTGTGTAGTTGGATCCTCCGAGCCCAACTTAACCGAACAAAACAATTACCATACGGTAATCCACCTTAACCTCCGGAAGCACGCTAGGAAGCGCCCACAATCGCTATCAGACCCTTTCCTTCCCCTTTACTCTCTCTTCCCAGAGGGGATTACCAGACTTATACCCCGATTGATTGATCATCCAGAAAATCAGGTACACCGACCCCACGAAACGGAGAGGAGGTAGGTAAGTAAAGACAAAGTAGCTGGCACGAGCATTTCCACCCAGCCGACAATAATACCAAAAGCTAACCCACGGGGAAGGTGGTCATGGCTTTACGCGAAATTTGGGATAGATGGATCGGGAGGATCAGTTTAGTAAGATCGAGAGTAAATGTGCAAGTTATGGGGGTCCAACCCTTATGCGGGATTTGTCATGGGAGAAAGAATTGATAGACAAGTTAGCTGATTGGCTAGAGGTTTAAATTTCGCAGACAAGGGAATGGGAAACGTTCGGGAGGTAAGGGATGTGCCGGAAAGGCTTTTTGGGGCTCTCGTGTAAACTTACGAATCAATATGATGGAATTTACCACCGGCGGGACAAGGCACGGATAGCATAGCACGTTACTAGTGATTGATCGACTGATTGACCAACAACTCAACGCTCGGTAGGTAGAATTGTGTATCACGGCTAATAAAAACGGTGGATGAATAAGTTGAGGCTACAGAGAGGTTAATGGAAAGCCATACAATACCACTCCCGTGACACACACAATCTAGAAATCAGCTCATCAATAGACTATCTACACCTTGTAGTACGGCAAAGTGCAAGGCAAACAATGAGTGAAAAATCAACCAGTAACCCAAGCAGTTTCACCGCACCAGCATACAGTGTGATCTAATCCCATAGCAAAAGAAAGGAATTTCAAAAAATGCACTTGTTTCCCGGCCATCTACAAACCAGCCGAACTCACATATTGCCCCATATCACGGCACTTGGGAACAATCATGCGATCCCAAGAACTGCACTCGTAACATAGCTCGCAGCAGCAGGCCAGCTAGGCAGAACAGACAGGCATCAATAAAGAGCATCATATCATAAGCTAAAGTATTTTGAAAATCCCCCTTCTCTAAATAAAAAGGAATAGGCACCTTAAACAACCCATCTAACAAATTAACAAACGAACACCTGACGAGTACAGTATTTTGCATGGTTGCCAGGAACACACACCCCCCCTCCCCCATATCTAACTCTGCGGGTAAGGATAGTGCATGAAGACCTAACCACACTACGGTACCTCAACAGCAAGTGCATGAATTTCCACAACCTTAATAAATTAACCACCAGTTTATGGCAGGAAAATAATCAAGAGCCTCAAGCCCTGATTTCCCGAAGGTGGGGCGGTCGGGGAGGGTTTAGGGAGGGTTGGTGAAGTACTAAAGACTGCACTCCTGTCCGTTTTCCTTGCGTTCGGGGGTTTTATAGTGTTTTCACTATTCCGCGTGGAAATTAAATTAATGGTCTTGCTGGATTATTTGTTACAGTTGTCCTTGGTATGATATCTAGGCATGTTAGTTCGTTGGTTCATTAGATAGTAGCAGGCCTAGGGCATAAGTTAGAGTACTGAATTTATTTTCATCAACAAAGTGATATAGAGAATCTCCCGTCTGGATACCAAGAGCCCCTGGATCTGTTACAGCTTCAGTAACAAGGTGTGTTGAGCTCTGATCAGCTCTGTACAGCCCTACACAGTTCTGTATCCGTTCCGACCCACTCCCGAATATCACGGTATGTGGCGATGCCTCGCTTCTATTCACCTTTACCTGACCTTATCTACTTACTAACCAACCTAGCCTTCTAAGTGACTAACTAGCCTATACAGCACAAAACACAAACGCAACCACCCACAAAGCTAAACTAGCGGTAAGGCTTACACATCAAAAGCAACTCCCTCCTCACCTCCTCGTGATTATCAGACTCGGTAAGCCATGAATCGAGTGACTCCCCATGACGTCCTACCCGCCCACCGCTCCATATCATGATGAGCAGAAATCTCCGTTTCGCAAGGCCGCTTCTTCCTGTGAAATGGCCGGACAGGTTAATTAAGTAATATATCTGGTACCGTTGAGGTACAAAGTGTTTACAAAAGGTTTATGGTGGTGAAAGTGGGGCTTCTCGGGATCGGCCCACGCTCGCGCAGTGAAGGAGTTTGACGGTAGTTTTGGGACGTAAGTGTAGGTTTTGTGTCTGATCATCGTGGATAATGCAGTGCTATGAGATTTGTGATAGGTGAGGGCGATATTGTATGTATGATAGAGATGTTTTTTTTCTTTTTTCTTTTCTCGGCAGAACAATTGATATACTCTTCTGGTAAGATAGTACGAGTACGATAAGGTACTGTAATGTACCGGGCCAGTATCCCACCCTTCAGGCATATATCTGCATGTAGCTGTATGGAGGGGGTCCTGGTGGGATTGTGTGTTGAAGTATCTGCCCCGTACTGTGGGATACCCTGGCAACTTAAGGCTAGGTACACCCGCGTTGCAAAAAGTCAAAACAACCTCACATGGTTCGATATTCCTGCCTTCCCGTTCGGGACTCCAGCTTGTGATTTTTAAGATTCCGGTTCCAAGGTTTTTTTTTTTTTTTTTCAAAACGCACCGCAGCACGGACTGCCGATTCCCCGGCCTGCCGATGGTAGACACGGGAGGTCTGTTGTGCACTTTTATTCATTCCGCTGACCCAGGGAACTCCATTGCCACTTTCTAAACTCCCACTCCAGAAAGGAAAGGGAAGAAAGAAAGAAGGAAGGAAATAATCCCGCGTTTATAATTGGACAGTATGGAAGTCAGCTAACGTTTAATACCTACAACACTTAGTAATCCAGGCCGAAATGAAGAAAACACAGGATGAACAAACACATCATAATATCGTACCCCAATTAACTAAACTCTATAACCTAAACCTAGCACAAATCCCACCCTAAGCCACTAGATATATACCCTCCCTTCCTCCTCCGGTTCCGTTTTCTGACGATCCAGAGTGACAGCCTGTGATCCATCACGTGCGTGACACAAGGCCAACTAAATTGCCGCCAGGATTATTATTTCGCTTTTGCACCGCCAACGGGTGGCTAAAAGCAGGGGGTAAGGGTATACCGTTTGATATTTCCTGCTGTGTCGTGTCATGTATACTGTAATAAATCGGTCAATAAAATTTAGATGCTGACATGATGTTTCAGTAGGGTAGGGTATTATATATACATGGCTGTGCATGTTTTACGAAATGGGGCTGAAGAGGTTTGGTACGGGGAGGGAAGTGGGGTGGGATTGGTGGGCGGGGGGGGGGGGGGGGCTGAGTGAGTAACGAGGGGTATGACACAATAGGAATATTTCCTTGCTGGAGAAAGTGAAGTGAAGGGAAATTTTATTCCTTTCTTCCCCGCAAATCATAATATACTTTGTAATCTACAGCTTAAGGTAAAGTTAATTTAGTGCGCAATAGGAAATTATCGGAGATTATCGAGCACTTGCGATACGATCCGTACAGCACAGTAATCCTCAAAGCAAGTACCGTAGTGAACAAAACTAATTACGAAAAATAGCAACAAACTTCCCTCCGGTGTCCCTATTGTCATAGCATGATAATACAGTAATTAAAAGTACCGACCGGATATGAGGATGGAATTTCACAGAATCAACAACCAGCTAGGGCAATCGCGGCGGAACATAAATGCATTGGTGGAGGATTTGTTTCAACGCCGCAGAGTATGATACAGGTATCGTAAGGCGTTATTGTAAGGTATTCAGACAGACACACATCCAACCAATGTTTGATACATACCGTACGGTGCTCCTCCTTTCAGCCACAGGCAGGTAGGTAGGTCGGGTAAGGGGATGTGTTGAAGATATTATGGAATCATTATTCATGCCAGTTTTCTATACTGTACAGAGCTGAGCAACACGGGGGGCAATATGGTACCATACCGTACGTATCATAGGTAGCTTTTTTTAAACCGCACTGGCACTGTTTGGCTTTGTTACTCAGTACGATACTGCACGGCACCGTACTGGAATGTACCTCATGGAGGACAGCACTAACTGACGGACTGACTAAACTGAGCGAGTCGGGGTGACTGACTGACCGAGTTCACACTCGAGTAGTACCGTGATCGTCATGATCAGCTTCATGCGAGATGCCCGCTTGTGGGTTGTCCAAACGAGCCCCATCTGTGTGACCATCTGCGTGACCATTTCCACCATCCCTTCCCTCCAATTCATCCTCTCACAGATACAGTATGGTGCCGGCACCTTAGAACCTACCCTCATGATAGCCAAAGATTGACGGATATTTCAACCTATTATAGCAACACTGATAAGTGAGATTTTTAGAATCCCTTCAGTAGAGTTTTTCTAATTGGTTATTAGAACATATCTACAGAGCGATTTTCTTTTAACTCTTCTGGTTGGGGATTTATAGGGCACCAAAGTTTGTATAGGATGGAGGACAGTGAGACTTGTATAGGGAAAAAAAGTTTTTGGTGAATAATTAGCCAAGATACTTCCTGATCCGGCATAGTCCATTACCAAATTAGGACTAGTGACCCTGGGTCGCCGTGAGACTCAGGGTAGGTTCTAAGGTGCCGGCACCATACCTCCACCCACGGCTACTCACGGTGTAAAATCGAAACCAAAAAAAAAAAACCATCCCCATGACAGAATCCGTAAAAACTTCCATCAAACTAAATGCTTACTTACCATTTCCTCCGTCCCCCTCCATTCCATGTACCCATGTACCGTATGCTCCTCGGGCGCTGAAGCCACTCTTTTTTTTTTTTTTTTTTTTTTTCAGCACCTTTGCACAACATCCCATCAGAAGGTAATTAGCAAATAGTCGGAATGGTCCAATAAGACGTCCACCGTGACGATACATCCTTCACCGCAGGAATCCCGGTGGTAGGTCAGGTACCCGTCCCCTTTGCCTTCCCCCCCCTCCATCTCTTCCGACCATTCACATGTTTAGGAGTCGCTGGAAATGTATAATAAAATTACGGTATATGCTGTAGATAGTTTAGTTAGTGTACCGTAATGCACACGCGAACCCCCGTGATCAAGGTGATATGCGAATTGCCAACCTTCTTCCTTCGCACGCACGCAAACATAACCATGGACAGGCACAGGGATGGATGAAAGCATTTCTCTGAAACCCCATGATACTTGGCCCACCAAAAGCACTCTCTGGACGGTAGAGTAGGCTGCTCGTATGGAACCAACCAACCAACAAGAGAGGGAAATCGCACGGACACCACACATACAAGTGCAACAAACACATCATTGGACGAACGAAGGGGAGCACTCGTAACAGGTAAATACGGTATCATATGCTACGGGTATGGTTGAGGGAGTGTAAGTAAATTAAGCCATCCAGCATGCACTTTCCAAACAAAGTCGTTTCTACTCCTCTCTCCCCTCCTCTACCATGGTAGCGTTAAAAAAAAAAAAACATCGCGAGGCGAAACAAACAGGAATGAACCGAAATTGGATCCCCATATTTACTTCTTTTTTTTTATAATATGGTGGGAGGGAGGGAATTTTTCACGATACGGCCTAGATCGATGAATGGCGTGTGTGTGGAGTTACTGGAGTAAGTATGGTGAGTCAAGGTCAAGTCAAGTGCCATCATCTCTTATTATACACTGTAAGATAAAAAAAAAAATCAAGATTTCTACATCGCAAAGTAGAGTGTTGAAGAGAGCTGATAGGTCAACGACAAGCTTATGGTAATTTTAAATTGAAGTTTTTCCTATTGTAACCGTAGCCTACTTCCTGACCGATTCGTGCGGGGTAGAAAAAGAGAAGAAAAAAAAAGCCGAAATTCGCTTCAGTCAAGTAGAGTTTAGCGGGTGACGGAAACTAAAATACCGGTAATCGATTTCAAGAAAATCAAGAAAAAGGGACGACAAAAAAAAAAAAAAAAAAAAAAAGAAAAAAAAAAGAAATCTGAACCCTTTTTTTTTTTTTTTTTGAAGATAGTGTAGAAAAACAACTTACCCCTTCAGGCAACACCAAACTGCCAACGCCGATACCGGTAGCGGAAGCGGTCACATCACATCATATCAAATCACATCACAATTTTCGCCATCTGCCTGCCATCCATCATCCACAACCGAGAACTAAAAAGGAAAAGAAAAGAAAAAAAGAAAACAAAAGTTTATCTCGCTCGATTCCGGCCCCTCCACACGCATCTTCTCTCGGCAGGGCCTATCCGAGACCCTGGATGGATGACGGACTCGCTGACTGTCGCAGCCGCAAGGAAGAAGAAGAAGAAAAAAAAAAAAAAGGGTCAACCTTTTCAATGCCATGCAACTTGGCAACGAACCTTTCGGATATGATACCATCGCCCGGGAAAAATATCCCTTGGGCGGGTCTGAAACAGTAAAATTCCCGACCAGGCACACTAATCCTGTTTTGTGGGGCATTCGAGTATTGTGATTCGTTGACAATTAATGGCTGAGTCACTTAAGCATTGAAAAAAAATCTCAAATTCATAACCTGAAATAGCTAGCGGTTGACTGATCCGGACTTCGTATGCCTGGTCGCGAATTTTACTGTTTCAGACCCGCCCAAGGGGATATCATACCATCGAGAAAAGTTGAGACCTTTGCACCTCAACCTTCGACACTTTATCAAACGGCGAAGAAAAAAAAAAGAAAAAAATCCAGAAAAAAACAAAACTGAAACAAAAGGCAGGCTAAATGTAATGAATTGTTAGATTTTTAAATTTTTAAATTTTTTTTTTTACAAGTCAGAAAGCATTTCTCTGTCTGCCCTTGCTTGTTTTGGGCGATCCATTATGCCAAGAATTCCAAGAAAGGTCACTATAAAACCTTTACCCAAAGACTCAACTCATCTTCAGGAATTGTAGGAAAAAAAAAATTTAGAAAAAGTACCCCACAGGCTTCGGCCATTTCTTAAAAATTTTCTCTGATTTTTTTTTTTTTTTAATTTATTTGGGCTACTTGAGAGGACTGCTGACAGTCTGTAAATATTTTGTTGTTCGCTGGGATGTGAAACCTTTTTGATGGCATGTCTCGGCCAAGGATGGTATCCGAAAGGTAATGCACAAGAATGCATGGTATTGAAAAAGTTTCCTCAAAAAAAAAAAAAAAAAAAAAAAAAGTGTCGTCAGCCACAAAAAAACGTTAATTCCCCGTGGCCTTTTCTTTTTTTCTTTTTCTTCTCTTCAACCCCCTTTTAACGTGGCGCTCTTGTCTTGCTATTGGCTATTGTGCGGAAGTGCTATGCCGGATTTGGATAAAGTGCTGTTTTGGAAAATTTGGGGAAAAGGGGGGAGGGAAGTTCGGACGAACGAGTTTGTGGGTGAAGAGTGAACACTCAACTCAACGCTTGTCAGATGGAAGTTGATGTGCGTAGTTTAAGATGCTGTAGTACAAACTTGTGGTTAGACGCTCGTAACGCAAGGCAAGGGGAGCATGGATTGAGATGGAAATAGCTTAGGATGGAACATGAGGCTGGAATAGGGGAAATCATGTAGTTCTAGACTCTCTCTCTCTCTTCTCGAACACTGTACAGTACTGTACTGTACCTCGAAAAAGTGGAACATGAGCAATACGGTACTTGTACCCGTTCAACAAAAAAAAACAAAAAAAACTCTAATTCACAGCACCATAGCGTACGCAAAGTATTACCAACCCAGTACAGTACAGTACACCACCGCATGCTTGAGTTTTTGTAACAACGTCCACATTTTACAGTCACCCTGCAAAAGTGTTCGTGAAACGGAGTTTCCCTTTGACGGAGATCAAAGTGGCCGAAGGGGGGGGGGGTATTGCGCAATTGGGGGCCTCTGTGCGGGAGGGGCCCATTCCCCGGGGCGAGGGAAATGCCGTTTCACGAACACTTTTGTCTAGTGACTGTGCACATACGTCGTTGTGATACACTAAACACGAACGAACCCAGCATGGAAGGGGGAAAAAAGTTCGGACGGGGAACACTTTTTGTTTCCCGGAAATTCATACACATGGCAAATCGGGGATCCACTCTAAACGGTAATGAGCGATCTTAGACAGATTGACAGATAGACAAACAGATAGATAGATAGATAGGCAGTCGCAACAGCAATATGCCAAACTCAATTATCACTATATCCAATCGTGCAGGTATACCGGGGTACCAGTACCATCGGGAAGAGCAAGGAAAGGGGGAGTGAGAGAAGAAAAGAAAAAAAAATCAAACCGCAGTACATTATCATTACCATGATCTCCGAATCCTGTGGAGAAGGCAGCGCAACACGATATAATACAATAGTGGCTGGGCGACTGCATTAGGGTGCCCTGGCCGACATTATGACAAGTAGATACAATGCAATACCTGCGAGTACAATAAGTTAAGCCGGACGCGATATTGCTCAGGGACAATGCTTAGCTACGCCCCCGATCTCATCTAACCGTTGCAAACCCCTAACCCTGAATATATAATAGCCTGACTAAACTTAAGTTTTGTTGGAAGCAAGCCCTGCTCCTTGCTATACTTAATTCACCCGTATCATAATGTACGGTATGATACTACAAAGTTACAATCATGATGAACCAGAACATTCAAGTTCGAATTTAGTATGGGCGCCCAGATACGCACAGACAATTTGCCATACAAATTTTTAATCCCTGTGGTCAGGTTCTTCATACCGGTAACTTGTACATACCATGTGAACTTCACATGGCCGGGGGTTAGACTGGCTTATATGCTTGCTGGCCTGAAGGATCACTATATGGAGGTAATTACCGTACGAACGGAAAGGGGGGGGAGGAGGAGAGACTACAGCGAGGAAGAAAAGAAGAAAAGAAGGATAGAAAACTTCTCTGAAAGCAGATCTCACCGTCGCCTCGGGGAAGCGGGGGAATAAATGTTCGAAAGAGCTGAAAATATGGAGAACACGAGGGGGGAACGGAAGAAGAAGAAGCAAACTAAACCAACCCCCCGCCACCGCAAGCCACCTTCCAAAACATGTGATGGGAAACTTACAGCGTCAGAGGTACAATGCGTCCTTCTCAGTCTGGTCAACAATGCAGCACAAACTACTGCCGGTTTATTAACATTTACTACATTGGTTTGGTAGTTCAACGGTTTGTGGGTTACCTGACAGCTAACTGGGGGATGCCCCTTGTACAGCATCTGGGTTATCGATTGATTAAATGATTGACTGGGCTGGTGACCATATATCCTTGGCAGATATCAAGAAACAACGGACGTCTGGCTGGGGGCATATTGCCATTGGGGGCCGATGGCGAAGTTAACTACTGTACCGTAAAAACCGAAGCAATTGAGAATCTCACTAGGACGTTGGATTTGCCTCTCCCGGCGAGGTCTATTGTTTTTTTCATTTTATTTGTCTCAGCTGAGGGCTGAAGGGCAATCTTTTCGCCGTGTTTTCTCCCCTCGATCGGAAGGGGGGGAAACCCTGGACGTCTTGGCGTGATTCTCAATTATTCCGGTTTTTACGGTATGTACAAAACCGGGCATGTCTACGTTAATGTAGCAAAAGTGTAAAGATTGAAATGATCGATGAATGGGAATCTCGCACACGGCTTACTTTATCCCGCTGAAGTGAAGTGAAGTGAAGGGAGTTACACCAAGGTTTAGGATATCGCAGCGTACACACTAGAAAGAAAGTTAGAGTGCTTACAGTGATTTTCTTAGCACGCATCTTGCCTGCCTGCCTACAAACCACATACCATACTTCCTTTCCTTCTCCACCCAAGCTCGAGAACAACCCTTTTACCTTCCACCCGTTAACCCCCCAACCAGCCCCCACAGCTCCAAGCTCCAACAGCCGCTGAACCAATACCTTCGATCATGTCCCATCTAGGAAATCCCCCTACACATACACCACCACCGGACCCAACAGCCCAACAAGAAGGCCACCTACAAACCGTAGTACAAGAGCGCAACCAACCAGCTACATAAGCTTCTAGAAGAGAAACAGAACAGAAACACAGTAATGAAGTTGGTTTTTTTTAAAATAAAAATAAAAATAAAAAACCGCTGCAGCAGATGTTTTAGATGGGGGGTTGAGACGATCTTTGCACAAAGGGGAGAGAGAGAGGACGGGGGGGAGGGGGGTCCGGTTTACAGGGCAGGCGGGCGGGATGAGACAAAGTGTAATACAATCCGTACATAAGGTACGTTTATAGTCGAGAAGTAAGCAAGAAAGTGCAAAACGCAAGTTCAATAGGTAAGTGAGATGAGCATATCATACCGTAAACTGCCGACTGTGACGCCCCACAGCTACCGTAGTGGAGGAATGCCAGTGAGCAGGTTTTGTTTAATTGTCCGCTAGTTAGTTTGCTACTGCTCGTAGCTGAAATATGTATCTGCGGTAGTGATGGTCGTGTGCAGGCCAGTGTGAAGGTCAATTCGGAGATCGATCTCATTTCCTCCGACCAACCGATGGATTGTAGCTCTTTGGCTGGTTTTGGGTATCTGCCTTCATGGTATACGGTAGTCCCTGCTTGCCTTGGGAGGTGCAGTAAAGTATCTGGAATACTGTACAGTATGTGAATGGAGAAGGAAGCAAGCAAGCAAAGAAAGAAGGAACGAACGAACGAAAGTACCGCCCTCCGTGATCAAACCCCAACGTTCAGATACCACCATCACCTTCTTCAAATACCATATCTCGTTACATCTTTCCCATTCTCCATTCCCTCTCCTCATCCCCAACCCCTAGGGCCCATCCAGAACCTCCAACATACTTCCACACAAACCTCCTGCCAAGCACAACCTCATCCACCAATTACCATATCATACTAAGAATCAGCTTTCGATTCAACTAAAAAAAATTCCCATTACATCCCCCTCCCCCGGTAATTTCCCACATACTATACTGTACTTGTACGGAGAATTAATACCAGCTGATATTACCCTCGCTCAGACCTCTCTATGCACGGTATGTAATCTTACTATTGAGCCGCAAAGTGCTGATCTGAGATCTGGATTGGGGGGAGGGGAGGTGGCGTTAGAGTGATGTTCTGGCCTCGGATTGGATTAGATTGGTTAGCCTATGTTTTGGCACATACTCTTATGCACTACATGTGTGTAGAAGAAGTCTTGTCTGCGGTTAACCGCCAGGTCAGTGTATAGCGGTAGGGGTTTATTGGGGGTGGTCCGTGGGGGTGAAGGTAGTTCACTGGCAGGTAGCGTAACGTACGGTATGCCATAGATAGATTGATATTGTACTGGTACGGCAACTCCCATGATACTTGCAAACTGCATAGAACTGAGCAGAGCAGAGGTATCGCACAGTCAGTTCCTACCGCGATTTCTCGCGGTGCGTGCCAGGAGGAACCGCAACAACCGCTCTGATATTGTACCAAATAACTTACCAACCGCACTAAATACAACAACCCCCGGGCAAGCAAACAAAACGGAACCATCCACCCGGAGAAAAAAGCGAGGAAGGAAACCCCCAAAACACCTCGAGCCCCATTCGTTTCGTTTCGTAACGTCTACATACATACACACAGACAAAATCCGCATGTCAAAACTCCAGTAGCTATCGTAGGCCAAGTGCATACGTGAGCGGAATGCAGCTTACAGCACAAGTAACGTACGTACGCGGTCAGGAATGGAGTAGTAGCAGAGCCCCTTTTTTCCTATTTCCTATTCCGAAATTCCTTCTCGAAGGCTTCTAGAAGGTGTGCCATAACCCTTACGGCAGTCGCGTACTACGTACCTGCGACTCATTCCTTTCCTTTACTTTACTGCATACCCCCCCCCCCCCTTCTCTTCCCATGGTCTCAACAACTATTGGTAGAAAGTCCGAATTCATTATTTTGATTGGGGGATTTATTATTTTAGATACTAGCTTGCTTACTGATTTTTTTTTTTTTTTGCGTTTTGTATCTGCCGGGCTGGTAGGAAGGGAGGTAGGTAGGTAGGGTAGGCAGGCACACAGTAAGCGTCGTTACGAGTATCAATACAAAATACAAATTCGAGTGAGTCTACGCGCCACGGAGGAAGGAGGGGGAAAGGGGGGGGGGCATGAAAAACCGCCACCACCGCAACTCCCCCTCTTCTCGGAGAATTCCAAGAGAAAGAAAAAAAAAAAAATGTCCCGTCACGATCGAGTCTACTGTACCCTGCTCCATAATACAATTTTCTTTTCCCCTCCTTCTTTCTATTTCTGTGGTGGAATTTCTCCACCGCTGCATGGCCGAAAGAAAGGAAAAACATCGGCAGTCACCCGTACGATACTAGTAAGTGAGTATTATAATAAAAAAACGCAAGAACCATTTTTGGAACCCAAGTTATATAATCATTATGGCATACAAGTTACTACAGACGTGTGGGCATGCAGGCCAGCAGGCAGCGGTGAATACAGAACGATATAGTAGGTGTGTAGGTATTCCAATTATTCCCAAGTTTCCGTAGTACAAGTTCTGCAGAAGCATGGCATGGCATGGCATGGCATGGCAGGATGCAGTTGAGTTGAGGCTGAAAGAAGCGAAGGAAGGATGGAAGGAAGGAAACATTTTGTGTTCATTATGCATGTTACCGGTATGTATGTAGCTACAAGTAGGTTGTGAGGTATGATAGCGATGCCATTTTGGGATTTATGTACTTGAGAATGTAGGTATGCTGTGCGGCGGTAGTAGTAGGAGCTGGCGGAGGAAGAGGAGAAGAAAAAGAGGAGAGGTAAAGAGAGCATATGTAGGTATGCATGTATGCATGTAGGGTATGATCTGCTTGGTAAGATTTCTCATCATGGTAACGTCGGTCACGACAGGGGTTGTGCTACACACATACATACCGAACTCGCACAGTGAGTGAGAGATGTGGGGGACCAGGAAAAGTAGAAAAAGAAAAGAGGTGTGGGGGGATGGGAGGGGAACGAGGGAGGGAGAGGAGTACAATACCAGATAAGTCTACATACATAACATCTACTAACCTCCGCTCCACTGACTAACCTAACGCCCTATCCACTCTCACGGCGTAATGGCCTAATGAATAGATGATTTAAAAAAAAAAAAAAAAAAAAGTCCCTACCAACCAATCCACCAACCAAGTCCCGAGAATGTAGTAGGTAGGGCAGGGCGTGATTAATTTCCCTCTTTGTCTTTCATTTCTTTCCAAGAAAAATGAGATTGAGCGATAACTTAAGCTATGGTATGAATGTGTGTACGCATGTGTGTATGTATGCATGTATGTGTGTATGTAAGCCCGAACCAAACGGATGGTAAAAAAGTTTAATAAAACAAAAATGTCGTGGAATCTCACCACTTGGATGATGATGATAAGATGAGTGATCTATCTATCTATCTTTCTGGGAATTAATTATACTTTTGTTTTTCTTTTGTGAAGAGAGATAATAATGATTGGACGGCGTGAGGTAGTTTTAGCGATGGATGGATGGATGGGTGTTGTGCTGTGCTGTGAGCCCTCTTCTGGTTGTCGGGGGTGGTGTGGTGTATCGGTGTTTATATAGAATGTTTCCCCTTGCGAGATGAAGAGGCTTGGAAGGTGATGATTTTGATGGACGGAAAAGGGTTAGGGACCTGATCGGCTCGTTAAGTATGTACCGATATGGTGATGGCGATAAGAAGGCTTCGCTCCCGCTCACATCAGCCCGTGCGGGCCACACCCGTAGCGGTACGGGATGGTAGGCTAAACTTTACTTTCGGCCATACTGTAAGACACAAAGAGGCTTCGCTCGGAAGATACGATCCAAGCGGTACAGTAGCCTTTCCATCGCACCGTTAGCCCAGTTGGCGAGTGAGCGATTGAGCAAGCAAGCAAGCAACCGGCGTGGGGGACTCCGCTAAGGTACGGGGTAAGTATCATAAGAGGAAAGAGAGGAGCAAGCAACACCACCTTACTTAGATCCAAAAAAACCCCCGTATCAAAAGAAAGCTAACAAGCGAAAAAAAAAATAAAAAAGGTATTCCCGTAAGAAGCACAATTAGCTTTTTTTCCCCCCCCCCTCTGCTATTTCCAAGTTTGGACACATGATTAGTTTGTCCAATACCTCGTGTTGCCACATTAGGATGTATTTTTGCCAGAGTTAAAAATAAACTTGTGGAAGGAACGAAAAAGTGCCGTTAAATCGTACGTATGCGGGCAAGTTGTTTGGTATTGTTGTTTTCGTGATTATGGATAATTTACCACTTCTGGCTGAAAAGGTATGTGAGTGTGGGATATATTTAGTACCTTGGTTTTTTTAAAAACCTCATACTGTATTTGTTATGTGCCCAACGTATGATACTTCCCTTATGCGGTTCTATTATAGTAAAAGAAAAAAAAAAAACCCTTACCCCGCAACCCGATGAGGAATAAAAAAGAATGTGGTCCGTGTGCTCTTCTTGTGGGCAAAAATAACCATAATTATCGCTTCTACCTTGGCGGTGTGATGTGGGATGGGATGTTAAGTATAGACGGCAGCAACAGGGGTTCACCTTCGTTTTTTCTTTTTTCCCAACTTTTTAAACGATCCACTGCACACACCCCCCCCCCTGTTCTTCGCCTCATCCCTTCTTGGCGATATCTGATGGGATCGCAATGCTTGTCCTGTTGGTTGTTTCTATTTGCACTCACACACAGATATTTTAGCCTTACCCTACCCTACCGCAGTGCACCCGTTAACGAAAAAGTTACGTGCATAGTGTAGTGCTGGACGACAAGCGAACGAATCTTGTCATGATCGCTTCCGTTAACGAAGATTTCGCAATGGCGGACCGGGGGTGTAGGTAGTTGTGTGAGAGAGAGAGGTTAATGGTGGCTGCGGGAATGATTGAACGGTTTTGTTTTGCTTTGTTTTTTTTATTATTATTTATTTTATTTTTTTCCCATCACTCTTGATGTTCTACTCTGTGCTGTAGGGATGGATGAAGGGATGGGTATGTACCGTTGATCATTCTATTCTTTAATCGTGGTAAATGTTTCAAGATGATGAATGAGATCATTTTTTATTTAAAAAAGAAAACTATTCTTTCCCCCTCCATGCTTCAGATTTGTTTGGATTATACTTAACTTGGGGTGTACTGTACCGTATTTCTGTGAGGCGGTGATGCTGCTGCTGTGGTGGCACCACATCTCTGGGGTTTTTACGGGTTTGCGGGTTTGCGGGTTTGCGGGTTTTACGGTTTTTTTTGTGTTATCTGTTCTGTGTTTAATAGATTTGTAAAGAGCGGTATTGTATGCGCGGTGATGGCCTATGAAGGAGCTTACATTCCATGCCTTTATGGCTTTTGTATACAGGATGCAGATGATGGCTGTCGTAATGATGATGATTACGATATCAATTGCTTTAGATGCTCTTTCGTCCTACCCATTTTCCATTTCCATAACAGTATTAATACGAAAAAAATGCCAGGCTCTTTCGAAACGGGCAGGCGTGTTCCTTCATACATCTGCAGACGCAAACTAAACCTCAATATCAAAACATAAGTCTCATCCTCATCCTCAAAAGCCGCATCCACGTGTGTTTGAAGCTTCACGGTTTTTTTTTTCATACATATTTTGTTTTCTTTTCTTTCCCACGAAGCAAGGGGTGGGATGATCAGAGAAGGGGGGTACGGGAGTGTCAAATTTGATGCAAGTTAAGTTGCGATGATGATGGGGAATCAAGGGTGATGACGATACAGGGGACGATAGAAGGCTGGACCTCTCCCACTACCGTACTACTAGGATGCGATACAGGAAATTTTTTTTATAGATGTATCACGGCATAACAAACTGTGGGAGAAAAAAGAAAAGAGTGTTTCTTTTTTCGGAGTCGGGGAATATGAATCACTAACGAGAGCAGAGCCTCCACGAAGAGCCAACCAAGGGGGGGGGGCTCTTCGACATCAAACTGGTTGAGACGGGTTCTCGGTTTTTTCCCTACCATGCATGATATTCTTGTATCTTTTTCGATCCAGTAGGGAACTTGTACCATGTTCTAGCATACCCGAAGAACGTTAGAGTGCGGGTAAAGAAGAAGATACGGGGACTGCCTACAGTTAGTAGGCGTACACCGCGTATGGACCGTGCAGAAGAAATATATATTAGTACTGAGGTCAATATTCAAATCAATTGGTGGTGATTGATTAGGAGCTTCGCTTCAACTTGCATCATGCACTTATAGAGAGCCTTGTTCCGGTTACCAGTAAGGGCACGCTCAACTCGTGCTTTTACTCGACTTGTACGGTATGGTAGATCACTTCCAACCCTGGAAACCCATGTAATCTGTAAGAGGACAGGAAAGGGAAGCGGCTTATTGCAAAAATAACAAGAGTGATCTAAAAAAGAAAAGAAACCAGAACAGGCAGGGGAAATAGAGAGGAAAAAAAAAAGAAATAATCTCATTGGCAGAACCACCCCCTCCCTTTTTTTTCTTCTTTTTTTCCTCCTCCTCTTTCCCAATTCCCTTCCATCCACACACATTTCACGCCAAAGTACCTTCTATTTTGTACACGGAAGCTGATTCGTTGAGCTCTTCATCACCGCCTTTTGCCACGTGCACGCAATAGGTTCCATTATCGAAATTACCGGTTCCCTTTCGAGTGGAGGAGACGAGAGGATGGGAGAGAAGGAGAGGAGGAAATGCAACACCCCACTCAATCAACCAAATCACAGCTCGTAGCAGGGTTATCATGAAATTTTTTACAAAAGTACTGTAGTAGGGGGACAAAAAAAAGGGTTTACGGGTAGTCCATGACATTTTAGCGGGCGGGGGTTTACGGTCGGTCGGTCAGTCAGGTAATTTTTGATTTTGATTTTTTTTTACAAGCCCATTATCGTATTGGCTGATCGGGAGATGGAGGAGGAGGGAAAAGTGAAGAGGAGGAAGTGATGGTGGAGAGGGGGGGCGTACATATTTCTTTTCGTTAGTCCACTTGCAAGGCAAGCGAAAAGATACGGTATTGTAGGGATCGCATCTGGTTTGAGGGGAATGGGAGGGGGCAACAGTAGGCAACAAGCAACGAAGGAACAGGCCTGGTATGATGGGAAAGGGAAAAACAAGAAGTTACTTGGGCAGCAGCAAATGAATGACTATTAGGATATAATTAAATTTCATTCTAATGCTGAATTTTCTACCGGTACCTCAGATTAGAGCATTACAAAGGTCATTTTTACTTTTCCGGGCGACCATTTAGGGTACGGATGAAGAGAAGCAGGAGGGGCAGATCGATGTTTGAGAAGTAACCAATATTTGGATATCCAATTCGGGGTTCCATTTCTATTCTTTGCCCGCGTGGGTTGATATGCAGTGCGTGCAGTGCAGAGAGTGTGTGGTGTGTGTGTGTGTGTGTGTGTGTGTGTGTGTGTGTAAGTGAGAATAGGTTAAGGTGAGTTGCAGCGAGTAAGTAGTGAGTGCGATACACTACTACCGTGGAGCACACTAAACATTACCATCTACGGTACTTGTATGAGTACATTCAGTAGGCAAAAGGAAATGTTGGGTGTGTGTGAGAGAGTGTGTGTGAATGTGGACATGTTGAATGTTGAAGTGAAATGTATTATTTCTGTATCTGTCTCCACTTGTACAGTACCTCTTCGGCACAGTTTTCTTTCTTCTTTTGTTTTTTTTTTTACTTTTTTATTTTCATTTTGGCTCCATTGTGGATTATTACAAATTTGTTTTTTTTTGTTTTTTTTTGGATTGGATGGACTTGCTTTGGTTCTGAGGCACCAGGACCAAAGAGAGGGTTGATTCTTTTTTGGGTAGCAAACGGTTCTGCAACCCCCGACAACCCACCCTCTTCTATGATTCCCCAGCATTGAAACAACACCACCACCACCCACCTAATTTTCTCTCTTTTTTCTTTTCTTTTTTCACCTCAACCCCTGTGCTCCCTCAACCTGCCCACCATCACCACAACCCCGACCTAATCCCTGGCCATCCCGAAAATTGAGGTGTGGGAGTGAATTTTGGGAGAAGAGGGAGGCGGATGGACAGGCATGGGAGTGTTCGTAGTGCTAAACAACAACTCTCTCCCCGTGCATACATAATGTCCGCCGCCCCTCCCCGCTGATGATGAGCTTTTCCTATCCACCACACAGAACTTCAATATCCCACGCCTACCACGACACTTCTACAAATCGAACCCATCGCCCACCCCCTTTGGCAACAGGAATTCGATCAATCATAGTCATACTCAACTGTTTGCTTCGATCCATCTCTCTACAGAGCATTCAACAGGCCAACACAAAAGTGATTCTGCATCAATCAGCATCATCGTCATATAACCCCGTGCCTTCCTCCTCCCTACTCCACACTCCATCATTATACTACAGCTTTCTAGTTAAATAGTCGCTTGCGACATCCAACCGTCAAAATTTCGTCCATCACTTCATACTCGTCTCCCCTGACAACAGTCACAATGCAGCCAAAGGCACCAAAGACTGGAAACAAGACTCACCGTCGCTCACGCACAGGTAAACACTTCTCGGGGATGACGCTATCCTCTACACTTTACTGACCGATACTTTTTTACAATAGGTTGCTTTACTTGCCGTCTTCGCCGGAAGAAGTGTGATGAGGGAAAGCCTCTCTGTAAAGCGTGCAAGCATCTCGGGTTGAGCTGTGAATACAAGCGTCCCATCTGGTGGGGAAATGTCGAGCAGCGCAAGAGGCAGAAGGAGAATATCAAGATGTTGATCAAGAGGACAAAGTTGTCCGAGAAGGTCGCCCAGATCTCACCAATTAGTGCGGATTCCCCCCCCGAACTTTCACGATCTTTACCAACCTCCGATACTCTTTCAGACACTATTGCCCGAAGACGCTCACTCTCAATGGAGTCTGGTCTTTCGCTCGAGGAGGAGATGGGGGATTACAATGAGCTTGTGAACCCAGAGATCCACCACGGACACATTCACCACCCATACCACCCATTCCCTCCATTTGAGGTCGACATCATGACAGAGAAGCAGACCTACGTGAACTCGTACCCCATGCCCATGCGAAGAGCATCCACCAGCACCGCTTCTTACACCAGCAGCCACCACATGAGACGGGACTCGGCTGCCAATGTCATGGTTCCAACAGAAGGACTTGCTCAGTTCGGGACTTTGGACGGACACGTACACCACCCAGCTTCTTGCACTAGCACTGAGGAGAGTCTACCTACCACTGCCGACTTTGGCCTTTTCGACTACAGTTATGGTGGTCAGCCTGAGGCGCCAATGCCTTACATTCAGGTCGACGAGAGCGACAAGCACCTCCTTAACCACTTTGTTGAGAATGTTCTTCCAATCATCTTCCCCATCCTTGATCTGAATTTGGATGCCAAGCAAGATGTGATTCTTCCTGCTTTAGCCTCTAACGAATGCTACCGCCACTGCTGCTTGAGCATCGCTGCTCTTCATCTTAAGGTCACCCAAGGGCTTCAGGGTGAATGGATTGATCAGAGCATCACACGACACAGATATGCCACCATTTCAGGGCTCTGCGATGCGTTGGCACGGGATCAAGACCATCTACAAATCCTCGAGGCGACTCTTGGGATGGTCCTCTTCCAGGTAAGATAACATCCGATAGTTATTTGCCCCTGAAAACTTTTACTAACGTTTTCGAATAGTGCTCTGTTGGCTCCCCTGACGACAACCTGCCGGATATCCCATGGCACCAACACTTCCAGGCTGTAACAAGCCTTGTCAACAAGTTGAATCTCACCCAATACCTCCAACAAATTTCTCAGAACAACCACTCCCCTCCATCAGTTAATATGACTCTTACCGCATGGATCGACATCCTTGGTGCGACCATGCTTGGCCGTGCACCACAATTCGCAGACACTTACCGTGAAAAGCATCTCAGCAATGGAATTAGCGGATTGCGAGAACTTATGGGCTGCGACGATAGAGTCATGTATCTCATCTCCGAGATTGCTTGCTTGGAAGCCTTGAAGAACGACGGAATGCTTTCGGATATTGACCTTTGCGATCATGTCAAGTCTCTCGCCCACCAGATCGATCTTACTGAGCCATCTCTTGATCAGCCGATGCCAACATCGCCTATCATTACAGCAAATGGCCAGATCGATACTAGACAACTAATCAATACCACCACTGACGCATTCCGCTTCGCCGCTCGCATCTATCTTTGCTCTCTCGTTCCTGGCTTCGATCGCCATCAGCCGCAGGTTATGGAACTCCTCAACAAGCTCACGCATTGCCTTGAATTGATTCCCGCAGGACCCGACGGATTTGACCGTTCCCTCGTCTGGGTGTACCTTATTGGTGGCTCTGTTGCCACCCCGGGCTCGCTCTTTATGAGATTTTTCAAGAGCAGATGTTCAGCATTGGGAGAAGCTGGAGCTTGTGGAAGTTTCGGACGCATGACCAGGATCTTGGAGATTGTTTGGGGAAGGAGAGAGAATGGATGGGAAGGTGGATGGCGCGACGTGATGGAGAACAACTCATGGGATTTCCTCTTGATCTGAGTTTCTTCTCTCCTCTTTTTCCCCTTTTTACTATTTCTTTTCTCATTTATCACTTTCTTTTGTAACGGCTGGGTCACGGGGTTTAAATGTATGTGTCTAGCATTTTGGCGTTTTCGTTTCTTTTCCACCGTTTTGTTTTTAATTACGCCACATTTTTTTTTCTTTCATTCGTTGGGGTTTGAGCCTGCTTTTTTTTTATTGCTTGTGCTTTTATTGGGAATACCGGCGTTCTTTTTTTGTCATTTTATCACGATGTTCATGATGAACTGGGCCAGATCAAAGCGGGAGTTTTTTCGCTTTTTCCTTTTTTAAAGAAATGGGCCAGGCAACATTTTCTTTGCGCTGGGCGCCACATGATATTTTTCTTTTTTGTTTTTTTTTTTTCTGGGGGAAAACATAAGGAGTTAATTCTTTGATATCCTTGTAACTTTTTTTTATATTCTTTAGTATATTTATTCTTCTGTTTTCCTCCAGAGCTTCATCTTCATCTTCATCTTCATATCCATCGTATAGTACAGGGTTTGGTTGGTTGTACTTTCGCTTTCTATCTTTCTCTTGGGGTGTTAAGACGGCGTCACTCACTTGCTTGCTTGCTGTTTTTTTTTGTACTGTAGATGGAGATTTTGGGATTTTACTTTGGTTTGGTTTGGTTCGGTTGGGGGAAATGTACTTATGTGGACTGTAGTGTAGGCAGGTAGATGAGTAGATGCCATGAGGTAGTTTATGATGAGCATGGTGTGGATAAATTATGAGCTGCTTTTGATTTTTATTTATTTATTTGGTTCTTGTGCACTGGACTGTACTGGGAAATAGAGGGTTTTTATTGTTATTCCTGCGCTGGGAGGTTGGTTTGCTTTGAATGAATGGATAAAACTTTCTTTCTCTCGCTTTCCATTCCCGTACTGTGATGTACTGTACACTGCTGTATGGAAAGAGGGGGGGGAGTAATCGTAGTTTCATTTCATTTCATTTCATCTCATCTCATTTCCTTCCGTTTTCGTTCGTTCCGTTCAGCTGGTTGATGGTAGTCATGATTGGAGTACTGTACATAATTTTATGATAGTGAATTTTGTGGTGGTGGTGGTGGTGGGGGGGGTCTAGTTTATGGAAGAAGGAGTGTTTGAGACATGTATATATGCTCTGTCCTGTCTACCCCCTTTCGGATTTCAATTCCACCACTCGCACTTATTCACTCACGCCTTTGTCTGGCTTTCACGGACAGGAATTCACGGGTTTTACT
>ML120439.1:71582-99123 GCA_003788595.2 Choiromyces venosus 120613-1
GTGGGGGGGGGGGGGGGGGGGGGGCTCGTGTACGGATATGGAAGGGTAGATAGGTAAGTAGGGTTGGGTTGGGTTGGGTTGGGTTCGATCTTTTGGGGTTCGGGCGGTGAGTGCTGTGGTGTAGTTTGAGTTGGGGTGGGGTTGAGGTGTCTGGTTTGGTCTGCGGGGTGGAAGTGCTAGGGTTGTGGAATGAGGTCGGGGTATGAGTGGGGCGTAGCGTGAAGATTTTCGTGTAATGAAGGTGGAGACGGAAGAGAGAGAGAGAGAAAAAAAAAAAAAAAAAAAAAAATGTAACTTTTTTTTTTTTATAGTTTACTTCACTATTCTTTATTCGTATTTTTGTTCTTTTCCCCATGGTTCTACTAATGGGTTTAAAAGTTGTAGATGTCAGGGATCTGCGTCCCCCATCATACTTTTTTCAGACTTCTATCTGTCTGTCTGTCTGTCTACTAGCTTCGATTCTGGCCATACACATCATGCTCACGTCCGCCCACTCATCTAACTATCTAGTAAGTGAGTAATACGACTCCCGTACACATACATACGTACGTACATACTTGTGCTCCTCCTCCTCCTCCAAGAGACCTTAGGAATGTTGGTATCGTCGTAACGCGGGTAGGGTCTTGCACTCACATTCTAGTTCTGTCTGTCTGTGATGATGGCCTTCTGTTCTTCGTCCTGATATAATTATCTATGGATCGGTACCGGGATAGGGCGTAAGTTCTGCACTGATGTATCGGTAGTAGAAAAACGTGAGTTGCCCTACGGCGTGAGAATTTGTAGGGCGGACTGTGCATGGAGGGGGAGGAGAGGGGGTTCGAGCTTGGGGTTAATGGTATCTGAGGGGGGGATTTGGCTGTGGATGTTTGCTAAATAGGTATGGGCTGGTAAGTGCTGATGGGGGAGGGAGGGTGCATCTCGCTGGGACGAATGGGGGTGGTGCATTGGCTCGTTTTGGCTTGACATGTCTTGATATTACTTAATCAGTGTGGAGTTGTGATGGGCATATCGAAAGATTGAATCAGCATGGCTTTAAGAGTTAAAAAAGTTTTGAAAAGTCTAAAAGATCGGATGGGATGACAATCCCATGCTAGTGTATTGCTATCAATCCCCGGAGTTGAAAAATTTTAAACAGGGGAATAGGGAGGGAGCGTAAAGCGGAGGAAAAAAAACCTTCTCTCTTCCTCCCTCTACAAAGTATCTCTTCCGCCATGCATCCCTCCATCCTCGATACTTACCTGGCCTAGCTCTCCTCTCATACCTCGGGCGTCAAACATACATGCCAAAAAGTATGTCCATCCCATCTCACCAAAGCAACGAAGACATGGCCAAGAAAGCTTAAAATTTAATAAGCCAGACAAATAAATCCATCACATCCAAATTGGCCAAAGGCGGTAATCAAACGGGTGAACACCACTTCCAGAAAAAAAATCCAGACATGCCCAGTTTTGTATCTAGAATCCCACCTTGGAATCCGATTTGGACTCTGCATGTTAACTCTTTAATATACGGTAGTTATCAATGAGGAAAAAAAAAAAAAAGCGCACTTGAGCGCGCTGTAGTTACCCCTTTTGTAGAACAGTGCTGTTTTTTTTTTCCTCCCTATCTTATTAGGCATTGGTCTAGTGGTTTGGGAAGTACCGTGTCATATCGGCAGATAAGGGTTTAGGGTGAAGCAGGTTTGAATATTAAACTTTTTCATAACTAGCTATCATCTGATAGATTAGGGGGAGTCTTGTTCAGGCAGAGAGAAAAGAGGGATAGACAACAAAAAAAAAAAAAAAAAAAAAAAAAAAAAAAAAAAAGTGAGGCTATCTCGGAATCCAAAAACGGAAATCCCGGCAGGCTCAAGCAAGACGCATTACGCTGGGAGTGATATATGGAGGGAAAAACACTCCTCAATCAGCTAGCTAGGCCGCGGGCCGGAGACGAGGCAAGGAGGCGTGCCAGCGGGAAGGCAGGGAGGAGAACCATCCTCAAAAGCCAGAGTAATCTGGGGAATGAAGAAACGAGAACATGCTGATGAACACGTTATTCGCTTCAGATAGTAAAAAAATAAAAATAAAAATAAAAATAAAAAAAAGTTGCTCCCACACGTGTCGATTATATGAGCTCTTCCTATTGCCCTCCTTCCTCCTCCTTCGTCTTTCCGGGTTCTGGAATCCTGGCAGGGCCCATTATACGTGCATGCTGTCAAAGCTTTGTTTTGGGAAGTGGTGGCCTTTCCGTGCCTGGTTGGGTGACTGGCTGGCTTGCACTGGCACTGTATGCTCTCAGATGCTGCGTTCATTAACCTTTTTTATTCTTGCATTTTGCGGGGATGAGGAAAGGGTTCGGTTGCCGCTAGGATGTGCTTCACGGCCTGAATGGGAAAGCAGGGTGTGTATGGATGGATAGTATCGTCGTGGGTTTAACTATCAGATAAAGTTCACGTGAAGGGGGGGTTATGCACTGTCATGATTCACCTTCCTGATATACACAATATTGCTGGGTGATATGATGGTGATTATTTTATTTTATTTTTTCCCCTTTTGTTCTCTTTCTATCTTGCGGCTGTAGTGGACATTTCTGATACTGGGTAATTCAATTCTCTAATAATGTGACTGTTTAGGTGTTAGCGTTGAGGCTAAAGTCTACTAATTAGCCGACTAGTGCCGATTCCAGTGGTTTTTCTACGGACTAGACTTTCTGGTAACATGCTTTACGAATGCGCATCATGGCTGAAGCCTAGCAAGTGGAACGAAGGAATTGGCTTTATTTTTCTCCCATATTAAACGACAAGTAAATTACCTGTGCGCGGACCACACAGCGCCGCAAGTGATTGTCCTATGCCCTAAACCCAGCTTCCGTTTTTTTTTCTTTCCGTTTTTTTTGTTCTGTCCGTTGTTAGGGGGACCACCATTATAGAATTGTATACGTGCTTTTCACATGAAATGCCTCCAGGGGGTTCTTATTTTTTGGTCTGTGATTTTGTTGTGGCCCTCAGGTAACTTTCTCGATGAGCTGAGTGACAAATGCGGGGAAGGGGGGAAGGGTTTGTTGATAATGTGGGTTCTGGGCATCTCTCATGGTTCGTCTGTTGAAGGGTCATCATACAAAAAGCAACGGGATCATAAGTGGTCTTCTCCATTGTGTATGAGTAAACAGTATGAGGGCGGCGGGGAAACACGTTGCTACTATCATTTCCTTGTCAGGTTACCACTCAGGTTCAGTATAAGTACAAGTATAAGCTGGTTGGTAAGAAGTCGATTCGAGTGACCGACCAACCGTCGGTAATTTGGCCTGCCTCACTAACCCTTTTTTCCAACTTTCGAGGGCGGTGGGTCAACGGCAAAAGTATCCTGGTATTGAAAATCTAATACTTGGGCGTTTTCCAACTTTGTTTCTGGGAATAGACAGAGGGTTGTATAGTAATGCCTTAGAAAGTAGGGCGATGGTCTCACATCAAAAGTGGATATCAACATAAGATCACCAACTCTTATCAAAAGCATGCCTTTCGGGAATGGTCATATGATAAACTAATACAAGTTACTTCCATGAAGTGGTTCTCTCATAAAATACTCGGCCCATGATGCCGGCACGGGAAATCCGAGGAGAAATAAAAAGCGGGCTTTCTCATCCCGGAAGGAGATTCCCTGGCTCCTCGCCAGATTGTCGCATAAAAGCTACATGAAAATAACGTATCATACGGTACCGGTAGTTCATATTACCGTACCGGCACAGCGCAACAGGTGATAGTTGTAGTTGTGGAAAAGTCATCACTCGAAACTAAACACTAGCATCCTCATAAGGCTTGAGAATGATGGGATATCGAAATGCCTTGACTCGCTAATAATTCCTGCGAGCATGCCGAAGGAGGGCAAGCTTTGCATGAGGGGGTGGGTGGGTGGATAAGACAACCAATCACCAATCGGGCTATGGTAGCACGACATAAAATTCTCCCCACCATTTTGCCTTTTGCGCCGCATCTTAAAAATCGCGAATGTATGTACGAAATCTGCAAGAAGGCCATCATAGTATTCAATTTGTCTCACTGATCATCTAGGACAGACTCTTTGAAACTAGTCCCGCACATCCAACGCCCCCCTATCCTTCCCTCCCTCTTCCCCAAAGAGTAGGATAGGTTAGGGAAGGGATGGAAGAATGAAGGACAATACCGTAGAGAGAAAAAAACCCCTCGACAAAAAAAAAAAAAAAAAAAAAAAGAAACCAGCGAAAAACAAAGGACAATAACATAAAGCTAGTCTCGACTTGTTCTATGCAGTCTATGCATGCATATTAGTGACCGATTACTGTATTATGTATTTTTATATTGCATTTCTGTAACTAATCTACTATCCCCCTTCGACGCTCCATATCAGCCCTTAATGAACGCAACTTATGAAACTGCCGTCTTTAAGCACCCCGCAGAAAGATAGCCATGAAATCGATACCGCGAGCAAGGGATTGGGATTCGAGCCAGAGTCTGTCACTCCCTCGATCGCCACATTACCTTAACGATGAGAGTTTGTCAGGAGTCCCTACCTGTGTCCAATAAAGAAAAAAAAAGAAACGAAGACTTGGGATTGGAGAGAGGGGTTTTTCGTCGTTCTTCTAATCATCAGTGTTACATTACGGTGGATACAAGCATAGAATTTATTTATTATCATGGTGTGGGGCTTAAAATTTGTCTTGTCGTTGTAGGGGTAAAAAAAAAAGAAAATGTCCCTCCCTCCCCTTCCCTCACGCCCCCGTTGTCGGAGGCACCCGGATCTATGAACTCTACCATCGTAAGTGCCGCTCGCAGGTGGTTGGTCGGGCGCATCTGTCGCATGAAATTCGAAGCTTACTTACATACATTAGGTCGAGGCAATATCAGCCTACGAAATCATCAATCAATCAATCAATCCATCAATCCATCAATCCATCAATCCATCGGACAGCACAAACCTGCATCTGTAGAAGAGTACAGTAGATTACAGGGGAATACAGAGGAATGAGAGGAGAAAAAGAAATGGCATAATTTCTTCGCCATCACAATCAATAGTCACCGCATGTGCAAAATATTAACGTTGAGCCACGATTGCGGCGCAAGTTAGCGTGGACTGCTTGCTAGTGCCCGTCCCCTTTCACTGTGAGCTCCACGGCTGTGTCCAATGCTTATGTTTGATAAGCGAAACTTTGTGGCAAAAACGAGAATAGTTATCCCTTATTTTGTTCTCGCTGGTGCACCAGTACAGCAAAGATATTTCTTTTTTCTTTTCTTTTTCCTTTTGTCCTTTCATTCTTGCAGTATTGTAACATTACTGTACAGTACATAAACCTTCATATTATTTTTATTCATCTGTTTATCGGAATCTCAAGATTTGCTTTGAGCGTTCCTTCCTGGATTAGTCTTTCTGTGCCCGACATAGATAATTTCATTTAGGGCTTTTCTCCTGTCTCGAGCCCCTCGGTCTGGAGTTGTATATATCTTCATCCCAGTGACGTGACGGTGACGGCAAAGGAAGCTGGAAAGAGCTGTACTCGTAAGGCAGTGACTTGGATATGCGAGTCTTCCCATTTAATAACTACTCTGTCTGATGTTTGGGATCTTTGTTTCCCGGCTGTGGCGAATTCCGATTCCCGGTACAGCACAGTTGAGCCAGAAAATACTTGGGTTTTTGCTGTGCTGGACTCTTCAGTAAGGGATTTGACTTTACCCAAGTTGGCCGGGTATGGTAGGGCAAAGCCTCTGGGTGGGACCGCAGTGGGGAGGGGAAATTGGTAAAAAGAGGTCTGAGACATCTTATAGATATCTGCGTAACCTTATGTAATTGTGCTAACTGGTTACTGCTTCCTTCGCTGGAGGTATGCGTGCAACTGTGTAGGTAAAGTAATATAAGAATTAGTATTTGTATAAGTATACAGTATTTTCAACACTAATACTAATGTACCGATAGGTGAGAGACCCATTCAGGTCACGATGTAATCAAACTGTGAGGTTGGCCTGTTCCTCGGTATGAACGTGTTCACGTTATTCACCGCAGCCCCGGCAGGCCACATATTTTCCCTAAATTAGTGTAAGGATTATGGAAGTCAGCACCATAACATTCGGCTGGGATTCGGAAGGTTTTAGGTTGCAGCAGAAGAAATATGTGGTACGAGTTTTTTTGTGATATTTTGGAATTTGATTGTGAGTTATCCATTATGTGAATAACGGCGAAGGTTTTCTGTGTTATGCTGGACCGCTCAGTTGGTCGGTTGCATACGGCTTATTCTCTTGAAAGTGCTTCCAGACGTTTTTTGAGGTAGATATCGTTCATGATGAGGTATCTTTTGAATTAAGATCCTTAACACGGACAATATATTGCCATCAAATGGCCTGGAACTTCGAAGGCCTAAAATCAGGCTAAGAATTGAAATTGCGGATCAATTTCGCCGAGTGATCACACATGATCATATTGTAGAGGTCTTTTTATACCTCGGTCGGGTAGGGTAGTTGGATATTGACCTATTTGTCTGGCCCTACCCTATAGGAGTAGAAGAGTAAATAGTCTTCTATAATGGTGGGTCCCCCTAACAACGGACAGAACAAAAAAAAAAACGGAAACAAGGGAAATAGGTTTTAGGGCAAAGGACACACTGGCGGCAATGTGTGGTTCGCACACAGGTTATTACTTGTCTCTAATAATAGCGTGATACCCTTTACGAACAAAGTACAAAATTTATGGGGTTAACCTTTGAATATTATTATCTCCCAAGTCCTTCATTATGCTCTAATACCTCCAATAATATTATTTTACATGAAGCATTTCCAAATCCCCATTTCCGCCCACAAATTATCTAGTAGCTCGATAGGCCTGAAAAGGCAAAATCCTGAACCCCCGAGGAAAAAAAAATAAAGGAGATAAAGAAACATCCAGTCAAAAAGCTGGCAAAATCGAGCCACGAGTTAGATACAGCACAGCATAGTTATACATACTAGGTGGGGTATAAACAAAAGCCAATGCGGCCAAAACAAGAGTCATTTTAGAAAAATCTCAAAACAAAAAGCAAACGCCCCGTGACAAATGAATGAACTGGAAAAATGTGGAAACAGAAACATTAGGAGATCAGAATCCGCCAAATCGTGAGGGAGGTGTTCCGTCCGCAAAGGGACTTTTCAGAACCGGGCCATTGTGGTTAAAAGGACTTGCATAAGGACTTTGTTCCCGAACGGCGCTGAGTGGGCTCTGCGCTCTGGAGACATGCAATGGTGGATCTTCATCTTCAAAAACGAATGGCTGCTGCACGCTTGATCCACCCTGATAGACACTATCCGAGTATCCCGTCTCGGTGCTCAACCTAATTCTCCCGCGCCCTCTTTCTGTCCCCGGTGTTGCCCGGTTATCCAAGCCCATGTCGCTAAACGCCGGCTCGGCATCAGTAATCACACTGGAGACTTCAGAAGAGAAGTATCGTCGCTGGTTAAATTCTCGGTCCGGAGGAGGAATGTCTCGCATGCTACTGCTTACATTTGTGTTTGAGATGGTGGAGGAAAGGTATGATTCCGAGTGATTGGTTTCAGAATCTGTGGAGGATCTCGGCGAGGATTGGGCGCGGGGCTCTAGCGGTCGAGCTGCGAGAGGATGCGGGGAGGGGGTTTGTTGGATGGGGGTGTTACGGGAATTGGCCATTCGGCTTTCTACCCTATCTCTTGATGTGGATCTTTCTCGTGGGGGTATTGTTGGACCTAGATTTGGCGAAAAGTCCGCCGGTGTGATCGGTTTCCAGTTTGCTGGTGATATATTTCGAGATTCTGGGCTGCCTAAATGTGGGGAATATCCTATTGCAATACTTTCGTGTTGTTGCATGTTCGATTTTTGCTCCGCCCAGCTGATGTCGTCTGGAGATGGGTTATTGAAGTTTATCGTCCGCCGGCGAGTCTTCATCTCGACAATCTTTGTATATCCGAACATGATTGCCACCCCCAATGCAATTCCGGGGAACAATCCCACCAAGACGGCCTTTGTGGAAAATTCATGGCAAACACGCACTCCTCCATCCGCACTCGATTCTCCTGTATCGTTTGTCTTTTGATTCAAGAGCTGTTGACAAGCTGCCAAATTACTTTCCCTATCTTTGCGATCCTGCTCTTCCCGGTGCTTCTTGTAGTCCTCTGGGATATTCTCTTGCTTCATCAAACACCGATCTTGATCCGGACCACATTCATAGCCTAATGGGCAACACAAGCTTCCACACTGGATAGCCTGGGGAGTTGCGGTTGCACTCGCCGACCTTGTTGTAGATGGTGCGCTCTGACAAGTAATGGGAAATATTTGATCGCAGTATTCCCCCTTCTTGCAACAGACTACTGATGTCTTATTTTCTATAGGAATACATCGGGTATCTGACGGACAACAGAAGCCCTTGACATCACAGGGAGTGGAAGGAGTGTCCGACTCGCATGTTGACTGCCGTCGGAATATTGTCGGCCCCGTCGAATATGAGTAGGCAGATGTTGTTTGAACGTTAATCGTAATTAGAATCAATATTAACGATATTATGAAGGCTGTCGAAGAGTAACGCGGTGTGCATGTCTTCATCTTTGGCTGTATAGTGTTGCGATTATGTTCTATAAGAACACTTGACGATGGGAATGACGAAGAACTCTGTCACAATACAAACACCTCTTTTGCAAGAACTAAATGTTTTTAAGTGATGGAATTCTTTGCTAGCGAAACTCCGATTGAACCGATAGATCGTGAACCGAGGTTTGCGACTTTAGTAAAGCGGGGACAAGCTCTGCCAGCAAAAAAGCCTTTCAATGGAGCTTCTCTTCAAGGAAGTGGAGCAGAACGAAGGACGGAAGCATAAGTATGTGTAGAAATTGGAGAAGGAAGGAAAGAGGAAGAGAGAGAGAATTGAGAGAAATTGGCAGTTTCTCATGCCAGGGAGGCTGTTTCTCCAATGTAGTACTACCTACATACGTAACAGGACAGTAGTAAGTCACTGCATCTAGAAACTGGCAGCTGCACGCCGAATTGGACCCAGCGCCTATGGGTATATGGTGGAGGTGGGAACAGCGATTGAACGAGATGATGTACCACGTACCAGACTTTCCCATTCTGCTACCTGCCTGCCCGATCCTCCAAGCCCGAAACTTCTGCTCCTGCCAAATATCATTTGCTGCCACGCGCTTCCTGCCCGACCCTTCGGGCAGGAAGCTCAAGTACCTAGCAGGCAAGCGATACCATAATACCCATCAAGTATAAGCAACCTACCATAATGTTAGCAAATCCCATTTTCACTTGTTGTTGCGTGTCTTATTGCCAACACATGATCAAGCGAAACGCGATCTCTGCTGGCTTGCGGAATTTTTTCTCCATTAGAGCCAATTCTTGCTCACTCGGTTTTCTCTCTCTTCCTCCACTCTATTCTGGGCAAAATATGGGTCGCACCGTAGCCGATCCTAACTAATGCAGAAGAACACTAGATGCATAAGATGCATTCCCCACCCCCCTTCTCTTGCCCGGTTGCACAAGTATTGTACTGTACACGCTCACATACTGACACAAACTGGTTTTCTGCTTGGAACTTGATGCATAAGAATCGTATGCTTTGAAGTGAGCAGCCACTTTTTCTCCATCTTTCACTATTTTTCTTTTTCAGGCTGAGGAAGGGGAAATGTGATTTTATTCACTTCATCAGAAATACGGAATTCCTACCTATTTGAGTAACCTTTTCCAATCATATTTTTGTATGATACGAAGCAAACTGAAAACAAGAAAAGGTAGGATGAAAACTGGTGATCAGGTTTGGAAAGAAAGAACACTTTGCAAGGCAGCAGAAACTCTATTAGACAGGCAAGCATCTCAGGTGACAATATTATAACATTACCAGGAGTGAGGAGTGAGAATACCTTTAGTTCAGTCAGCAATATGGCCAGGTCAAGCAGATTTCTGGGCGGCTCTGGAGAAGTCCTGATCTGTCACGGGGATGATATTTTTATCAAACCCTTGCCAGGCGCCCACCATATCTCCTGTAACCGTGTAAGACACAAAAATACGTTTGCCACCTCCAGCCCATTTTTTATCTTTTTACTTAAGATCTTGTTCTGTATTGTCCCCCCACCTTCTGTATTTTGGCTAAGTGAAGTCCACATTGAAATGAGGCTCGGAGCACCCAAAGTGCACGTACAGTACTGTTCTTTATAAATTATCTTCATTTCGCGCCCTGTCTTTTACTGTTATTTAAAATTAGAGTTCGCTAGGACCAATCCATGCCCGTTGCTTGCGCACCTCACATCATCAAAGAAGAATTTATTAACCACCAACTCGCTTGTTATGCAGGTACGTTTCAATAGATCTATGATGTCTCTAGCTAACGAATGTTAAATAACCGAACAAGTTAACCCCCTAAGACCACACTATTCCCAGAGTTCTTGCGCTCCCGTTAGCGGCACTGACCGTGCGATGTCTATGCGACGCATGTATGCTGAAGAAGACTGCAGATTTTGTAGCGCTTGAAAGTTTCGTATTATTATAGACAGGAAGAGGGTCGATACATATCCGACTGGTTTACTCTGTACGGTCGTGACAAGGAAGTAACCGGACAAGACAACAATTGCTTATGTGTGATCTGCGTTGCAACAGGAAAAATAATTCTTGTCTTGTCCGGTTACTATTTTGTCGCGATTGTACCTTGTACTGGTTCTGAGGGTATCGCTGACATCGGCCCCCAAACGCCGGCTACCTTATGATCATGATTTGGACTGTTTTTTCGAGTATAGTAAATTCAAAGAGCCTATTTTTGCTGAAGGATCCTGGCGGCCAAATTGTAGATATTTTTACCAATGACGCTACTGTGTAATTCATGATAATATGGCTCTGATGCGTGCGGTACGGTATACGAGATATCCTGGATATTTAGTACAGCCCCTCTCGCCCCAGCTCCGGTTCATACTGTTTTTCTTTTACCGGTATTAAATCCGGAGCCGCAATGTCGTATCCGCCGGCAGATAAAAAAACACTGGTCGCACTGGCAGTCCAGTGATAATTGACTACATACGAGCCACATGGTCGTACTGCCAAGGTGACCCTACTATTTCGTGGCTGTGCCTACAGACTTGAAGTGGTGGGGTGAAAGGAACTAATAAGTTATTTGGAAACCTTAATTTCTTGAATGACAAACTCGGATCATCTAATAAGATTGCTAGACTAATGCCATGACTGACAGTCTCGGTTCCAAATTCTTGCCTCCTGAAACCGATAAATCATCTTGCATGAGGGGGAGAGCTTGAAGAAAGAATAGACTGTGCAAGCCCCATCGGTTTCCCGAGACGACCAGCCTCGGGCCCAGGGGTTAGGTCGTGCTTCAAGAATCGCGTTCTGGTCCAGTTCACAGTTTGGTTTTCCTTTTTCCTATGAAACTGTAGATTTCTTTTGCTTCCCCATTACAATTTACAATAGCATACAGTACTTGAGTACGAGGCATCTGCAAAATTCGCTGACACCCTCTATCTCCACAACCATGGCAACTGCTTTGTATTGTTAATACCTCAACAACCACAAGATATCATGAGGTAAAAATTAAGTATGTTGCTAATTAGAGATTGGAAGGTAGTACAGTGATTAAAAAAATCTTAAAATTCAGTTTGCATCCCTTTCCAATCCTTAACTTGCTAAAGCCTCTAAGACATACTATCAATATACTTATTCCAATCCTTGGGTATCAATTTATCCCACTCCTCCTTAATTGTCTTTGCCATACTCTCTATTGTTCCTGGAAACACTGCTCGTGCTTTGATCCTTTTTTTCAAGATCTTCCGAACATTTTCTGGTGGACGTCCTAAGCAAGTATGGTTGGGCTGAGAGCAATGTCTTTTGGACCATACATTTACTGTTGGACAAGGAACACCAGTTTGACATGAGGCTTCTGCTTGTGAAACACCCATGTCTAATAAAGTAAGGATTCTTACCCTTGTAGGAGTAGTCCATTCGCCCTTTGGACCATTGTGTGGTGGTGTAGAAGGCATTTGGTAGAAATGGTTTTTGGTGTGGGTATCGGTCGCGATGGTGGGGTGTCAGCGAATTTTGCAGATAGCCTCGTACAGGTGTGCTGTAACATTTCTTTATTTTTGTCGAATGACTTTTCTTTTCTTTTCGCAATGCTTCCAATGGAGAATTCCATGCATGACTACACCTCCTATGCATGTCGCTTTGCATATATAGCTGAATATTCCGGGATTGGGCTATCCGCGGAATATCCGTTGGAAGATACCGGATTACGAGACAGGGAGTACTTGCTCTGTAACTGTCCGAGAATGTCTTAAGAGCGATCTTAACTTCTTGTAGAAATATTCAGTAATCTTCATCATTCATCTTCAAGCCAAAGCTCTGAAATCCTCTCCAGCAGATATGATATTTAGCTAGGTGAGAAGTTGTACAAGTTCAGTGCAAGGAAGACATTAGAGTTGGGGCGCAAGAGGGGTTGAAACGGGAATCCTCTGAAACACGTAGTGATGATCAGATATGACAAGACAAATAGGATGAAGAATACCCAGCCACTCACCATCATGGGCTCTCGTGTAGCACAATAGGAACTCCAAATTGGCGTTTTTAGAGTAAGGCTTTGGCCGCATAAAATCGGTACGGTAGTGTGGTATAACGCCATTTTCTCCTCCATCGGGTTTCGCTGGACTTATCGGGAGTATCGGTGAACCCCTATCCCATGGACATTCCCGGTTTTTATACGGAACTGAATCAACTTGGTGTATGGTTTAATGCCTTCTAAACCAGCGAGTGGCTTCGCTCTCCGGACTCCGAAGCACCACACCCGTTGATGCACACCAAAGGATGCGATGTGATCTGTTGCTTTTATGATTCCTCCCGTACCCACGGGTATGCCGATATCGAATGACTCGCTAATCAGCGGCGAAGTTTAAGAAGTTGTGGGGAATGTTGATTGAGTAACCTGATGACATCTGTTATTTTGTACCATTCAGCTATTGGTCTACCACCGAGGATATTTTCCTGTGCCAAAGTTGTCTGCACAATTAACCTCTGCTATCATAGCCCGACCCAGAGAATGGGATTGGGTAGTACCTTACAGGCTTGGACCGCAGACCGGTCAGAAAATACCGATATCACTACCGGTATGCCTCCCTGCCTGGTCACTTTCGATTACATTCCACCCAACCCCGCTTTCAAGAGCCATCTGTCTGAGAACTCGATGGAGGTTCTCTCCCGTGGAAGCTGTTTGTCTGTCTCGCTCGTTAAACCAATCAAAAGGGTTGAATTCGATACTGTCATATAACAAATGCATGGAAATGTTAACTGGGGCTTCCTGGCACATACTTCCCCCATTGTGTTATCTCCACACTGACTTTATTTTGATAAGAGCACAACTAGCGGCCCACACTCTTCTTTTCGTGTACGGTATTACTTCGCTGGTTTGTTATCCATACCATATGGCAAGCCTTTGCATAGTATCCTGAGGACAAAGTCCTAATTCTCATACCCTGTGTCTCGGTGCTATCTACCCGTTTCCATTTATTTCGAGTCTGTAGTCGTAGAGCTGGCACTAACGGTGATTGTAAGTCACCATGTCAGTCATCCTCAGTGAAATTATTCGAGTGGGCTCACATGTAGCCATTATTCTGTAAGGAAATCTGGGTAAGTGCTTTACCATAGTTCTTCGTTATATGCTCAGCCAATAAAGCATAGTCTGAACCAAGATTTCTAAGTAATGGTTTACTAAACCACAGCTAATATATTGGACACAGTAAGAAAATTACGTCCTATCTTTGACTGTGCTCCAAGATTGAAGATCAACGTTCAACCTAGTTTGTGTCCTGCACAAACTGTAGAATTAACTTTTGTCCCACTTAGACTCCTTTGAGGACTTTATTTTCTCTAATAATTTATTGAGAGGTGGTGCATCATCGATTATCACCCGACCAGATAAAAGATAAAAGAAAGAGATTTGCCCAGGACTTCCTGGAGCATAGTACTGTACCTTCTCCAAACATCCTTCCCAGGCAAAAAAAATTCTCATATTCTTAAAATGTGACTAAAAGTAAGAATCAACGCAAGAGACAAATGATAACACAATTACAGGAACATGAAATAGGGAAGAAATTGTATCTCTAACTGCCTCTAATGGCTTTCGGAAAAATACAAGCCACTTCTATCATCCATAATTTCCCACACCATTCAACTTCATCTTCACTCTTCAGAAAAGGTGAAAAAGCAAGCAGTCACCATTCATTTGCTGCTTGTTGAGGATTATGTGGTTTTGAATCTTAAGCCATGGGTTTTTTGTTGGCCAGTATTATACTTGCTGTGTTTTGTTTAGTGCTCACTTTGTAGGGAAACATTGAGTAGAGCTTTCCATACACACAAACAACATCTATATTATCAACTCTCAACATCAAACTGCAGTAAACATCCATCACTGTTTTATAAAGTATTTGATATTTCTTAAACTGCACTATTATCCGGTACATTCTAAGCAGACAAAATTACTGACGGTTGAAGTAAAAAAAAAACTCTCAAACATTGTTGAGTAATGGGTGGAGAGGGTCTGAGATCTTGAAATATCACTTATATCTGCCTAAAATTTCTGGACCAATGCGTGATAGGTTAGCTCCTAGCGCCACAATGATAGCGGAACTCAATGATAATTGTTTCATCGAAAGGATACCGAATCACAAGATAGGGATGGAAAGTCAAACCAGCTACCTATGGATATATTTGTGAGTTTCTCCGAGGTTGGCATCCGTGTTGTACCTTATGATGTTCACATAGATATCATCATCCATGAAGTATGAGATGAAAGTAAACCGATTATTGAACATTAGAAGTAGGAGGACAAGAAGAACGGCAAAAATATCCAAGAGAAGGAGAAGCACGGTGACAGCATCCAGCAATGCAAAACAAGCAAACACCTTGGGAGGACTCCATTGGAAGAAGAAGAAAAAAGAATATCACAAAGAGCATTACCGAAGTATTTGGGAGTGCGAAGATGTTCTGCTTTCGAAAATTCCCGCAGTTTTCAGAGCACTGTATCATGTCGCTACAGGGATATTCTTGGAAGCCTCAGGGCCCAACTATGCCCTGTGAAACCTACCATAGTTTCTGCGGTTTACGCTCGTAATTCACTACCTCTGATCCTGGTGAGTTACCTCCTGAATCCCAATTCATGATACTGCCCTTCACTCAAATTCCTTAGCTTCCGGGACTACGTGGAGGTGCGCCGTGAATAAAAGATTGAAAAATAGCCGGTCAATAGTTGTAAGGCTGTTTTTGAAACTTACTCCCATTGTTAGATGCCAGGCTGCCGAGTGAGGATCGGTGTTTCTGTGAATCTTTCAGCTAGTGATTGACCACCAGATAGATAAACTCTAACTTAAGTGCTTGGTCTTATCCCGTGCTTTTGTAGCTTAAAGAGTTTCCCACTGTACAAGACCTTTATGTATTCAACCATCTGGGTACTCAAGTGTTCTATGTTGATTTATTTGACAATAATTATGCCAAGATCTAAGTCGTTCAGAATCTATTTCTAGAAGCATAATGAATTAGGTTCACAAGTCAGGGCTCCTGTGGCTTAATCTGTATTTTTCTGCCACTTTCTCTGGAGTTACATTTCCTCCGGAGAGTTCCTCTCTCTCCCAGGGGGTCTCCCGAGGACCTACGTAGAGCTTTCATGAGAAGCTAGGCTGGAAGTGACATACATTAAAAGCCCTAACTAGCATCTCTGCCAATTTAGCAGGTTTTTATTGGGATATTCCTAACCCCCGCAGGTTTACACTTTTGTCACTAGATTCTTGAATGGACATATTAATTCATTGCGGGAGCTTCATGTGATGGGTTTATACCACTAGCCTGTCACTAGGCTAAACTCGGAGGGTATGAATTGGCGTCCCCAATGATTGCTTCCATGATAGAAGAACGGGGAGTGACGAAAGTGAGGACTATGTTTATATGTAGAATTAGCTAGATGGGTGAGCTGGTATTGGTAGAAAGGTTCGGGAAGTTAGAAGCTGGGGTATCATCGCTGTAATATATAGGTACGATCGCCTAAATATGCTATCCTCTAAGGACATAAAGCACCCCGCCAACAGTGAATGCCTTTTTTTCCTATCACAAAACCCGGGTTTAATCACTACTCTTTCCGGAATCCCACATCCCCCATATCTGAGAGATATCTTAGGTCTTTGATAGAAAACCCGCATATACAAAATATACAAACAAATTTTTATATACAAAATATGTATTTACTCCTATCTACTAAATGGAACTCAAAGATAGGTGTTCTCATTTAAGCCGACGAGAGTTGGTATAGACGGGCATGAGATATAAAAAACCTGGCCTTCCAGAGGTGATAGCCTATGCAGTCGGGGATGGAAGGGGCTTAGATCTGGAGGGGGAAGGGGCCACTAAACTCTCTAATTATTGGTTGATTGTGAGGGTCTTGGGGACAGATTGAAGCCAAACTACAATAACAATCCCGGAAAGCGACGCTTTGAAACAATCGTATTCACACACCAATTAAAACAATCAATGCTTATGACTTACTTCACCTTTTATAAGATTAGATCACATGTTTGATAATTGAAAGTAATCATGACATTTTCAATAAGTTTTCTACGATATCCACAAATGGATGGTGCTGGAGTTGAGGTGTTCTATGTTGCCGTTGTGTTTGACACCATAATCATTACAGGTCAATCCATTGCGTGCTGTAGGCAACGGCTTTTCAGTATAAGAAGGTCACTCCCCACTAAAGAGGTATCCCAAAACTCTAGATTTTGACATCTCCTTTGTTATGCCTTTCACGGAGGGGAATGTTAATCACCAATACTCACTCGGTCTGAGACTCGGAGTCCGAATCACCTGGAAAAGGAAACCTGGTGTTTTACGCGGTATGTGTCTTTTGGGAACGTATCTACTCTGAAATATAGGTTTATGCTCTGCTTAATGAACCAATTAAACTTAGGAGATATTTTGTTATCCGGACAAGTAGACCCTGGAGTGGTAACTGATCGAGTGCATTATCATTTTGACATTCGTTGAATAACCGGTAGGTAAGTACGCTAGGCAATTGTATGAGAGTATCTCCTACTTTCCAGCTCAGATAATAAACTCTATAATTGACTAACATTGGCCATCCACAAAGCGTTATAAAGCAGTAATCCTCCAGGACCCAATATCCTCCTGTCTCACCGGAGTCACCCCATTATTAAGCGCCTGAGACTCGAAGTCGTCTACACAACTCTAATTACAATTTTTCCGACAACCTTGTGTTTCGAACCTTCCAAATATGCCTCTTCCGCTTGACTCCACCCGAAACTCTTGCCGATGTGCGGGTGGATATCATGAGTCTCCACAATTTTGACTAAGTGCTCAAACATTGGCTTGCTGGCAATCAAGGCACCTCGCACTAACAAGTAGATTTAGCAAGGGATGTTGTGTAGGGTTGGCAGAAGAGGTGGAGAGATGTGGTCAGCCATTAGGGCTGATGGGTAGCTTAGTATATCTAGTTGTGCTCGATTAAAGGAACAATACCATCAAACATACCATCAAATTGGTAGCAATAGCATATTCCCTTCTACATAAACTCATTTATTTGCTTTTCCATTTTTATTTTTATTTTTAGTGGTGCTACAGAGGCTGTATTTGTTATAGCATCCTATGCGTACCTGAAGATACCTATTATGATTATGGCACAAATATTGTGACTTTGATAAACAACAATCTAACTTCAACATCCAATACTTGGTGGGCCTGACAGCCAAGCCTCGTGTCAGAAGATGAATCAGATTCACCAGCCTATAGTGTTCAAGGTTCACCAAACTTTAGTCAAAGTGGTTGCATTTCTGTTCTGAGTTATGTTGCAGTCATGGATTCCTATAAGAGCCTTGAGTATGGGCAACTAGGTACCACCCAATAATCAGATGAGGCAGCTGAACTTGTATGAGAGAATGAAGACCTCCATGCTATGATGACTCTTTTACAGGAACAAATAGCTACCCTCTAACAAGTTCCACACCAGTCACCAATATTACTAACCCCTATTCCTTTGATTGATCCTACTACATTAGGTAGTTTGAATGACTGGATACTCCATCAATAGCTAAAAAAAACATTCAATTCAAAAGTTTCTTGAAACTATTGATCATGAAGCAGTCCTCTTGTAAATAGAAGCAGTGACACACTTCAGCCTTCTTGCTAGTTTGAATAATAATATTACCATAATGGCAGCTTAGATAATAGTTTCCTCAAAGGTTCTTGTTTGGTTCTGAAGCATGCTAAAAGTGGACTATGATTATGCATTTGTTTTAGCTGCTATTGTGACAAACCACTACTTCTTAACACAGTAGAGAACGTCCAATCTGTCACACTTGATATTATTGGACTAAACTATAGATATCTCAATCAAGCAGTAACCTGAGTTAATTGATGTAATTGTTCACAGGATTACCTAAATACCAGTTAGAGCCTTCTTCTCACCCTTCAAGATATAGGTTGAATGCATATTGGGATTATAGTATATGAACCAAGTAGTAGCTTATGTGTATACTAAGTGATTGTGTGAGGAAACTAATTAACAAGAGAAACTCCATACTTTATATATCAATTGCCAGCCTTTCTGATTATCTAAGTATACATACAATCCAAACATACCTGATCATTACCAATAGGATTTAGTCTTGAACCTCAAAGAAACATAAAGAAACCTTATAACATTATATTTCAGACATCTCTTAACCTCCTGAATTCTTCCATGAAAATACCATTAGTGAGATGACTGTCCAAACAAACAAATAATATAATCATACTAGGAAATTCTCTAGCCTGCTGCCATCAATCTAGTTACTATAATAACCTAAACATATAACCTAATCATATAACAAATAAAACTATATAATAAAGAAAACCTAATCCTTCACTTCTTCTAATATACGAAAGAGTCATTATAACCAGTAGAGCTGTGGCTGCATATATTCATATGTTATCTGGTTGAGCTCTCTAGTGATCTTGATTGAGGTACAATTTATCTCAGCTTTGCATAAATGTACACAAGAAGTATGACTACTAGTAAGAAAACTAGTATTTGGTATATAAAAATGATGATCTGTGATAGCCATGGATCACCCCTTTACATAGGAAGATTTGAAGGCAAAATTTATGCACTGTTATTCTCCTTCCTTTGCAGTTGAGGGGGTCTGGAATAGCTTGGAGATATTGAAGTGTGGTTCTGGTTCTGGTACACTTCAGGAGTTCAATATCAAGTTCCTTGATCTTGTACACTTAGCTGACAAGAATAGTCAAAATACCCAAAGAGGAGATCCACTTTATACCATTTATATTAAGAACATAACTGTAAGAGAGAGAGATATCCTAAGTATGATTGCAATTTTGGCATACAGGAGTAATAAGATAATTACCCTTAATGATGCTATGGCAGTAATGGATGACCAAGCAGTTACAAACAGCATTATAGCTGGTTCTTCTGGACTTAGCCCTCATAGCTTTGGAAGTGGGCCAATTACAACTACATTTAATTTTGTTAGATGTGCAGACTGCCTTGGACCTCCCACCTACTATCCAACTATTCCATCATACCCTTGCAGCTCCCTTGTAGGGAATTCATGTCATTACCTTGCTGCAACCGTATTGTATTCCGACACTTTAGGATCGAATATTGACAGCCTCAGTATAACACCATATATGTGGTCACTGTTTATCCAACTAGATACGACCTAGAGGATATATATGAGAGGGCACCTTGAGTGATGATTGAGAAGTTGAATGAAGACATTCAGTTAAGGCACTGGTGAGTTATCATCCTGTATTTTGTTAGTTTAATATTATAGTTATTAAGTAACAGGATGTTTTGACGAAACTATTAGTGACTTGGATATAGCAAGTCTATGGTATGTTAGGACTTGACCATATGACTGAGCCCACTGCTTTGAATAAAGTAGAGTCTCAAGGACCTACTTGAGAGATACCGAGTAAGGGATTTTCTGCCTGCTGAATTATTGGTTCAATGCTGGGCAAAAGTCTTATCATTTCCTGTCGAACTTTGTCATGCATATTATGCATGGCAATAGTTTTGCCCAAATATTAAGATTGATCACCTTATGTTTTAGGGGTGAATGATTAGTAGTTACTCCTTACAAGTAACTCACTCAAAATTAGTTCATATAGCTAATAAGATCAGAGACTACCTACTGGAGGAGTATATGGCACCCTCAGAGTAAATAGAAGTTTGAAGATATTAAAAGCTAAGCAGGGTAGAATATCCTCAGGGTCAACGAGCATGTGCACTTTATCAGGATAAGAGATTTTTGCTGGAGGTACTTAGTTAGTATAGTTATTAGAGGTAGCCTGCAATCACCTAGATGCAGGATATGAATATTGAGGTATTCTCAAGCTATTAGAACCATTAAGTGATAGAGAAGAGATCTTATCAATATATTAAGTTATTATCTTAAAAACACTTTTGTGCATACAATTTCTGGAGACTTGTTTCTCATCAAGCCTACCTGATGATCTTCAATACCTTTGTTATTACTTATGAACAGCTAAGTCTCAACTACCTCTTTCTTCAGTTGAGCTTTCCCATAACAAATTTATCTAGTCACTTAATAGTACCTACATCTATAGACATTTTAGCGATTGGTGCTAAGCTATACCAGGAAATAGACATGATGAGAATACTATCTACTTATGCTATAGTAGAAAAGGACATTAGTCTACATCTTGTGAAATAAAGCCAGACTGGAGAGTTGGAGACCTTGGCAATAGAATCTGTAGTCATAGAGGAACTGGACATCATAGCTCAGGTTTTCTTGTGAAAGGAAGTAGCCTGTAAGAGGAAGTTTTCATATCTTGGATGAATTTGTGGAGCTAAAATACAGTGGTAGAGTATGGAGATGAAGGTAAGATGGCAGAGCCAGAAAGTATTTCAAAAAACTAGATAGGACTATACCAGAGGGTAGTGTAGTCCCAATAAAGACAAGTATTATGAGGAAATATATACCAGACAGCTTAGAATTCCTATACTACACAGGTAGTGAGGATACAACTTGAAGTAACTTACTACATTTTAATATACCAATTTTCTCTACTAGTTACGGAGCTTATATATTATATGATTATAGTGCAAGTTATAAATTTATCAAAAGTACCTTCCTGAATGAATTATTGAGGGAGGGCTACTGAATATTGACACAAAAATGCAGTTTTATGAAAGTCACAACTGTGAATTCAGTTGAGAAAATCTAATATCTTGAGTCATGATTAACTATTGATCTTAGTGAATACCATTATACAGGCTAGTTTGTTCACTATAATATACTTCAATATGATATAATCTTTGGAAAGGATTGGATAGCTATAGTAAACCACTTCATTGATCACAAGAACAATATTCTATACCTTAGACTTAAAGATGATGGATGATGCTATTCTGTTATTGGCCTCCCACCTATGTCAAAAAAGAATATTAAATTTGAGCAGGTTACAAAACTTATAACAATAGAGAAATAGGAATAGAGCAGTTGGAAGTCATCAGCCAGCAAGGATGTTTCTAATGGTGTCAAAGTCTAGGAGTTATTCAAGTTGGTACAATATGATAGCTTATTCCTTGAACCTGATAGGCTACCTTCTGACAACTGCAATGCTGGGTTTTATATTAAATTAAAACCAGGCTCTAATATACCTCACTGATCTCTATACCAACTCATGATTAAGGTGATGGAAGTATATAATAAAATAATAAGGTAGCTACTGTTAAAGTAGCATATTTGACAATCAGTATCTCCATATGCTGCATCAGTCATATTTGTCTCTAAGGGTAATGGTGTCCCAGGTGATTTAAGAATAGTTATAGATTATCAAGAGTTCAGCTAGCAGACTATAAAAGATAGATATCTTTTACTGTATGGAGAAGAGTTGATAGATAGACAGCAAGGGATGAAAGTATTCTTTAAGTTAGATTTCTAGTCTAGGTTTCATCAGCACAGAATGGCAACTAAAAACATAGAAAAAAACAGTATTTGTAGGTCTAGATTCACTGTATGAATGGCTGGTTATACTATTCAGTCTATCTAATATCCTATTAGAGTTTATGAGAATTAGGTCAAGTCTTCTGAGGGAGTATATTCAAGTAGGCTACTGCATAGTCTTTATTGATAATATTCTCATATACTCTAAGAATATGACCTAACACTTAGATTATTTAAAGAGAGTTCTCCAAACTATTCAGCTAGGAGGTTATAGATTAAGACCAGATAAGTGTAGTTTTGCAAACCAGTCTGCTGAATTTCTTGGTTTTATAGTTGATGGCAAAGGAGTTCAGATATTACAATATAAGATAGATACAATATGCTCTTAGCCTTTACCTTCAACTCCAAAGGATATGTATTCATTTATTGAGCTGGCTAGAGTATTAGGAAGTTTATTGCATAGTTTTTAATGATTGCACTACCTCTCCTCAGCTTAATCCCAAAAATTAATACTGAATACCAGGAACATCTATTCATTCCTACAATTCTCAAAGGTGTTGACTACTCTATTTCTACAATTAAGGATATTATTACCTCTATCTCTACCTTAGCTTTACTGGAAAAAGGAAACTCTGAGTTTTTGATTAGGACTGATACCTCTGGTTTTGCAATTAGTGCCATACTATGATAACTATAATGGGACCAAGACTTACAATCATTCTTGAAAGTGTGGATCTTAGCTTATTTTTTTCAGAAATTAAGTAGTTCCAAGACTCACTATTCTACATATGATCAAGAATTACTGGCAGTAAAAGATACTATTGAGCACTGGAGGTACTACTTACATGGTGCACACTTTATTATGTAGTCTGATTACTCCTATTTGCAATATATACTAAAGCAGTTGAAGCTTATCTCTAGGTAGATGTAACAACTAGAAAGACTTCAAGAGTATGATTTCGAGATTGAGTACCTACCAGAGGTCAGGAATTACATACAAGATACCCTTAGTTGAAGACCAGATTACAAGGATCTACTTCTCCATCCAGTGGTAAAAGAGTCTCCCTAAGTAATTCAAGTTGGTGATACACTTTTCCAATAAAAAGTAGGTTTGAACCTTGAGTCCAAGGACCCTAGTAAGGAGACAGAAGGTCATATGTTTGCTCTAATAACTTTAGATATAGATGAATACCTAAAGGAAATGAGAGCAGGGTATAAGAAGGATGAATACTTTATTAAGGTATTGCAAGAGGAGGAAGAGAGTAGGGAAGGAAGAAAGAGTAGTATAACTAAAGGTCAAGAAGAGGGAAAGAATGGTTGGATATATAAAAGAAAGAGGAAGGTGCAGAAGAAATACTATATAGTGTCTGCTGATAGACTGATAACTGATGCAAAATCAGGTGCTTTGTGTATTCCTAAGTTTGCTGGCTTAAGGTAAAGACTTTTAACTGAAGTTCATGATACCCCTATTTGAGGATACTTTAGTGTACAGCATATAGCAACAGTATTGTCCAAACAATTCTTTTGACCATGGCAGTACCAACTAAAGTAATACATTCAGGGTTGTGCAAGTTGTCACTGATCAAAATCTTCTAATAAGAAGTCTTTTGGACTGTTACAGCTATTAGAGATTCCTTCAGAATATTGAAGGCATATTAATATTGACTTTATAATTAAACTCCCATTCTCATTCTTGAGAAATGACAAAATAATTACATTCATTGATGGTTTGACAAAGTATACACACTGGATTCCAACTAGTGAAAAGTCACTTACTGCTAAACATTTTGCTGATATCTTTATTGATTTCTACTTCAAACTTTATAGATTACCAACAGATCTTATATCAGACTGCAATGCATGCTTCACTTCTGAGTGGTGCCAGCACCTTACCAAGATTTAGCAAACTAAGCTGAAGATGTCAACTGCTTTTTACCTATAAACAGATAGTCAAGCTGAAAAAGCTGACTCAATTTTTCAAAGCTATCTGTACTCCTTTATTCAAACTCAACCACAGGAATGGGATCAACTTTTAGCTCTTGCAGAATTCAGTTATAATACTTACCAGCATCAGTCAACTAACTTAGCCCTATTTGAAGCTAATCTAGACTATATACCAAGACTCCTAATAGATATCATTACAGAGAGTAGACCTTCTAGACTAAATCAACAATTCAAGGATACCTTTTAGTATAATATTCTAAACCTATCTAGAACTAATTCAATTTGTTTATCAAATCCCAAGTTAAATATACTTCATAACAGTCAATGAAATCAATTCAATTCTCATCAATTCTTATACTCCCTTGAATATATGTTACTATCCAGCTTGAACATCATCATGTTTCCAGTCTTGCAATGCTCAATGGAACTTCCTTGTCTTCAATAATCATTTGCACATAAGTATAAAGGTTTTCATAGTAGAGAGGTAAAAAGGTAATAATATAAGTAGCTTGATTACTTAGGTGGTTGCATGAAGAACTAACTACAATATCATATCTGTTATGGGGTAGTCCAACCGTAGATAGGGCCGGTAGGTCTAGGCCGTAAACTTCTTGAAATAAGATAAAGTAGGATAAAACGAAGATCGTTAAGGTAGGCTCGTATTTCCCGAAGTAGTTTGAAAGAATATGTGCAGTAATAGTTTTTTCAAGAGTAAGTTAATGAATATATTAATAAGATCTCTTCTCCGTTGCTTGATGTTTCTGATAGCTGGGAGTACCTCGATATTTATATTCCGCATCTGGGTTATCGCGGGCTACAACCAACTCCCATACTATCTAAGTACCTCCGTCAAAAACCTCTTAAATTTCCTAAGTGCGAACACCTTTGACCCTGAGAATATTTGCCTTGCTTAGCTTTGATCTCTTCAAACTCCTATTGTTTCTGGGGGGTGTGAACACCCCTCCAGTAGGTAGCCTTCGATCTCTCCACTATATGAACTTAATTTGAGTATGCCGCCCTAATGGCAACTATACCAATTGTTCTGCCTCAAAACATAAAGTGATCAGCTTTAATGAATGAGCGCGGCCATTGTGTTGCATATTGATGCATCACAAGGCCCATCGGATATATAGGGTTTTTTGCTCTGGATCGAGCCAATAGCTTATCCAGCGAAAACCTCTCATACCGATTCTCGAGTAGGCCCTCTTGGGGCACTACTTCTTTCAAAGCAAGAGGCTCAGCTCTATGGCTACCCGTCGGTACCATAGGCTCACGATATTCGGTCACCAAGGTTTCTTCCCAAATCGTCCCATCACTTATCAGCTATAATATTTAACTGCTAATGTACAAGGTAATAGCTTGCTCAAAACTTAACCAAATTCCTCCGAGTCACTTCCCATGAGTCGCTAAAGATGCCCTCTCATATATCCTACGGACAGCATCTGGTCGGACGGACGGCGACGACGTATATGGTGTTATGCTGAAGGTGCCATTTATTGTGGCTAAAGTGTCGGGACGCAACTCGACCGTAATACCGTAATGACGCCCGGTCCCTACATGGGGGCTGCAGGGGTATGGTAGAAATAATCCTATGTAAAGGCCGGGTAACTTTGGCCCTTTTTTCCATATGCCTAACAGTAGCTCCCCCTCCCAAGACTTCGTCTCGAATGTCTCCTTTTTCAAAAAATAAAAATAAAAATAAAAATAAAAATAAAAAATAAAACTTTTCCATGGGAACTCAACATGGTAGGGTAAAAAACTTTTGTGCATTTGCTTGGCCACACAAAAGAAAACCTTGCCACATTATTCCAATCCTGCCCGTCCTGGCATTTCGGGATTCAATCTATGAAATTCCATCACTAATTCCTCACCACGCTCTAGGTGCTCCAGAGGTTCCCAGGTGTTCTCGTCTTCGGAACAACCTTTCCATTTCACGAAATATTGGAGCTCTCGGAGGACCTTATTTTGTCCTCTAACTCGTCTCATGTAGGAGATTATTTCACTCCTCACAATTCTCTCCACTTCCCATTCTAAGTCACCTTCGACTTCCTCTGGGTCGTGGGGTGGCTGTGCCTGTCCGGGCCGAGTAGAAACTCGGTAGGGTTCGAGCAGCACTACATGAAAAACTGGATGGATTTTCCACCGGTCGGGTATTTGAAGTTTGTAGGCTCTTTCGCCTTTCTTTTCCAATACTTTAAAAGGCCCATAGAGCTTTGGGCTCAGTTTCTTCGAGGGCCGTTTGGATCGCATATTTTTTCTGTTGAGCATGACTTGGTCTCCAACCTTTATGTCTGGTTGCTCCCTGGCCTTTCGATCGTAATACCTTGACATGGCTTCTCGTGTAGATTCTAGTGCCTCCTTGGCTTGTTCATGTATATTTTTCATCCAGTGTGCATAAAGGGCCGCACCTGGATTTTGAGCCTCACGTTCTCTCATCCATTCTGTCTGTGGATGGAAGCCATAGTTTGCAAAGAAGGGAGTCAATTTGTGTGCATTGGTGGTAGAGTTGTTGTAGGCATATTCTGCCACCGGCAGGAGTTGATACCAATCATCCTGATCATAGTTGATGAAGCTTCGTAAGTAACCTTCCAGCACTTGGTTGGTTCTTTCGGTTTGCCCATCTGTCTGAGGGTGGTAGGCTGTTGACATTCTTCTTTTGATTCCTAGAGCCTGGCACAATGATTCCCAAAATTCCCCTTGAAACTTTGCATCCATGTCGGAAATAATTTCCGTGGGTAGCCCATGGAGTTTCCATACTTCTTGGAGGAAGACATTGGCAACATCCTTTGCAGTCGCATTTTCTTTTAGACCCACAAAATATGCCATCTTGGTAAACCGATCCACTATGACTATGATCTGGGTGTGTCCCTGCGATTCTGGTAGTTGAACAATAAAATCTGTCAAGATAGATGTCCAGGCTGCATATGGTACTTGTAAGGGTTGAAGCAACCCATATCTTGCATGTCGAGGGGATTTATTGTGTTGACACTCATCGCAGGACCTAACATAGTCATTAACCCAGTCTGTTAACCCCTTCCAGTAGAAGTCTCGTGTGACTATTTCTAGGGTTTTTTCTTGGCCGAAGTGTCCAGCGATTTTTGAGTCATGGCATCCGTTCATTATGAGGGTTTGGATACCTTCATTTGCTGGGATAAAAAGCCGGTCCTTGTAGTATACCAGCCCATCTTTCAAGTTCCAGAATTTGGGGAGGTCCATGCTGTCATTTTTCAGTCTTTCTAACTCCTGCCTTCTCGTGACCCACTCTTCATCTTGTTCAGCTGCGTCTTTGACTTTGGCCATAAAGTCTACATCAAACTTCTTTATTTCTACTCTTGCGATGATAGCATTGGACAACATTACCACTTCTTGTGATAGTTTAGGATTGTGTCCCTCATCATAATGGTCGAAATGCTCATTGTTTCTAGAGCTTACTTGTAGAAAGCATACCGTTGGCTTTTTTCCAAGCAGATCACTGCTTCCAAAGCCTGCATCCGCTCGTTCTGTTATTGCCAAGTCTGTCACTTCTAGGAGCTCGGTGTTGTCGATTTTCTCGATAATAATTTGAGCTATCCGATCCTCTTTGGAGATTTTGTAATCCGCATCCATTAGGTTAACCATTAAGACTTTTATTTCGCC
>ML120439.1:99342-193690 GCA_003788595.2 Choiromyces venosus 120613-1
TCTTCCCTGTCCGGGACCAACGCTGTCCTTATCGATATCCCGAAGGATTTCCTTGGATACCCGCTTAACGTGGGGCTTCACCTAACCGTGAATTTGCCTTCCCAGGGATGGTTAGACTATCCATACTATACAAGTCATGTCCTGCCACAAGCGTTGATCCTCTAGTGGGGATTCTAGCGCTCTCTGCCAGTCTATGGACACGGATTCTCAGTGGCTCTGAGCTTTCATCCAAATCTTCTGTCTCCGACGTCTGGTCATCCTCTGGCCTGGGATCGAGTTCCATGTCCTTTGTGGGGGTTAATCTTTTTTCCCCAGGGGTTTTCCATACCACAGCGATTTGTAAGAAGTTCTCGGGTTTCAAAATTGACTGTTCACTATGGGTAGCTCCCCCTTCAGGACGGTACTCCAGCTGTCTACTTAGTGCATCTGGCTTCCCCCCTCGTGTTCCTGGTCTGTAAACAATGCGGAAGTTAAAGTCCGCTAGCTTTTGTCCCCATCGAATTTGTCTTGCACTCCAAGCCTTGGTAGTGAGAAAGTACTGTAAATTCTGATGGTCCGTATAAACAGTAATGGGGACCTCCATTCCTGCCAAGTAGTGGCGCCATTCTTTAAAGGCTTCCACAATTACCAACAATTCCTTGTCATGGACATCATAGTTCCGTTCCGCCGGGCCAAATTTTCATGAGTGGAATGCTACTGGGTGTAGTTTTTTCTTCACCAGCTGTGATAGAACACAACCAAGTACAAAGTCGCTTGCATCAGTTTCCACTATTGTTTCTTTCATGGGGTCAAAATGGCAAAGAATTGGTGCCGTCACAAATTGTTCCTTTAGGAATTCAAAGGCTTCATCTTGTTCTCTTCCCCAGGCGAAATGTTTGGAATTTCCCTTCAGGAGCTCTGTAATTGGTTTGCAAATTGCCAAGAAATCCTTGATAAACCTTCGGTAAAAATTTGCGAACCCCATGAAGATCTGTATGTCCTTTACCGATTTTGGCTGCTTCCAATTTCGAATCGACTCCACTTTTTTCTCACTCATGGAGACTCCTTTTGTGGTTACTACGTAACCAAGAAATTCCACTGTAGTAACGTGAAAATAGGACTTTGCGATGGAGACTGCTAGTTGATATTCCCTTAGGCGCACTAACACCTTTCGCACCAGCTCCACATGACTTGCCTCATCTGCTGAGTAGATGAGAATGTTATCCATATAGACCACAACCCCATGATCTAGGAATTCTCTTAATATTGTGTTCATCATTGCTTGGAAGGTAGCGGGGGCATTGACCAGCCCCAATGGCATAACTTTGTATTCAAAGTGCCCGTAGCGAGTCCGGAAAGCTGTCTTCCATTCATCTCCTTCTTTAATTCTAATTAGGTGGAACCCATCTTTTAGGTCTAGTTTAGTAAAGATAGTTGAGCCAACAACTCGGTCTCGTAACTCTGTCATTAGGGGGAGTGGGTATTTGTTGGATATGGTGACCTTATTGAGGCCTCTATAATCGATGCATAGGTGCCAACCACTGTTTGGCTTTGGTACGAACAGTATTGGAGCCCCACACGGCGCCATGCTAGGTCTGATTTTTCCTTGTTCCAACATCTCGTTTAAGTATATGCGTAGAGCCTCTAATTGAGAGGCGGAAAGCTTGTAAATGGGTCCCCAAGGGGGACTTAGACCCTCCTTGAGGTCGATTGCGTGATCAAAAGTCCTCCTTGGCGGCAATTTTTTGGCAGCCGACGGTAGAAAGAGGTCCGTATAGTCCAGATATTCTTCTGGCAACTGGCTGATTACCAGTTCCCTGGCCTCATCAATAGAGCTTACCAGACCAACAACTGTCGCGTCTGGATCATGTGCCACATCATCATCCCATTCGAATTGTTCGTCCCAGTCACACCATGTGCCCGGACCACAGTGGTCATGACATTTCTGGGTTTGAAATTCCCACCTATCCGAATAGATTATATTAGATATGGGGTGTTCTTTCAACCATCCATAAGGTATTATCATCCCCCATCTATTCATAGGTGCCACTTCGCAGGAGACTTTAGTTGTGTGGCGGTTCACTCCTATTTCCATTTTTATGGGGGTAGTGTATTGTTTGCCACTGGCCTTCGCAATGTCGCCTGTAAATCCTTTAATCGGGATGTGATTTCTGCGAGTTATACAGGGTACGTCTAATTCTCGTACCAGTTTTTCATTTAAGACAAAAACATCAGCCCCCGAGTCTAGCAAGACTTGGATACGGTAGCGTTTTCCTTTAACATGGAGGTGTGCATGACCTTCCAAGTGCTCGTAAAGGGTAGGTTGCGGGGCAACTAGTTTGCATCACTTACCCAATGGTTCCGTTTCGATATGTCTTCGCTTTGTCATTTTTCTATAACCAGAATCTGGTATGGACTTCAATAGATCCTTTCGCGCTTAATGAGGGTTTGAGAGTTTTTCTTGAGCAAAGTTTTTGTCTGGATGAGTATGTTGACCTAGCGTATCTAGGTACTTGGGGTCTTTGGTGTGCCTGGAGGAGTATTCGGCACAAGGAGATAATAGTACTATGGTGTACTTTAGTGTATTCCTGGATTTTTGTACAGATATTTCCAGTGGGGTGCACAAAGGATGATGGTTGTCTGGGGACAAAGCGTAGAAGTTCCTGATCCCACGTCAAAACGTGTACCAAGCGAAGCCGTGTTGGTACTAAGGTGTAATCGGTGTAGGTGTTAACCATTTTATTCTTGCAGTTTTTGTATAGTTGGATATGTGGGGTGTAAAGTTTTTTGGAGTTTACTATAACGCCCACGTTATTTCGACCAATCAGGTCTCCTCAGGTAAACTGACAAGAAAAGAATATTTTACGGTTATTGGGCAGCCCACTACTAGTAGTCTTTACCCCCTGCCGAGGGGTTCCCGAATATAACCTGACCAGTGCTTTTCTCATGGTAAAGCATGAGTGCGGTCTGCCAGTGCTTATCAGCGTGGGCTAAGATTTAAGTCTGGTGGGGTATGAGCCCCCATTGCGAGTTGGTGCCAGACCACAAGTACCCATACGCCGTCGCTGTATGGTGCCAATCTCTTCCTTGTCTACTCAACCCCTTTGCCTCCTTAAGCTTATGCACAGACCTGAATCAGTGTCAGGAGTAACCCTTTCAATTAGACGGTGACCAGTCCAATGCTCTTCAGCTGAGAAGAGGGTGTGTAGACCTCGCTGAATACCCCTCAATTAGATCCCGGGTCGGATAGTTCCCAAAGTTGTGGTGGCGGCCTAGTCATTGCCACTTGACCAACCTGTGGCCGCCTCTCTTAGGGGGCCCGGACCTCCAATCGAGTGTTCTGTCTTTTTGGTTGTCTGCGTCGAGTTACAGAACTAACCACGGCTGCTCTTCTACATATGCCCCACTTGTGGTTGGTGAGTCCACAATGGGTGCATGAGCCTAGTATTTCTTTCCTTTTGTCCACCAGAGTTTGGGGAATTCCTTCATGAGCTTTCTTCCAATCCGTGTGTATTGGTGATGGATTGCCTTCTCCCCTGTTTGGTTTTTGTGTCTTCCACCCTGTTGTGACTGCTTTTGGTGACCAAGGCTTTTTATTAAACCTGGTATCTGGGCTTTTATTTTCGTTGCCACATTTTCTTTTTGTGGCATTTCCTCGCCCCTTTGTCATTGCCTGGGAAAGGTTCTAACGTTGTAAGAAAGATTCCTCTAGCTTGCCAAAGCCTCTTAGTGCCTTGAGCCAATCTTCATCGGAATCGTATGTTTCTCCTGAGAGCCTCCTCAGGATTTGTTCCGGGAGCTTGTCCTCGACCAGGAGCCTCCATCCGATGCCTGACATTTTGGCTTTGATATTAAGGTTTTCAAGTAGAAGGAGGTATTCTTCAATGTCATTATTGTACGGGATTTTTTTCATGTCCCGCGCTGCCTCTCTTTCCTGCTCGATGCCCGAATATCTGCTAACAATTTCTTGTGTAAATCTGGTCCAAGAAACCAAGTCTGGTTGAAAAGGAGCACCCATAGCACCTGTCATACTTTTTCGGTACCATTCGGCAAAGGGAGCTACCTTTTTTCCCTTTGTCCTTTTCAATGCATAAACAATTTTATGATGGTCTTCTGTCCATTGGTCTGGATTCCTAGCAAAGTAATCTTCGCAGTCCAACACCCACGTATTAATGTCCTCATAGACCTTGGCCTCAAATATAGATGGCAGGTCTGCATGCCTTTTCCCTCGGGCAATCGCGCTTCCCAGTAACTCTAACATGTGGTCCTGGTCTGGGGTGTTTCCTTGCGGGGGGCGGTTTTCAGGTCTGGGTATTGGAACTGGGGCTGGGCCTTCACCATTGCTTGAGCCGCTACTGCTGCTGCTGCTGCTGGGGTTAGGATCTCCACCTCCAGCTCCACGCATCCTTGGGGGCCCTTGGCCACCTCCTCCTTCTCCCCCTCCTCATTCCCCTGCTGCTGGTTGGCCTCGGTCAACTTCTTTTCCTTTCTTTGGTCTGCCAGCTAGGGAACTGGAGGAAGGTGGAGCAGTTTCTACTGTCGCTTGTCTTGTTGGAACAGAAGGGGTTGCTGCTGAGCGAGCTACTTCTGTTAACTATAGCTGCACCAATTCCATCATTTCTCGCATTCTTTGTTCAGCAGCTCTCTGTTGTTCCCAGTCGATCTCGACCTGGGCTTGGACTTGTTGGATCAACTGTTCCAATTGTTGATCTCTCGTGAGGGATGCCTGTCCTGTCTGGTCAATATTCTGATGCAACTGGGTACTCACCGCTTGTTGCTGCTCGTGTTAAGCATTATGTTTTCGTAGCTCCGCTGCTACTTGGTCTTGGAAGTGCTTTCGAGATATCCCCACTTCCCGTGCGAATTGCTCCTGCTTTAGGTTTATTGCTGTCAATTCATTTCCTACTATTTGTTCTCCTTGATCAAGCCTATTGTGGTAGCTTTCGAGCTCATCAGCGTATTGGCGCCCTCGTGCGGACAGCTCATTGTAGGCTATGTTTTGCTCATTTATAGATCTTGAAGCGTTTCGGTCAATTTGACTTAAGGATTCCACAAGGTGTCTTAAGATAGCCGGAACTTCCAGCTGTCTCGGGGGGCCGCGTGATCCTTCTCTCGGGGCCGCGACTCTTTTTTCGATTCTTCCCCATGATCTCCTTCCTCTTAGGGAGCCTGCTGGGGAAGTTCCACTTGAGAGGTAAGGGGGGTTTTGCGTAGCGGTAGTGGCCAGTATAGATGTCACATCGCTGGCTGGGGAAGGGGCTCCTTCTTCCATTTGTATGTCATGCCCCGGCCCTTGGATTGCCAAGGGCATAGGTGAGTCTTGTCTAACACGATCCATGATAGGTATAGATAGTAGGTAGAGGTAATTGTGTAGGTAGTGAGCCTAGGTACATGGAGAGTATTAATATACTGTTATGGGGTAGTCCAACTGTAGATAGGGCCGGTAGGTCTAGGCCGTAAGCTTCTTGAAATAAGATAAAGTAGGATAAAACGAAGATCGTTAAGGTAGGCTCGTATTTCCCGAAGTAGTTTGAAAGAATATGTGCAGTAATAGTTTTTTCAAGAGTAAGTTAATGAATATATTAATAAGATCTCTTCTCCGTTGCTTGATGTTTCTGATAGCTGGGAGTACCTCGATATTTATATTCCGCGTCTGGGTTATCGCGGGCTACAACCAACTCCCATACTATCTAAGAACCTCCATCAAAAACCTCTTAAATTTCCTAAGTGCGAACACCTTTGACCCTGAGAATATTTGCCTTGCTTAGCTTTGATCTCTTCAAACTCCTATTGTTTCTGGGGGGTGTGAGCACCCCTCCAGTAGGTAGCCTTCGATCTCTCCACTATATGAACTTAATTTGAGTATGCCGCCCTAATGGCAACTATACCAATTGTTCTGCCTCAAAACATAAAGTGATCAGCTTTAATGAATGAGCGCGGCCATTGTGTTGCATATTGATGCATCACAAGGCCCATCGGATATATAGGGTTTTTTGCTCTGGATCGAGCCAATAGCTTATCCAGCGAAAACCTCTCATACCGATTCTCGAGTAGGCCCTCTTGGGGCACTACTTCTTTCAAAGCAAGAGGCTCGGCTCTAAGGCTACCCGTCGGTACCATAGGCTCATGATATTCGGTCACCAAGGTTTTTTCCCAAATCGTCCCATCACTTATCAGCCATAATATTTAACTGCTAATGTACAAGGTAATAGCTTGCTCAAAACTTAACCAAATTCCTCTGAGTTACTTCCCATGAGTCGCTAAAGAGGCCCTCTCATATATCCTACGGACCGCATCCGGTCGGACGGACGGCGACGACGTATATGGTGTTATGCTGAATGTGTTATTTATTGTGGCTAAAGTGTCGGGACGCAACTCGACCGTAATACCGTAATGACGCCCGGTCCCTACATGGGGGCTGCAGGGGTATGGTAGAAATAATCCTATGTAAAGGCCGGGTAACTTTGGCCCTTTTTTCCATATACCTAACAATATCCTCCTCCTTATATAGTCCTTTTTACAACCTGCTTACGAGTCAATAACAATTATGAGTCACAACTGTGACTCATACTTTCACATAATATATAATCACATGACTCTAAACCTAGTCATATGTGAAACTCACATGACTTCTAAATAGGTCATGTACACAAAACATCTTATAACTCAAATGAGTTATTACACAATGAATTAATATAATAGCTATGACTTTTAAGGATGAGTCATGTGTATGAAAAGTCTTACAAACCTATGACCTCATAACTATGAGTCACTGACATGTGAAAATCTTATTCCATGCTAGGTTTGTAACATTCAGTACATATAGACAAATCAGCAAATTGAGGCAAATAAGAGACAACTACACACTTTTCAGAAAAGAGATAAGTTATTAATTAATACTAAGAATTTACCTATTACTTATGGTAATGCAGGACAAGAATCAGAGCAGTCAAGTAATGAGTCTCATTCTGACTATAACTTTTACCATATTCTGCAACAAAAGTATGTAGGAAAGTTCGCTCTGGGAGAATAGAGAGGCTCAAATGCATTTGAAATAGTAGACCTACATACCAACTCCAGGATTTCCAAGATGTTTAATGTTGACCATTTCCAACCCACTCAGATAGATCACTCCTGTCAGCAGCTACCTCTACCACCAATCAAGGTAATATCTCAACTTGGTAGTATACCAATAGTTGAATATGAGGTAGAAAAGATCTTAGAATGGAGGCAAAGTAGAAAGGGAGAAGTTGAGTTCCTCACCAAGTAGGTAGGCCTTAATGCAGCTCAAGATTTAACTTGGGAGAAACAAAATTCCTTCCATAGAGCAAAGGAAACCTTATCAAGTTTCATTCTCTGAACTCAAAATGATGAACTTACACATCTCCTCCACTGGCTATATTCTACATCAACTCCTCTCTGGAATATGAATGAAGTTAGTTGACAAAGAAGGGTACAAAAAAAGGGGGAGAAGCCAAGTTGCAGGAGTTCACATCTTCTAGAAAAGAAAGGGAGATTAGTATCATAGTATTTTCTATCAGAAGAATGGCTGAAATAGGAATACCTTATTTCAAGTTCCTATTTTGTTATTTTTTATTTTTATTTTATCTGTATTGAGGTTGTTTATTATGCTTTGTTTCTTGTTTTTTTTACAGTTTGATTTCCAGAACTGGATACTACTACTATCACCTTCTGTCTAATTTTACTACCAATGTATGATATTTCTTTTTTTGAGTGGGAGGTGGATGTAGGGTTGGCAGAAGAGGTGGAGAGATGTGGTCAGCCATTAGGGCTGATGGGTAGCTTAGTATATCTAGTTGTGCTCGATCAAAGGAACAACACCATCGAACACACCATCATGTTGATTACCCTTATTAGGTCTCATGACTTACCTATTTTGGCTCTGAATAATATGGAGTTGACAAGGTCAGGCCCTTTATCGCCCCCGAAGCCGCCTAGAACCCCTACCACAGTTACAAGGCCCCCTTGACGGGCCGCCTCTAGGCTCTGAGAGATAGTTGGAGGTCCTCCCAAATCAATCATGTAGTCGACCCCGATACCTCTAGTCAAATCTAGAGCTGTCTTAGCCCAGTCAGGTGTGGTTTTGCAGTTTATTGTGTGCTTTGCTCCGGGATTTTGCAATCTGGAGCTTGCCGCCTGACGATGATGTTGCAATCACAGTGGCTCTAGCAGCTTTGGCGAGCTGATCTCTAATTAGCATGAGACACGATTTTTGAACATTCCACTAATTTTGCCAAGCATACCTGAATTGCCATAGTGCTAACGCCTCCAGTCCCTTGCGTCAGTACAACATCTCCTGCTTGAACAGCTAGCAGCCCGTAAAATAGGGTGTTCATTGCTATTCCACCTGCAGTTTCCAGTGCCGCAGCCTCTTCCCATACTAAGTTGGCAGGTGCACGAAAGATGTTGCCTCCTTTGACAACGGCATATTGGGTCAATCCCCCGCCATGGTTTCCATTTCCAAGGGACCCGTCCATGCGCATATCCCGCTGTTCAAAACCCTGCTGCCAGGATATATTCGGGAGCAGAATCACCCGATCACCCGGCTTCCACTTGCTTGATATTGAAGCCGTGACTTGACCAGCCGCATCACTGAGCGGCACAAAGCCAGGCTTGCTCTCTGTCGGGTAGGAAGGGTTCCAAGAGGCTATGAGTAAATCTCGGTAGTTCAGTGCTGCAGCAAAAAATTGAGCTAGCACATATCCCGGTTCTCCTGGCAGTTTAGGCTTCGGGACGGTTTTAAGTACTAGGTTTGCCAACGATTCTCGAGAGCCTGTAGCTTTACCTAGAACATTTTGGTGCACCTGAAAGGTTTCGTGTACTACTAACATTTTTTGATATGAGAAGACAGCCGGCTATGAGGATTTACAAACTCAAAATCTTTTCAAAGAGGGGATTCCTGGTTTATAGAACTCCAGAACCCACTAAATTGCATCAAAACGCTTTTCTTATGCGAAGCGTCTTGATTTCTAACAATCGGGTGATCCCCCATTCCGATATATCACTAATCCGAACCTCTCTAGTTGCTTACAAACGGGAAGTCGGTTATTTCCTATTTGTAATCCATATCGATTCCCTTGTGTGCTCTCAGGGATTGAGTACTTTAGAATGTTGATTCGCAATTCGGAGTGCCGATTGCTATTACAGAATATTGAACCCGTCACCTAACAGGGCTTGGCGAGACGTCAATTGTGCTGTGACCCTGTGACGGCACCCCGGGTCCCAAAACTGAGAGATCCCGTACAGTACTCTACCCACACTTGAATAGAGTTACGATGCTGCAATACACACGCAATATGTTTACTCGTACTATGCCACACAGGTCGGAATGCGAACCCCGTCGTAAACTACCGTGTTTGCGTATCAGATTTTACTTGATGAAGATGTCCTGCTTTCCTTCACTCAATCATCTGGTCAGCACGAAGGGCCATTGGTGAAGGGTCGAGGTGCGGTGATAAATACCTATTCCAGCTTTGACAACACAGTACTTTATGCATTTGCTGCGAACACTAATAATTGGGTTTACTCGAGTATATGGCTCCACCTGTGCCCCTCCGGTACATCAAAATACCGGATAAACGCTCTGCAAGCGGGAACCCTATCAATTTTCGAAAGGGTCTCTATAGCACCGCACATACACCTTGTTTGATGTGTTGGATATTCCCAGTTTGCCGTACCGCACTACATTGTTCACGTACAAACCTCGGGATCTAGTTGGAACAGCCGAATGGATACGAAAAATGCTCAATGGAATGTTTCAGTGCAGACAACTGATTTACTCTTGGGGGGGGGGGTTTGCTAAAATTTTCTGAAAAAGAATAATTCTTGAACCAACCAGTTACCCGATTCCAGCCCAATAACGAAGGACAAGGAAGGAGAAGGAATTCTCAAATGCAAGCGACAAGGCCAATCGCAAGCCGAGTAACTCCCAGAGAGTGCAGTACCGGTATGCTTGCTGCCCACTAAGGCAGCATGCATACATCACTGAAGAAATGTTGATGTTAATTGCTGACTGCTGGCCGCAGATACAATTGCCGACCCGATGTCGGAAGAGCTGATCAGTAAGGAGATACCGACCAACGGGAGAAAAGAAGCTAATTACTTTTAATGTGAAGTGTCAACTTTTTCAGAGCCGCGGCGCCGCCACTGTGTGATAAGGACGGCAATTGAGACTAGGCGAGCTCCTCTTTGACTTTTTTTTTTGGACCTACGATACACCGAACGATATTCTAATGGTGTGTTCTTCCCAATCAACAGAGCGGGGTCTGCCAGTTGCAGTAATCCGACGTCCGGAGCTGGAAATGCGCCCCATCATGAATCAAATCTGTTGACATGATGGCGCTGATCTCCAATAATTCCCTTCATAAAGTGCAGGAATTAGACAGTGATGACGGTAACTTTAAATGGTAGGGCAAACTTGACGCGTCACTCTCAGTAGTGGAAAAAACACCATCTCCACCGATAAACCTTTCCCATGGTTCAGGCAAAATAATTTGCCCTTTGGACGTCAAATATCATTCTCTTCATGACAATAACAAAGTACAAATGAAACGAGGTGGAAAAAAAAAAAAAAGGACCAAGGCGTCTTACAATCGAGTCTAAATCTTCTAGATCTGGCCGCCCTTGGAAAAGCCCCCACGAAGCACTCCTTTCTTTTCGGGCTCCCTGCCGAGTACTTGGCAGATTCAAAAGTATTCGGAAATGGTCAGTGCAGTGTGCTTGGCGCCAAGCATCAAAGCCTTGAGGAGATTGAATTGCCTAAAAACATATCGGATTGGAAAGGAGGAAGGAGAAAAAGTTGAAAACGGAGAGCAATAAGTAGCAAAGAGAGAAAAAAGATAAAGTGGTTTATGACTGAAATTTATTACCACCGTTGGCAGCCATGCACCGTATCATAACATCTGGTGATTTGACAATTTCATGATTGATTTCTTCCAGCTTGGCGCCAAGCACACTGACCATTTCCGAATACTTTTGAATCTGCCAAGTAATTCGCTACCGACATAATGGATTCAATCTATTTGTCCGGTAAATATCCAAAGATTGGACGGTGAAATGGGACACGCGTGATGCACGAACTAACTTAATATCTGCAGGTGATCAGATGGTCTTCTACCATCCCAAAAGAGAAAGGAAAAAGAAAGAAAAAAAAGAAAGAAAATCCGAGTGAGTGCTGGTGAATATTCTCCTTTCACTGGTCGTTTAGAAGTCAGATGTAAGGAGAAATCTGCTAGCTGGCTGACCGGTCGAACACGAGACATTTATCATACCTGGGGGTTTGGATATACTGTATATTCCTACATAATATCTCCCCTACATAGATCCATAGAGTTGGAATACCCACTGGTTCGGTCAGTGGTCGAGGAAGAGAGGGAAATCAACATCTGATTCGAACAGCACAACGGAGACATGTGAAACGAGGTAGGAGGACTTTCGAGTGATGCTTAATGACTATAGGTGCTGTATACCATCGTTTTCATGCATTCTTAATTTCCGCGGGAAGCCCCGCTGCGCGAACGGAGGCGGACAAACTTGAATACTGAACTGGAAACTTACCTCCGACGTTCAGTTTATTCGGGTCGGTCATCGAGTCGAGTGATCAATGTCCTGGAGCCAATCTGACTGACCAACTGGTTGATTCAGTGCTGTCAAACAAGTTTGTAAAAGGTTGCTGGCTCCGGGTATGCGCTTGATTCCCAACCTGACTAAGTGGCCACCCGGAGGCCCAAGATGTTCCTGCACGAGTGGCCACAGGTAATGCAGATGCGGGAGGCAAATTTTTTCTAAAGGTATGGTTCTGTGCCCGTCTGCCCGTCTGCGCGACTTTGAGCACCTTGCTCTTATTACGGGCAAAGTGTACTGCTGGATGGAGACACTTGTATCGTATTCCACCTATCAGAAGCAGCATTGGGGTCTACTCCCCACTCCTTGCGATGGGAAACCAACCAAACATAAAGAACCTGGCCAGCCGACGACGGCACACTACGAGAATACCGCACTCACCACCTAACCTACCCATTACCGTAAACTACGGCTAAGCAAAAGTAAAAGTTAAAATAAAAAAAGAAAGAAATCATCCATACTGAGGCTTTCCATCCGAGAGCCCATTCAAGACCAACATCGCACTATACCGTATAGTGATCACCAGCACACCCGCAAGCACGCACGCACCGCGCCGAGGCCGAACCCCCGTACGACGATAATCGCCCCGTGAAACGTTACCCCCTCCCCCCTTCAAGTGTTACATTCGGCGTAAAGTCCATTGGCGCGAGAATGTTTAAGCTCTCATACAGTCGCACCTCGCTATCCCGGATCGCGCTGAACCGGATACCTCGCTGAACCGTAAAGAATCCCTGGCACCTCTGAATCGTCATAGAATTTCACTCGTTGAACCGGAAAAGGGGAGGCTTCGGATTCGTGTGATATTTTTAAAAACCCTCCCTTGGTCCCTATAGAAAGTTGGCCTGCTGAACCGGATGCTGCGGTGAATGTCAGAGAAGCTATACCAAAAGAGGCAAGAAGGCGGGGCCAGAAATGTAGAATGAGAAAAAGAGAAACCCTACTTGAGGGGAGAGAGTGTGTTCTAGTGGATAGGAAGGGAGATAGACGGAGGTGCAATATATTGGGACAAATAGTGATGAACGAGAGGATGAAGAACAAGCTACATGTGTGCCTACTGAATGGGCGACAAGAGGTGTCAATACTGCATATGAATATTTGTTGAGATAAAGCTTCATAAGAGAATGGGAATAACCCCTTTTTTCATTTTTTTTCATTTTCTTGAAATAAAACCCTCTTTTCGCTGTTCCGGATACCCCGTTGTCCCGGATGGAATCCATGAAATTTGGCCATCCGGGATAGCGAGGTGCGACTGTACAAGTCTGGGATGGACGCCAAAGTACAGTACTGTACAGCCTGAGTATACCTCACACCGTCATTAGAGTTGGATTTATGCACAGTATCACAGGTTACACCATTAAAAAGAAAGCTTATGATAAACCTCCGTAATGTTGTCACGATAGTGATAACGTAGAGCACGGCATGTGGGCACGGGGATTGAAGAATTCGTTGACGTAAGGAGATCCCCATCCCATCCCATTCCATTCCATTCCATCCTGCCATGCCCTGTCACGCCTTTCCTGGGAGAAAGAGGAAGCGGTGGATGCTGCGCGGGACGCTATGACATCGGTGACAATGCCGATGTCGTGCTTATTGTAGAGTATGGTAGCGTACCTGGCGCGTCTGGGATTGGGATAGATAGGGGCGTTGTGCCTTCTGGGGTGTGGTAGAGGACTGTGTTTTTTTTGGCACGATAGTGTTGGAGAAGGGGGGGGTCAGTGGTGTACTTTCGAGTGATCTTTTGTGATTACTATCATTCCAACTAGAGTAAATTTTGTTTCAACAATGAGGACGTGGCGTGAGTGAGGGGGGCGGTTGGCCATTTTTTTCTTCTTCATTTCCATTCCTGAGATAATAATAGTGATAGTGATAATAATAATGATTGACCAGTACAGTACAGTACTCCGTAACAACTTCCGCAAATTTCTCTTCATTACGATTTCCCGTTTTTCCCACTCCCTCCCTGCCTTCCCTCTCCCACGTCCATCCATCCGTCCCCATCCCCGAGCGCTCAGTGTAGTGCCTCCATAACGTTCTAAGCCCATTTCGAAAAAAAGTATATACCATAAAATCCCAAAGAAGCCCCCAACGCCGCCAACTTCCCCCCTCCTCCTCCTTCTACTCCCTTTCCCATTCGCACAATCGGGTCAGAGTCAGAAAGACAGACAGACAAGTTTACGTGATCCGCACAACCTCCAGCCTGGTTTCCGACACCTCCGAGTTGAACCTGATCCACGGTTCCTTCTCAATGCGCTTCCGCCACTTCTCGCCCTCTCCGCGCGCCGTAATGACCACGAACCTGCCCACCGGCTCGCCGTCCCATTCGTGTCCGTCGCCATTCTGGTCTCGCCGCTCCACCGTGGTTTTTATGCTTGTTTGCACGATGACTTCGATGCGCTGGCTCTCCTCCGACGGGCTTGGCGGGGCGGTGGAGTTTGCGGACGAGGAGGTTGTGGGACGAAGGGCTGGGGCTTCGATCACCGTCGACACACTTGACCTTGTGAGCGCTGTGAAGGTCCACCTACCAAATGCCCAGTTTAGGATGAAGCGGTGGGCGTCTTTAGTCAATGGTGGGTCTGATCTCGGTTTTGTCTGGGAGAAGATGGATCCCTTAATCCTGTAGATTTCGTCCTTCGGCGCGCTCGTCAGGAAGCGATCTAGCGCGTCCAGGTCGATCCACTTCCCGCCCTCCTCGGCTCGGTATGGCAGTGTTACGGAGATAACGTCTACCTCCTGGGTGTGCTCTTCCCCGCCCCCTTCATCGTGCTCGTGGCTCCGCGCCTTTGTCGCGGCCGACAATTCCCTCGCTAGCCCGCCATCAACGCCGAATACCACGTCCTTCGACACCCACCCCCTATCGCTCTTCACGACCGGCGTGTCCTCGTTCACGTCCCGGATCCGGTCCAGCACCTCGTCTTCCCGTCGCTCCGTCACGCTCTCCCACTTGCTCAGTATTATCAGGTCGGTGTAGCGCGCTTGCAGCTTCGCCGTGTACGAGGTGTCGGCGTAGCCGGCCCAGTTTTCCACGTCGATCACCAGGATTACCCCGTCGAGGACGAAGGCGTTTGGGTTTTCGGAGATGACGCGGTTGACTTCCTGCGAGAGGTTAGACAGAGGAGGAGGAGGAAGAAGGAAGGATTGGGCTGTTGACCATAGCAAGTGTAGCTGGAAAAGCACTCCCGGAAGTCTCTATTACAATCCTATTCGGCTTGTAATCCGTCTTTAATGTAACAAGTGCACTTCCCAATTGCCCGACAAGATTACAACAAATGCTAAAGCCCCACGCCCAACTCGCTCGTAAGTCAATTGGCTGCCCTCCCACGCGTGAAGAAGATAGATAGACAGATGGAAAAAAAAAGGGAATAACGAACCACCCATTCAACAACTCCTTCACTCCAGAGATAGACCCCTGACCTGCTAACCGACTATCAACAGCTACATCCCCAAACTCATTCTTTAGCAACGCGAGCCGGTAATTCGCCGGTAGCTGGGGCAGGAGCTTGAGTAGTAGTGTCGTCTTCCCGGACCCGAGGAAGCCCGTGAGGATTGTGATGGGCGTTGGCGCGGCTGATGGCATTTTGCGTTTCCTTTTCGTTTCGTCTTCTGTAGCTTTGCTGCGGTGCGAAGGGGGAAGAGGAGGTATTCTACGGTACAAGTATTAAAAAAATTTTTGCCCAGAATCTTAAAAACTTGAGTACAGTAGATATTGTAGATAGATAGATAGATGGAAGGGCGGGGGGGTATGTACGGTATGTATGGTAGGCGGGTGGGTGGGGGGGGTCTTGTACCGTAGAAGAAACACCAAAATATGGGAAATTCGGCCTTTGTTCTTTTTTCTTTTTTCTTCTTTTTTACTTCTTCTTCATCGGGCTAAAATAGAGTAATGGTGTCAAGCATGGCGTAACCTAAACTTGGGTTGGGGGGGGGTCATTGCTTTTTTATTTACTTTTTTTTTTTTTTTTTTTTGCACTCTCTTTTTCTTTTCTGATGGTGAGCTTTTCAAACTATTGGTTGATGAGAATTTGAGGATCTTGATTGATTAAATACCAGTAGACGAGTGAGTGAGTGAACGACTGGCTCCCCCGGCATTCCCCGCTCCTTACAATAGAATACCGTCCGTACCGTGAGAAGACTGGTTTCGCGGCTGAGACTTCGTCTTTGTTTTTTGTCTTGTCTGTCTGCTAGACAGACAGCTTCTCTCTCTCTCCGTTGGCTGGGCTGGAATTTCATGCTCGAGTAGATGAAAATAGAAGAAAAAGAAAAGAAAAGAAAAAAAGAAAAAAACCTGCAGAGTCAAAAAGATCCACAGGCAGCTACAGCACAGACAGATAGACACAATGGATGGACTGTCGCGGACATACAAAGACATACGGTATCATAGTTCAACCTTGACGTGGGGAATTGTTTTTTTTGTGTCTGAACGCTTGTATTGTCTGCTACTGTACTTCATCACACCCTATACCCGTGCCATATCATACCACACAGCACCGTATCACACTTATCTCCTCTCCCTCCCGCTCACATCGCCGTGCCGGTAGTCACTTTAGCACGGGGCTCTCTTTGTCCTACCGTATGTTTCAATTGAATCTGTGGTATAAACCACAAGATTCCTCGTTTTCGCCTCACTCGAATGTTACAACGATAGCCCGGTGAGCCCGACTACTTGGATCTCTCACCCCCTCTCTATCGTTATTTCGGTTTACGGTAACTGAATCATTACAGGTTTCTTTCTTTTCCTGCAGAGTCTTTTTTTTCTTCTTCTTCTACCTCCTCCCGTTTGATTGGATACCGAGTGACATTGAACTGGGCTTTTTGAATCTGCAGATTGCGCGAGGTCCGGATTCTTCGAGACAGCTAAGTAGGTAGCTAACTCCAAGGCTTGCAGCTTTTTTTATTTTATTCTATGCGTATTTCTATTTGTATGGCTATTATTTCATTACGGTAACTCGATTTTATACATTACTTTTTTACCACCCTATCATAGCTTCCTCCTGACATCTATCTCGCTATGTGCAACTCTCGTACCTCTTTCAATTCCAACTTGTATTGTTGTCGTTTTCAGCGCTGCACTTCTCCGTGTCTTATGTGCTATGTGCGATGTGCGAGTTAATACCGTACTCGTCCCCCAAGTGCCAACCCGTTCCCCATCCCTTACAAGAGATAAAAAAAGACCCCCTCCCTGATGTTGATACGATACATGCCGAATCTATCACATGAAATATCGACAGTGCACCGGAGCCACTCCCGGCCCTGTTATTAACTTCCCAAATACTTCTCCGCATCTCCGATCAATTTTCTTCTTTGCTCACAGATCCCCACTCCCCACTTTACAACCTCCCACCTCTATGCTCATCCACTCTGCTCCGCTTACTCCTCCTCCTCGGAATCGTCGTCGGTCGTGAAAAAGTCCTCCCTCCTAATCTTGCTCCTGTCGCACATGCCCCGGAAGATGCCTCCTTTATCGAAAAGCGCGAGAGGTGTGTCCATTTCTGCAATCTTCCCGGCATCCATCACGCATACCCGGTCGTACTTGATGATGGTTCTATATACCCGTTAGTTATCCGTGTGATATATGAAAGGAGAAAAAAAAATAAGATATCATCGAAATATGGTTATAAATACCTCAATCTATGGGCAATACAGAGCAATGTCCTCCCCTCGAATCCTTTTACTATCGCTCTTTGGATCTTTCTATCGGTTTCAATGTCCACACTGCTAGTTGCTTCGTCACAGACAATGATCCGACTCCCCCGCACAAGAGCTCTTGCCAGAGCCATGAGCTGACGTTGCCCCAAAGAGAAGTTCGTTCCCTCCTCATCTACAACTCCATCGAGGGTTATTCTCCCGCTCGCCACCGCGCCATCCGCGGGTGCATCTTCGACAAGATTAGCCTGACGGAGCGCCCCCCAGAGTTCCTCGTCAGTATGCTTTCCAAAGGGATCTAGATTAGACCGGACCGTTCCGCGAAATAGCGTCGGGTCTTGCGGTATAATGGCCAATTTACTTCTGAGGTCGTGGAGCCCAATCTTCGAGATGTCAACCCCGTCAATCTCGATACTGCCACCGCTTAGTTCGACGAGTCGGAAGAGCCCGCTCATAATCGAGCTCTTCCCTGCACCTGTGCGACCGACGATCCCGATACGTTCGCCGCCGTTCACGTGCATACTGAATCCCTTTAGAACAAGTGGTAGACCGTCCCTGTATCGCATCTCTACATTGTGCATCGTGATTTCGCCGTGTTCTGGCCAAGAGGGCCGAATGGCTCCCTTGTGCAGCTCGGCTTCGGAAGGCAGTGAATTCCCATAAAAGTAGATTCTTTCCGTCGCATTCATTGCATTTTCGACTTCGGCTAACTGACGAATCATCCACTGCAGCAACATTACAATCTGAAGAATGTAAGACAGCACCACTCCACCAATACTTGGATTAACGCTAAATCGGGATGTGACTACTAAAATGGCCGTCGTAAAGACCACTGGAAGAAAGTAACGGGTGTGAACATGAGACTACCAATCATCGTTGGGGGTTGAAAAACTTACACAAGTTGCCGATAACGTCCAGTCTCAGACTCAGCCACCTCTGATTCGCGAATGTGATAAAATATGCCGAGTCCATTCCATCGATCGCTTTGTGAATCTCGGCGACGAACCTGTCTTGCAGTGCATATGCTCTGATACAAGCTGTCCCTGAGAGTGCCTCTCCAAATTTTGCGAAAACCACGGACCTTAGAACCGACTCATGCCGTTTGACCTCACGTGCCGATGCCCGATAGTAGGAGGCGGCAAAAATAAATCCAATCGCCAATGGAACCAGCGCGATAGCAAAATAGTGAAAATAAACAATGATGAGTATGAAAACGGATAATATAATTGTCAGAGTGAGGAAATACATTCTCATGGCATCCGTAAGGTTATTATCCATTACATCAACATCTTTGGAAAACCGGTTGACAATCCTACCAATGGGAGTGGTGTCAAAGAATGACATTGGAGCTCTCAAGGTTGATTGCATGGCTCCGTGCATGAGTACTTTACTGCTCTTGGTGCCAGCAATAGTAAGTGCAAAGGAGAAGGCAAACAACAACACACTCTGGGAGACACCAAGCGCAGCGAATATCCCAATGTAGGTGCCCCGGGAAAGCCCAAACCTATCACTGATCCACCAACTGAGCCAGAGTGTCGTGATAATATTGCAGGCTTGGCTGAGGATTAGGAGAAATATAACCCCTGGTGCGACTAGATAACTTCCGGAGGCCTTGATATACGCTTTGTATACATTCCATGGGACACTCTTAATGGCCCTCTCCTCGGCCTGCATTAGTGCCTTTACCTGCTCTCCATTACCCTTCCCCCCGGAATTGTTACCCTTGGGCTTTTCTGCCGCCTCCTCCTCGATCTCATCATCCGCAAGAGACTTTTTCTCTCCCTCTTTCGACTCTGTTGCAATCTCGCCCATCATTCTTGCAAATTCCACATTGGTCTGCATCAACTCATTGAATGTGCCAACAGCTTCTATCTGCCCCTCCTCCATCCACACAACTCGGTCGACCTTATTGATGACATGCAACTGATGGGTTGCAAGGATCCGGCATTTATCTTTTAGGAGTCCGCATATGGCCTTGTCGAATAGATGCCTACCAACATGAGCATCGACGGCAGATAGAGGATCGTCCATCAATACGATGTCAGCGTCAAAGTAGATTGCCCTAGCAATATTAAGTCTTTGCTTTTGCCCCCCAGAAACAGTGATCCCGCGTTCACCTATTTCCGTTTGGTCGCCGTGGGGGAGCATATCCAGATCTTGTTGTAGCGCACAAGCGTCAACTACATCTGCGTACCAATCCTCTTTAAATTCACGCCCAAATATGATATTCTCTCTCACAGACGCATTTTGGATCCAGGCATACTGGGGGCAATAGGCGACGCGGGGTCCTCGCTTGATGTTTCCGGAGGTCTTTCTCATATCGCCAGCCAGCGCAGCTAACAGCGAACTCTTGCCACTGCCGACAGAACCCACAATGGCAATTAGTTCCTGATGTCCAACTTGGAGATTGATTTCCTTGAGAGAGAAGGGCTGCTCTTCGGTTGTGGCAGTAGAAATGCTTCCAGCCTCCGGTTCGCCATTTCGTTCTCTTGCGGCTTCGTCCTTTTTGCTCTGTTTTTGCTGACGTTTCTCTTTCTTTACTTCGGCTTTGGTCTTATCCATATTATGTTTCTCCTCAGCCTGCACCTTCTCCCAAGTGAAGCCAGCATCGGAAATCTCAACAGCGTAATCCGGGTTCTCGTCAATTAAGGTTTCATCTTCTAGCTCCTCCGCTAGTAGATACTCCTGCATCCGCTGAATAGACACCCAGGCATCAATTGTCTGGGCAATGACCACGGGAAGAAGGTTGAGAGGCAAACGAAGGACGTTGAACAGGGCGAGCGACGAGAAAATGGATGCGGGGTCAAGACGATTGTCGGTGAGGGAATATGTAATGAACGCTAACATTGAAGCAAAAACGGGAAGACTCATGCCAACAGCATTTATTCCGGCTCTCACCCCAAGTAGGAATTGAATGGCACCTATTTCCTTATTTCGGAGAACTTCAAGTCTTTGAAGGAAACTCTTTTCCCATCCAAAAAACTTGACAAGTCTCACGCCCAGAAGAATTTCCTGGGTCAAGCCTACTCGCTTATCGGTAACTTGATTCATGGCTCGTCGTCGAGCAGCAAGGATCTTGACAACCCACGACAATACTGGCACTCCCAAGATGAGGAGAGCAAATCCAGCGAGAGCAGAGTACGAAATATTGATGAGTAGTAATATCAGTGACAATATTATTTGAAACGCTGAAGTCCATATTATGTGGAACCAGGAAGCCGCCTGATCAACCCTATATGAATCTGTGCCCATTAAATTGACAACCCTGCCATTGGACCACCCCGCTCCTTCTCCTTCGTCTTTATTCTTCTTGTCCTTCTTCTTATCCTTCTTCTTTTGTTCTGGGGTAGCTTCGGCATCGTTCATGTTATTCCGACTTGATGTGCCGCCGGCCCGTGCTCTCCCGGAGATCCTCAACGACTTGGAGAATATCATTCCGATGAGCCCGGCCCGTGCTTGACCGCCAACTATCATACCACGATACATGAACTGATTGACGAATAGTGATCCAAAAATTTGCATGAGAGCTAGGCCAAACGCAAGGCCAATACCTCGGCCAACAGGAGGTCCGGGGGTTCCACGCTTAGAAGCGATATACGCTTCAACTGAAAATCGAATGAGATATCTGAGACATTTTGGTTAGTAGACGTGCCAGTACCGGGACCAATTAATCTATGGTCTTAAGGGCAATGGGTTACTCACTTGAGCACAAACGGCGCAAATATCAGCAGACAATCAGCGCTAAGCCTGCAAAGTCCACCAAGCCAGAATTCCCGAAAGAAAACCTCATTCAGAGACCATAGCAATGGATGTTGATCACCCCGGTTCCTTCTTTTATCGAATGAAGCCTGAAGTTTGTCCGTAAGGACCTGTGAACCCCGATTGGGCGCCACTAGCGGTATGTCGTTCGTCTCAAGCGGCCTTGAGTACCCAACTCTCATCAACGACCCCATCCATGCGAAGGTAACCTGACTAAAAAATCCCGCATCTGGTTCCTTGCTTGCAGGCTGGTGGGCTGGAATTGGAGGAGTGGGTCCCCATCTCAAAGGATTGAACTGGCGTTTTTTACGCCACCAACTCTGCTTTGGGTTCACGCCCTCGCCCCCTACCGTTTCCTTCTGAAAGCCTCCATCGGTTATAATTTCGCCTTCGGATGATGAAGACATGGACCGCGGGGAGAGCCCACCGAGTTCCTTGGATAATGCTATCGGCTCATCTTGTGGCGGGGGGAAGCTTGCAGGTGCAAGGGTATCGTCGGGAGGAGGAGCTTTCGCTTCCGCTCTTGAAGCTGGGGTCGCCACTGTAGCGATTGTTGAAGAGCACAAGCTCTACCGAAAAGTACTATCACCGGGATTGCTGATATGAAGATATGTTGCTAAATACTGTAGGAGAGCACTCGCAATGTCAAAAGGTCTGATGGAGCCTGCCTACAGACTGTATTAGCTTGCAACTTGTGTGAGACTGATAGAGCGATTCGGGGATATGATCAAGAATCAGTTTATACTTACGTTGAAGATAAAGGGCGCAGTGAGGAATCCAGATTGTTTAAGTGGTCGAGGTTGGTTGGTTCTCAATAGGCTCGCCGTGAAGTGTTTTCTAGGGGACCAGAAAACTGGTGGCCGAGGAATGACGCAGGTTTAAGGGCTACCGAGATTCCTGGTTCGTTAAACGTTTGAGCTGGTAATCGATCTGCCTCGGTTAGTTTAGATTGAGAGCCTCGATCGAAGCCACTTCTTCAATATGTGATGAAGATCCAATGGCAAGAAGAGGGGAAATGCCGATAGAGAAGACGGGAGAAAAGGTTTGTAATAGCAAAATCTCTTGACAAGGGGATTTTTTTTTTGGTTTGGGCCCCGAGCTGTTTAAAAATTGAGATTCAAAAATCCCTATCGGCCGACAAAGGGGAATTGATAGGAGTTCGGTTTTTCGGATTTTGCTGACAAAAGCACAAATGTGAAAAAGCCTTTTCCAGTACCGGTAGTACACGATGGATTAGAAGGATGAGAGAAATGATTTTGGGGAAAGCCCAAGAGTACAAATGTTGTACCAGCATGACTGGGTCCGTGAATTGGACTAAATAGTATTTATTATTTTTCGCTGCAGAGAGTAGTCACAGGCGTCAAATTCCAGGGATTTCGTCTTGATAGAAGGTTTATTCGCATATCGATACTGATACAAGGGTGTGGACCATTAACTGGAACAGACAGGGATATATTGGCCTGTTAACCTGAAATAACTGTTCCATAACTTCTTGCCGGACCTTGTATAGTATTTTGACGAACTTTGATAAAATGTTCGTAACCTGTGCCGAGATATCCGGAGTCGCTTGGAGTCTGGGGATTCGGCAGTTGGAGATCTTTTCCCTGACTGGAAACAAGAATGCTTTTCCTTTGAGGAGAAGTCTTCGCCGGATGACACTCGCCCGAGTGCTGGATGCTTGTTTGTTGAAAGCTCTATGCCGGGGATCGGCTAGACTATACTCATTCGTCTCTTAGTATTAGGTAGAGGTGGTAATCTGTTTTGTTTGAGTATGGAAATTGTAGGACGTGGGGTGCTTGTACTGTATTCGGATAAGTTAATACTGTAGATATCTCGAATAATTGAACATGTTGGGTAGATAGATATTCTGCCGTGCAGGGAAAGAATTTATCCGAGAGAGATCCTGGTTTACTAGGCGTCGTTGCCTTGATCGAGTGCCAGCACATCACGAGTCTGGATGATAATCGGGTCAGCGAATTCCACGCCAATATTTATTTCCGTGAAGGCAACACAAGTAGCTTGACAATGAAATGCTGATCGGTTTGATGCCAGAAAATAGGGGGGTTTGGAAATGTTTGGAAATGTTTGGTGATGTTTGGTGATGTTTGGTGATGGTGAAGTTGGAAGTTGGTGTTGCACTTGCACAGTATTCCTATTCGTCCAATTTAGTGGCGCGAATCGCGGAACCCGCGTACAGTATAGCACCTGGGTGAATGATGAAGTTTGTGATCCATAGGATGAGAAGGCACCAAGCTGAACGCAATGGGGGCAGAGAATGCCCCCTGAAGATTAAGATTCTTACCTTGAATTCCGGGGCAGGTATTATAAGATCCTATTGTAGCAACAAAGCGAGTGCTCTCGCCTGAGTGTCCAAGTGGTCAAATTTTGTACACACACCAGATCTATTCCGAAAAGTAAGCATTCTTTACTCCAATCACGAGGTGAGTCTTGCACATGGCTTTCTCACAAACAACCGAGAATGTCTAAAATATGAACCGCACCAATACATTAGATTGCATAAAAGCTGATCTTATTGGCTTGTTTGCACCAGTCAACTTTCATACCATACTATATACGAGAACCAGATGAAGACCCTTGGAAAAGATTATTATGCGATACAGTTGTCTCATTAATCCAGTTAAAGGGCGCTGTTTAATTAGAAATTTATGTCACTGGAACACTCGAGCCCCAACATTATATCCTGCTATGGATAAGCTGTTTTTATATTTCCAACTCGGCCGACTTGAATTATGTAAATTTTTACAGGAAGCTGGCAAGATAAAGCCATGGTTTCAGTCTTTTGGAGTACGGAAGGAAGATGTTCCCCATCCGTTGCTTACTCTTCCAATGGACTGAGTATGAGCAGTTGTGAAACAATCTGGCACGCAGCTGCCACTTCCAGACCAATGCCATCACAGATACAGCATCAGAGTCAATTCCAATGCAGATCTATGTGGAGAACCGTATTGGTCTCATATGCTGCCTAGCTGGCTTCTGGATTCCCTGGTCGAGTGGGCGGATATATCGGGGATACACTAACCAGGCTCTAGTCGAAGAGAAGCCCTGGTATGAAGGGTCAGATATGCTTCATCTACGGGTAGTACGGTATACCGGTATCTCACGGATGAGGTTTGTCCCAGTTCATCTACAGTCAATTCTGGTAGTAAACGCACCAAAATGGGTACAAGATCTCTCAACCCAGGGTGTACCTACTACAGGTCATAGCGGTAAATAAAGATTGGGGATTTATGAAATTTGATTTTGTCAACTATGCGAAGACTCCGTCTAACATATTTGAAGAAATATTCGTAGCAACTAAGGAGATGGGCCGGTCTTCATTGTCGATGTTTGTAGGCGACATAGGTTATCAATCGTTTTTCCATTCTGTAGATCACCTGGAGTACCTGTAGGGTGATAATCTACGCCTGTTGTGAGCGCCTCTAACCGGATGCAAACGCACGCATCAAACCTCAACTTTGAAGGACAGTATACGAGATCTAATTAGAAACTGGTAGGGGGCTTCGCACCTCAACCAGTTTGTTCTTATCATAAAACATCTCCAACACTGATCTGGTTCCTGCTGAAAGTTTTCATGCCTCAGAAAACAGATGAAAGCATCATATCACAGTGACGGATTTCTCATGTATGGAATTCTACCCACTTGGGTTTACTTGATCGCTAATTAGAGCTTGAAGAATTACATTAACCAAAGTTCCATCACAACAGTTGGTCCCTCTTTGGGTTCTTGTCGAAGAACCGTTAATGTTTGTTGTGGTATTCCTATACCAAGAATCCACAAGACGGTGCAACGCGTTGCTTGGTTTCGGGCCAGCTTTAGAATCCAATAAGAAGTTTATGTTTCTTACTGGTATGATTATTCTCGAGTAATTCAAGTTCCTAGGCATGCTGAAGACCTACGTTTGGCGTGGTCCTTGGATATCCCTTGCATTGGGAATTTAACTCGAATTGGAAAATCCACTGCAAGGCACAACGAGAAGATTGACCCGGAACGAGCTCCTTGCTTGTTGAATATACTTCATACGGTCAAACTTGGACAATTCGCGTGTTCCTACAAGATAAGACCTCTAGCAGTTATCATTGCGATATACCAGTCTCTATGATGACCGTTTTAATCAACCCTTACAACATTGACTCTAGACAGCTGCGAGAATGGAGAGGAATACCAGAGCATATTGTTTTGTTTACCCCTCCAGCATTCCGAAATGTACTCCCCTTCCTAAGCTTCCATAAATCTCACAGATTTCCGCAGTTCCTGCTCATATCGTTCAATCATTCGTCTTTGTTTTATCTCCTACAGTCATTCTTTAAGAATCTTTTCACTGCACTGCACATTCGCTAAACTACCGCATATATACTCTTGCACTTTTTGCTGTATCCGCTGGTCTCTCCAACTATGCATTCCACTCTCCTGACCATCTTTGCCGTTTTGAGCGTTGCTGCCTGCACTGTTAGCGCTGCCGACAGGAAGAACGACGACGGGTATGAGAACGATTGGGACTACGGTTACGATGACACCGCCGCGGACTATGATTATGGATATGGCCACCCCGAGTACGAGCATAAGCGGGAGTACCCACAACACACACCTGACTACCCCGAGTACAAGCCCGAATACCCCACCTATAAGCCGGAGCAACCAACATACAAGCCCGAGTACCCGACCTCTGCCCGGCAGACAAACGTCACCCACCCAGTCACTACTTCCTATGCACCGAGTACTAGGACCGAGATCTACCCCATCGCCGTGACCGCTACCACCAACCAGACTCGCACGCACACTGCCACTAATACAGCATACAGCACCTGTTACGAGACTGCCTACGCTTACATCTGCAATACCGGAATGTGCGAGAAGACCTACACTGTGACCGAGCACTGCCCAAGTGCATGCCCGACCTATCGTCCCAGCACATACATTCCTCAGCATTTCACCACCACAGTCACTGTGTGCAACCACTGCGGTCCTCAGCCTACCAGTGTTACTCTCACTTATATGCCCACTCTTGCCCCTAATCCCTCCACGCGCCGTGAGAATACTACCACGTCAACAAGAGTTCAGACCAACACGCTTACGTTCACTTCTCGCCTAGCCACCACCTCAGCTAGCTGCGGATATGATTGCCCACCTACCAATGTCCCTACTTATGCACCTTCCACCATGACTTACAAGCCCGCAGTGAACACTACCAAGTCTGCGATGCCAACTTATACCGGTGCGGTTGACACCGATTGCCCACCTACCAATGCCCCTACTTATGCACCTTCCACCATGACTTACAAGCCCGCAGTGAACACTACCAAGTCTGCGATGCCAACTTATACCGGTGCGGCTGACACCGATTGCCCACCTACCAATGTCCCTACTTATGCACCTTCCACCATGACTTACAAGCCCGCAGTGAACACTACCAAGTCTGCGGTGCCAACTTATACCGGTGCGGCTAACACCGTTGGTGTCGGAAGTGCCGTGGTTGCTGGTGTTCTCGCTGCAGCTGCTATGTTGTTGTAGGGGGACAGAAATAAAGGGTAGCTACCCATTCCCTTAACCTACCAACTGATTACTAACAAGCCTTATCAGAGAAACGGACACACCACATAAATTGAAAGAGGAAAGGAATGAGAAGGAGGAGAGTTGGAAAATTGCTTCGAGTGTTTCATTTTCTTTCTAGTGTTTTCCCATGATATACGGGGTTTTTCTTGGGCTTTTTGTCCCCGGTGTCGGGTTAATATCATAATGTTGGTTCTATTAAGATTTTAATGGCAATTAGCGACTCTCCTCTGGAATATGAGTGGCGTGACGATGTTTCCGTGGGTTGCAAATTTGCCGTGGTTGTGAGGTGAAATGGGACGCAACAAAGCCGTTTTCTTGAGGACCTCCGAATTATGGGGTGCGAATATACCTAGAGTGGCTAGTTGCCTGAAACCGCCTACTTTTAGGCAAAAGCGCCTTCCCTCCAGGTCCATTACTCGATAGATCCGGTCCACTGGCTGCCACGAGCTGGGAAGCTCGAAGGATTGACTCGAGCTTTTCAGAAGATTTCCCCTTGTCAAAAGGGTTGGTAGAGATAGTATCAGCACGTCCGCGGAAGGAGGTAGAGGTTCATGTTTTTGTATTTAATGCTTGGAACGCTAGATTCTCTACTCACGCCTGCCGTATGGCTCCACCTGCAAGTCGGTTTAGTGAGTGATATGCTGTGACCACGGGCGAACACTAATCCGGTCAATACGGGGGGGGGGGGTATCGTTGCGTCCGCTTCATGCATAGATTGTATATATACGTTAATATAGTTTTGAGACCATGGTAGACTAATAAATCTCGGACTTGCTTTTCGGTCCCCGCAGTCTTCACGTTGATAGGCACCATTCTGACTCACCGCCGAACATCCATGCACACGTAAAAGCCGAGAAATATTTTCTGCCGCTTCGGTAAATGGAAAGTTTTCGTAGATTGGGATTGGATATCTTGCTTCTGTTATAGTTGATAGATTCATCCATGCCCGCGTATCGCACGGCTGGTTGTGAAAGTTTGAAGAAAATGGGTGAGACTGCTAGTGTTTGCCACGAGCCGAGAAGTTCAAGCCAGGCTCTAGCTTTTCACAGGAGATGTGGTTGTCAGGGAGTTGATGGAGATAGTGGCAGCATGTCCGCGGCGGAGCTGGAAATTCTATTAGTTTTTGTATTTAATGCTTGGAACGTCAGATTCTCTACTCAAGTCTGCCGTATGGCTCCACCTGTAATCCGGGTTAGTGAGCGACATACTGTGACTGCGGGGTCAAGTCAGGTCGTGGCGAACACAAATCCTGGCAATACGAGAAATATCTTTCGTCTCATCTCCCCCCCCCCCTCAATCGTATAAAAACGTCAATACAGTTTTGAGCGCATAGTGTATTAGCTTATCTCGGACTTGCTTTTCTTTCGTTTGTAGTTTTCCTACCGCTGTTACTCACTCACCCTCCTGGGGATAACTAAAATATCCACGCATATACGCGGACAAACGTTCTCCCGATGCGGAGAATGGAGTATGTCGTAACTAGTTGCTTGCTCTTTGAGTCTTGTTTTCTTTTACCACCTGAGCTTGTGTTAACACGTTTATCAGCAGAGGAAGAATGAGAATTGGTGGGGAGAGGAGCAGTATGCTGTAAGAATTCACCTGCCACTTAGTGTAACACAGCCCTACAATCGCAACCCCGCACACGAACTCCATTCCACGATCCAGCGACTGGAAAGCGACGTGAAACCACAATAAATAAGAGGGTTCAAATAACCGAACTACGTCCAGCCGGTACGAGTTTTCGCCGAATCCGGGCAGAAACAGGCATCTCCCGCACCCAAGTCGCCAAAATCTATCGATGTTGGACATTGGCCATCCTGTTCACCTGACCTCAATCCGATCGAGAATGTTTGGACTATATTCAAAGTCAACTAGAGAGAGGCAGTCTGAAGGAGGCAAAGAATCCCTCATAGTGAGGAAGAGTTAATTGAATTAGCACAGGAGGTATGGGAAGCATTGCCGTGGGAGAGAATTCATAGTATTGTTGATAGTATGCCGATACGTATTATTAACTGTCTTAAGCGAGGAGGTGGTCCTACTCACTGGTAGTAAACTACTGTTTCTCCTGTATCTAAATATTACTTAAATTCTTGATGTGTTCTGTTGTATCACGATTGAATGGTTGATAGGGATGGTTGCGATACCTTTCGTGGCAGATCAATTTTTACAGCCTACTGGGAGGAGGAATCGAGTGAGACTACATGAATGATGATTGTTGGTAAAGTGGTACAGGGTAAGTATTGCAATAGGAAAAAGAGGATAGGGGGTGAAGGTGTAGATAGATCAAATTATCAGTGAAAAAAAACTGTATTAATACAAGGACGGAACATACGGACTTTTGGGAAAAGTTTAGGTGTCAAAAGTACAGGTAACCGGCAGGAAGTGTCAGAACACAGGGGTTCACCAAGCAAAACAGGAGGGAAGCCAAGATGTCTGTGCAATACCTGTATATTAGGGACTACTGCACAATGTATTTTACCGTGAAACCGGCCACAATGGGGTGACCGGCCACCCATTGCACAACCATCCTCCTCTTTTTATCTTCCTGCTGAAGCACAACCACTGTTCACTGTGCCAAAAGTAAAAGCCCGCACAAATTCAGTCAATGGGAGCTGAATTATCCACACTGTTACCACTTTAAAAAATGACCAAAATCTTTCTGTCTGAGCTGCAGGGGAGAAATTTGGAGTTCCTTGTACAATATTGCAAGTGCCCCAACTAAACAAAACAAAACCTTGAAACCAGGCTCATAAGGAGTAGCAATTAGTCACTGAGGAGGAGGAGAATGAGGTAGTAGAGTGGGTGAAGCATCTGGATTATATAGGAATTCTACCAAGGCTTTTATACCTGCATAAAATGATATATGCCTTACTGAAACAACAAAACAATAAGGAAAATATGATTGTTGAGAAGCACTGAGTTTCCAGGTTTCTAGACAGATACACAGAAATAGCCAGCTTATTTGCTAGCTGTATAAATCATCAGAGAGAGTCAGCTGTTAAGTCAGAGAGAATATGAAGCTTTTTTTGACTATCATGGTGAAGTGAAGTCAAGATATGATATTGATCCAGAAGATATCTGGAATGCAGATGAAAAATGGTTTGCTATAGGAGTGGCTAAGAAGGGGAAGGTAATGTAGCATTATCAGAGGTAAAATCTACAAGTTTGATATCCTGGAAATAGTGAGTAGGTAACTTTGATGGAAGCTATTTCAGTAGCTGGAAAACTCTATTCTTTTCTGTATATATATGAGGGAGGAGCTCACTTAATAGGTAACCATGACTATGAGGAATGAGATCTAGCTAGTTTTGCAATTTCTGGGACCAGGTAGACTAATGATGATCTTAGTGTTCAGTGGTTGTAAGAGGTTTTTGAACTGGAGACCTACAGTAGAAAAACTCAACTTTTAATCTGGGATAGTTACTCCTCACATCTAATTATTGAATTTATTGAATACAATTGATCTCATGATATTTATCTTCTCTACTTTCCTAGTCACTCTACTCACATCTTATAGCTATTAGATATAGGCCTTTTTGGTCCCCTTGCAACCTATTATAGTCATGATATTGATTCCTGGTCTTCAACTCATCTCTATTCAATACTAAATAAAGATGACTGTTTTCCACTCTGTCAAAAAGCCTACCAGGCAGCTTTTGCAACATCAAATATCAGGTTAGTCTATACTACTACTGGAATTTTTCCTTACTACTGTGTATAAGTTTTCAAAATTTTACAAATTATTACTCCCTTCTGCAAAATTATTGAAGCTAATCCTATTACCTCTAGTTACCTCTCATCTACTGACTATCATTCCTCTCAGATTACTACTGTTTTACCCCCCATCAATGCCAAGGAGGTTACTTAGCTTAAGAGCCTATTAGAGTCATCAAATAATATTAAGGATATTAGGAAAGTTGGGTTAGCTGTAATGTGATTTGTACTTGGTCAAGTACTTATAATTACAGTAGTGATAATTATAATAGATAAGACTGATAGGCACTAACTAGTAGAGCTGAGTACAGTAGTATCTAAAAGAGCCTTTGGGGGATGAGATGACTAATATCTTATCCCTGACTATGTGACTATGATGGGTTGTAATACCACAATAAGTAAAGTGAGGAATCAAAGAAGCAGCCATTCAATTAAGTATATTTAAGAATAACTGTCTGCTGAAGTCTGCTGTCCAAAATACCAGACTCAACAGACCCTTTAAATAATATAGTCATTCATTTATTGTGATATAAAAATACTAAGACTTATCTTAATTAATATGCCTTGAAACTAAACACAAAACAAATATTGTGTCAAATATTAAAGTAAAATAAAGATAATATCAAATGATATATCTTGAAACCAAACACAAAACAAATATCATATCAAATGATAAAGTAAAATAAAGATAATATCAAATGATATATCTTGAAACCAAACACAAAACAAATATCATATCAAATGATAAAGTAAAACAAAGATAATATCAAATGATATATCTTGAAACCAAACACAAAACAAATATTATATCAAATGATAAAGTAAAATAAAGATAATATCAAATGATATATCTTGAAACCAAATCAATATCAAAACAAATATCATATCAAATAATAAAGTAAAACAAAGATAATATCAAATGATATATCTTGAAACCAAACACAAAACAAATATTGTATCAAATGATAAAGTAAAATAAAGATAATATCAAATGATATATCTTGAAACCAAACATAAAACAAATATTGTATCAAACAATAAAATAAAACAAAGATAATATCAAATGATATATCGTGAAACTAAACACAAAACAAATATCGTATCAAATGATAAAGTAAAACAAAGATAATATCAAATGATATATGTTGAAACTAAACATCCTCATGTACTGCTATATACCAGAATATATGGAGTACCTGTACCCATTACATCAGCTCTAAGCTCTACAGTAGGTGGTGTAATAGTTACAGCAACTATTGCTCAGGAGATTATACAACAAGTTATAGCAGCTCCAAAGAAAAGTAAATCTAACTGACATCATATCAATAAAGTGAAATTGATATCATGACGTGACCTCAATCAGGCCAGGAAGAACTACTTGGAAAAGAAAGAGAAGACACAAAAAAGGAGAAAGGCAAGGGGTATTAGTCTAGCATGAGGATGCAATTGAAGGGCAGTACCATTTATAGACTGAAGAAATGATATACCACAACCTACACCTCATTCTCTTCTCAGTACCTATGAAGATAATACCTTTGACCCCTCTCCTACATTACCTGTACTAGCTTCTATATTCCCCTCTCTTGGTCAACCTGAGCACTTACCTCTACAAGTAATAAGTGGTAACACTGCTTCTAGCAGAAGCTGAGCTATAAGTCTACCTCATTTCTGTGTAAGTTTCTTGCCTTCATTATTGCCTTCTAGGTCTTATCATCTAATATTACTTATATAGGTATCTTTTTCTATAATACTCCTCCTTACACACCCTGTTTTGCTGTTTTTCTTTATTTTTCTTTCAAATTATTTGACTATAATTCCAGACTTATTTGGTATTTTTAAAGTTTTATTCATGTAGTAGTTGCATTATATACATTGTTGTCCCCCTCATAGCTTCTTCCTAGGGTGGCTGGTATCTCTATTGTGACTAGTTACATGGTAAGTTAGTTATGATGTAAAAAACCTTCCATCCTAATATACTCCAAGCTGCAATGAAAAGCTGAAAAACTCTTTTACTAAAGGGTCTTTGTAGAGAAAACTATCTAAGCAAAGAACTTACTAAGTACAACAAACAATAATCTTCTATAGGTAAGCAATAATGAAATTCCTACAACTCAACAGTAAATAAGATCCTACTGCCAAACACATAAACAATACACTTAAATAAGAAACTTACTAATGGTGCAATACTCTAAATCTATTTAATCCTTTAAGGAATAGCTATAAGGAGGTAATATCATCCTAGACATGAATAGCAAACAGTAACTAGCTGAAGACAAAAATAACTGAATGGAGACAGATATTATAGTAGACTGTTAATAATGGTAGGTTCTCTAAAACTCAAGATACTGGTACTAGGGAGCAGTATAGTACTAGCAAGGTAAGGAGAAGAGTAGTATAGTACTAGCTAAAGGGGAGTCAGATAGGCTACTAGCCTGGAATAGATAAATGGTAGTAAGGATAACAGTTGAGCTATAAGATACCAGTTGAAGAGGAGCCAAACAGCTAAGCAATATCTGAAGGGAAGGAGTAATAGGAAAGTATCAACTAGAAGAATGGAGGGGTAGATCTAATAGTCTAAACAACTATTGGAAAAATGTTTATATCTTAGTAAGACAGCCTCAAGGAGGAGAAGGAGGAGGAGGAGGGAGAGGAGATTGACTATGACCTATTAGTAAGTTCTCCTGTACTGCAAACTGTATTCCAAGCCATCTGTTGTATGGAAAAGAGGGGTTGCTGACTATAGATATCACTAAGCAAGGCCTAAGCAAGGGAGGAGAAGAATAGAACCCAATATCATAAGATGCAGGCAAAGACTTCAAAAGGGTAGACCCCCAAGAAGAAAGAAAAGGATGGAACTATAGAGAGGTTTAATTCAGCAAAGTGGGTCACCTGCACCTCCCCGATCTGCCCAGTTAGAGAAGGCCAGTACAGGAAAGTAGTGCCATTTTTCTTGGTATTAAATTCCCAATCACCGGAAGTGGAGGGGAGACAGAGAATGCCATGCAACCTCCTACGGACCCAGTCTTTTTTATAAAAAAAAAAAAAACACTTTAGCATTCCGAGTAGTCAATCCCTACACACCATCTCACATTCCAAACCCTGCAAGAATGTACTTGTGCTTATATCAAACAATACCGTGACCAAGCCACTGTACTGTACTTTTAGTCCACTCAACCCCCCCTACTACGCACGCCAACCATAACTAACAAACCCCGACCAGCAGCCTCCGCCGCACAAGCCAACCACCAACACACCTATCCAAGGCGATCGAAACAAAACTCGGGATACTAGAACAAGATACGTAAATGTATGATTATTCATACTAGCAGCAACAATTATCATTACCCTGCCTCTACCACATACACCGATACCGGCCAGAAAACCCTCTACTCATACCTCCTACGAAGCGAAAAGCCTGTAAAAGTAGGCTATTGTAATGAAGCGTGCGGAAATTCCGTGCCGACTCACTTCCCTCACATCGAAGCATTCCTTCGGATAAAACCTCTGGTGAGCGCTTCGAGTGACGCCGCATGAGCGCAAAGTTCAAGATTGATCAAAGCTATCCGCGGTATTCACGCAGCACTGTACCCTACGACCCAGCGGGCTGGTGACCAATAACTTCCTCACATAATCCCCCCCCCCCCCCAAAAACAGCCACGCTGGAAAATGATGATTTTTGGCAGATAACAGTATATCGCAGTCAGAACATGTCCTGCTCAAAACACGCATTACCGGAACCATAGCTGTGCCAGATCAGACGTGGCTAACTACACTAGGTTGGATATCAAATACAAGCACGAGGCAGAGATAATTACGTATGATTCATCAAGAAATATTGCCATCGATTCGAGTGACGCTACATGAGGCCAAAGTTCAAGATTGGTCACGGCGACCGTGGTATTCACACTGCACCGAACGACCCAGCGGCCTGGTGACCAATAACTTCCTCACACAATCTTCCCAGCAACAACGCTAGGAAACGATGGTGTTTAGCAGAAAACAGTATATCGCAGTCACTCCCAAGCGAACATGTTCTGCTCAAAACATGTATTGCCGGAATTATAAGTGTGTTGGATGGGACGTGGCTGACTACGCTGGGTTGAATATTAGATACAAGCATGAGGCGGGAGGATTGCGTACGTGAAGGCATGTTGCAGAAGATTCGAGTGATGGTATGTGAGCACAGGAAGTACGAGATGGATTGGGAGTGGTGTGTTGGAGGACAAAATAGAGGTGGCCGGAGACTAAGACTGGGTCTGGGGTTGGCTCCGGATATGATGTGTTTTCAGCATGTAACATAAACGCTCGGGCCAGTTAGTGAGTGAGTGGGAGGGAGGTCTAAATGGTTTACGATCATAGAGCATTGATTAAGACAAGTGGGCGGGATGATGGTGAGGAAGATGTACGGTATTGTGGGAGGTCTCTCGTGTAAGGTGTTGAGGGGGCGGTCCTCCTTGATTATTGCTAAGGAATATAGACAGCTATAAATACAAGCCTGGGACCTACTGTCCGCATCATAAATCAAGCTAACGCAATGTGTCGTAATATACTCGTAGCCCAACTACGAGTGTGACAGTATCATGACACGGCGTGTGATAGATTGGGTTTTGCCACTGACTTCACGTTGATTCTTACCGGGGGGGGGGGTGGTATTCAGCTATGCTGATGCCAGCTTGTGCGGTCGACAGGTAGATAGAGGTAACAAACAGGAACCACAATGTAGACTAACTTGAGAGCATAAAAAATAAAAAATAATGTATTGCGCCCAATCGCGCCTCTCCCTTCAACTCTAAAAGTACACTCTCCTCCCTCCCTCCCTTACAGTCTCACCCAACCCTTCAACCTACAACTTCGACCCACCCCCCCTCGCCGCCTTCAGCACCCCCTCCGCTCTAGTAGCCTTCATAACATCCCCCTTAATCTTCAACCGCCCGCCCATGAACAGCTTTTGCGCCGCCAACTTCCCATCCACAAGGTCCTGGAAGTCGTCGTCGGACAGCGAGAGCACAACGTCCGGCTTCGCACCCTCGGGCGCGAGCCCCTTGCCGACGGTGCCGGTGGTCTTGAGGTCCAGGTACCAGGACTCGGTCTCTTGGGCTTTGTTGGTCAGGGTGAAGGCGAAGATTGCCTTGCCCTTCTTTAGCGCGTCGGATTTGGCGGCGGGGCTGGTGAGGGAGGCGGCGATTAGGTCGAAGGCGGGGGAGGAGGGGAATGAGTCTGTGCGGAGTTAGATGGGATGGAGGCATGGATGGAAGCGGGGGGTGGGGATCACCAGATGCGAGCGTCATGATCATTGGGGGTTTTATGTTTGGTTTTCGAAGTTTGTTCTGTATGAATGGATAGTGTGAGGGGAGGCTAGAATTTATTCGCCGGGTAGAGTAAAGTACAAGCTATCAACTCCGTTCGTAGGTCAGAAAGGACACGGGACGAAAAAGGGAAGAAAAGGGAAGAAAAATGAAACTGGCACGAGCTTCTTAAATAACCATCCAAGCTTCCTCCCTCCCTGCCTTATCCCTAGAACCCCCCGGTACAGTATTCAAGCCTTCTCCATTCGGGAACATGTGAAAGTCGGTTAACAACCTGGTCATGACACAATCCCATTGTTCTCGGTTACGGGTACTCGGGGTATCAGAAAGTCCCTGCCTATTCCAAGGCAAACCTCACTTTACAGTACTCTAAAAAGTCTAAACTCCTACCATAATCTCACGTGTCATCGGAAGAAACACTTCAAATTTTTGCCAATCTTCCCTTACTCACTCGCACGCGTATTCTTCACTTTCACATTCAATGAAAAGCATGTGAAAAAAAAAAAAATGTAAGATACTACCATAACAAATAAAAGATACAGATCAGTTACGATAGGATAGGACAAGATATGATACTCCGGACTACACTACGGGAATAACTCGAGCAAAGGAAGGGAAAGAAAAAAGGGGCTAACTAATATACAAATACACACGAACACAAACACAGATACACACAGCCACACAGACATGCACAACTCAGTAGAAAATGAAAATAAAAAAGAATAGAAAGACAGAAATTAGATTTTTTTTCCCAGAAAAAATAATGAGACAGAAAAAGAAGAAAAAAAGAACCCTACGGTATGATAAAACCCATTTATCCAGTTGATGAACTTGCAGTAAAAGAAAATGAAGAGAAAATAAAAAATATGGACGGGATGCATGTTAGTTTTTTTTTGACGAGAAAAGTAAGATATAAGAGAGGAAATACATTTTTATGGAAACAGAGCAAAGCCTTAGTTAAAAGAAGTAAGAGGCGGAAATTTAGTTATAGGAAAAAAAGTGAAAAAGAAACGGAGGAAAACAAAACTAAAAAAAAAGACATCGATTTAACTCATTAGAGCATTTTTCATAACTTCACCTCGTTCATAACCGTTGCCAATCTTGTCGCGTCTTCTGCTTGTTTTACTCTCACTAACCAAGTTCTCGTGGCACCGCCGGGCAAGAATTCAGGGACCCGTAGGCTGTTCTTCTTCTTGTCGTCTACGACGCCGTAGTTAAGTGCCTTGTTGAGACCAACATTGAGGATGACTTTTCCGATATCAGTGCGGACGACAATACGTGCCTTACCGTTCTCACGGCTCTTCAGTACACGTAGAGTGCCGGAACCGGTCTTCTTGAAAGCCTCCTTAGTGGATTCATACACAAGAGCTTTCATCTGGTATTTCGAATCCTCGTCCTCCTCTCCAGGACCGGGGCCCGAGAGATCGAGATCATTCCTCGCATTATGGGCATTATCATTCGGTTCCGAGGCATCAGTGTCGGTTGCACCAGGAGTAGATACAGCGCTTGTTATGTTCCCATCACTATTATTACGGGACAGAGCTGATGTTGGTCGGAGGAGGCCGGAGTTTGCAGAAGGCATTGATACTGAACCCGCTGGCTTATTGTTATTCAAGCCACCAAACGAAAAGCCGACATCTGGCTTGCTAGCAGTAAGGGGGCCAAAGAGAGAGGGCGTTGCGGCAGGGGAAGCTGCAGCCGGGGTAGAAGAGGTGGAAGTAGATCCGCTAACACTGCCGAAAAGACTACTGGGCTTGGCATCATCAACCTTCTTACCAAAAAGGGATGAGTCGTCCGACCCGGCTTTTGCACTTCCAAAGAATCCTCCCTCTTTCTTATCCGAGGGTGGTTCTGTTATCCGGTCAAAGAGGCTTTTGCCACTGCTAGCCCTCTGATTGCTATTCTCACGATCGTCATCATCTTCCTCAACCACAATATCGTCGGTATTGGCCTTCGAGAACGGATTCACGAAGCCACCGGTGTTGACCGGCGCGCTGGGACTATCAAACACGCTTCCGCCTGAATAAAGTTAACCACTGCCCGAAGATACAGAGTGAGAGTTCCCAGGTAACATACCAGCCTTCGGCTTGTCGCTCTTATCGCTAAGTGCCGCCGGGGGCTTAAACCCGTGGACCGGCGCCGACGCCAACTTACGCCCGTTCGACAAATCGCTGCTATCACCCTCCTGTGGAGGCCTAAACCCAAAGGCAGGTGCACTAGGCAGCGGTGCAGACACTGAAGTAGAACTCGACTTCGCAGTTGATGAGGTAGGTGGCTGGAATTCAAATAAAGGTGCACTAGACAACTTTTGTGAACCCTTCTTTTCGACATTACCACCAAGGGCGGAATTCGAAAAATTCGATGATTTAGTCGATTCTGTGTTGCATTAAGCGAAAGATGTTAGAATAAAGAATGAACGAGCTGACATAAGGCACCGAGCCGATGTTAAGGGAGGGAGCTGGAATTTGAAGGGAGGGGGGAACAGGTGACAACGATGAATAATCAAGGCAGTTGTAACATGGTGAATATTCGACAAGACTGGATGGGAAAGAGTGCAGAGATAGGTGAGTAGTTGGGCCAGGGTCGGATTGGATTAGTTGCCAATGGTGATAATCAGGTACTAGAAGACTGTAACCCGTCGCTTCGCCCATCATGTCCTTCCCATGGTAATAGAGAAGTCACTAAGAACCAGCAATTATCCTGGCCCCTACTCCAGGGCGCAGCACCAAATGACTAAACTAACAAAAGAAAAGAAAAGACATGAGAAACCCCGCACCAACCCAAGCCTCAAATAAGAAAACGACCATGTCGATCTCAAGTGCTTCGCAGCGGAAACATAATTATGGGGAAATGCCACAGCCAATGAATAATAGGGGGTAAAAGAAAAAGAAAAAGTTAAATACCTTCTTCCCCCCTCCTTCTCTTCCCTCCACCGTCCTCACCCTCCGTCAAAGCTCTTTTGGTATGACTCCCGGCCGGAGCATCCCCAGTAGCTCCCTTATATCTCTCCCCATTCTCCTGGCAAGCCTTGATGCACGAAGCCTCCCTAACATAAATCTCGCAAGCAGAACTCCAATCACCAAACTGATCCGCCTTCATAAGTGCCTCCAAAAACTTGTAGTTCAAAGCACGAAGTCCGTACAAATTATAATACTCTGTTAGTTGCGCAGGTGCCCATGAAGTAGCATCTGATGGTAGTGGTGGTGACGATGTTCTGTTGGCAGCATTGGTAGCATTGGAAACAGTCGACTCAGCTGCCTTGGTTGCCGGAGAAGCAGGTGGAAGGAACTGATTAACGGGTGCGGGAGATAATGATGAAATACCTGATCCACCGAAGGTAGAAGTGGAATTCTTTGCGAAATTTATCGGTGAAGCTCCGAAAGTAGGCGCTTTCTTCGGCTCGGTTACAGGAGTATCCTGCTTCGCTTCCGCCGCCTTACCGAAAAGGTTGGATGTGGAAGGAGATGAAGGACCGGTAGACTTGCCAAAGCAACCAGTGGAAGAAGCTGCTGGTGTATCCTGTTTAGTCTCAGCGGGTTTAGCAAAGAAGCTAGGAGTTGAAGCCTCGGCCGGCTTGCTGAAAAAACTAGGCGTGGAGGGTGCCGGAGTGTCTTGCTTGTTCTCGACCGGTTTCCCAAAAAGACTAGATCCAGTAGTTGAGGGAGCCGAGGATCCAAACAATGGCTTGGCTGGCTCCTCCGATTTTTGTCCAAAGCCAGTGAAGGGCCTGGGAGTGGGCGCTTCCGGCTGGGAGTCATTCGTCTTGGCACCGAACCCTCCAAACGGAGTATTAGGAGTTTGCTCGGCTTTCTTTGGCTCTTCCTTCGGCGGACCCCACGAGAAGGTTGGCGGCTTCTCATCTGCCTTGGGTGTGGTTGGCTGGGCGGAGGGACCAAATCCAGAAAATGTAGGCGGTTTAACGGGTGTAGCAGAAGAATTAAACAGACCGCCAGACCCAGTAGAAGTAGTAGTAGTAGCTTGAGACCCGAACAAACCAGGGCTTACAGCCGACGGCTCGGGGCTCGGTGATGGTTTAGGTGCCCCAAAGAAATTGCTTTGAGCCTGCGGTTCGGGAGAGGGCGTGGGCTTGAACAACGGTTCTGAAGGCTTTGAGAACAATGAATTTCCGGTAGATGTTGTAGCTGGTGATGGGGCACCGAAGGCAAAGGTTGGTTGAGGAGCCGCGATAGTAGGAGTTGGCTCTGGTGTCTTCTCAAGAACTGGGGCGGGACTCGGGGTGCCACCAAAGAGAGGAGCCGAAGAAGCGCCGGCGTTTGAACCAAAGCTACCGAAAGCAGCAGGGGTAGCAGCCGGAGAAGTCGCTCCACTTACACCACTATTTGCACCAAAGGTAAATGACGATTTATTGTTATTGCTGCTATCTCCTGCTCCAAACATTGTCGGTGTACCGGTATTTCCACCGCCAAAAGTAAAGGAAGGAGTTTTGTTAAAACTCTCCGGTGCAGGAGGAGCGGGGGTAGAACTATTGTTGGGAACTCCAAAGAGAAAGCTAGGAGTAGAGGTTGCCGAAGGTGTCTGACTAGTGTTGTTGGAACCAAATGAATTACCACCGAATAAAGATGTAGCTTGAGGCTGGGCCGCTGTCTGGAACATGTTCCCATTACTACTCGCTCCAAGAGATCCAAAGGGATTGGGTTTTGGTTGCTCTGGTTGTCCATTATTACTGTTGGCTCCAAAGTCGAAGGATCTTCCAGCAGAATTTCCACCAAACCCTGTAGACGCAGTACTATTATTGCCTGTCGCTCCAAATCCAAATCCACCAAACGACTGTTGTGGTTGTTGTTGCGCTGTTCCATTAGAAGCACCGAATGTAACACCCCCAGCGACTCCAGAGAAAAGATTCGGGATATTGTCGCCTCCAGTCCTAGATCCTGTCCTTGCACCACCACCACCACGGCCCCGTTTCAGGGGTGCAATCCTATAGCACACAGACATTCATCAACATCGCCATCCCGCAATAAAAATAAAAATAGAAAAGGGGGGAGGGAAAAGGAGTAGATCAGGGGGTGCGACGAAAGGAATGAGGAAAAAAGGAGGGTAAATAAACAGATAAAGGGAATGCATATGGAAATGAAAAAAAGACTTACTTTCGCGAAGAAAGAACAGCTCTATCGGCCATCACGGAAGGATCAGCAACGTCATCCGGACCACCTCCGGCTCCATTTCCCACGCGATTCGCGGAGAAACTAAAACCATTTGAGTTCATGCTTTCGAATTGGTCTTTAGTCAGTTGGCTCTCTGATCGGCGTTTAGACATTTGATTATCAAAGGTGTTGATGAAGGATATATATCCTCCTTTATTTTAAAAAAAAAAAAGGTGGAGTAGAAGAAAGAAAAAGGAAGGGAAAAAAGAAAAAGAATATCGTCTCTCTTACTCTCTCTCGCACCGCCTTATGCCAAATTTGTTGCTGTGTGGTTTTGCGGTCAGGTTGTGGAGGAAGGTGGTGGAGTGGTGGGAGAGGGAGGATCGGTTGACACGCTTTTTTTCGCAGACACACCCCTGGGATTTTTTTTTTTCTAACAAGGAAAAAAAAAATATAGCACCAAACGCGAAAACCCTCTGAAATTCCTTGTTGCTTGTTATATCTCGACGCCCGCTCGGTAGAAGCGAGAGGAGGAAGAGATGAAGCAGAAAGCAGGAAACAGCAGGTTGAGATGGTGAGATGGGAGAACGAGAGTGTGGGTGGTGGATGGAGCGGGATGTTGTCGAGGGAGAAAGAAGAACGAAGGGGAAATCTAGAAATGCGTCGCAACAAGAGGGTTGGCTACGTTGTCGCAGAAACGCGATGGGGCTGGGGAGGCGAAAGTGCTTGAGAGGGCTTAGTCATGACTGCCCGACTTGGGAAACCTGTTGTTTTTTTTTTCCGCTTTGCTGTGGCTAGGGCTGATTACGTAACTTGTATCTCTATTGGACAAAGACCCGAGTGGAACATCCCTGATGCTGCATAAGAGCCGCAACCAAGACTTCCCCATTGTCCTGCAATCCCCACACAAAACAACGCTCAGACGAGGAGGGAATAGGAATGCTAAAATAACTTTTTGACCCTACTGTCTAATTATCAAGTCCTTTTAAGCCTACATTAGCACCGTATGGACAGTCTACAAGTATCCCAACAGTGGGCCAACACCCACATACCCCATTCCTTGCTCTCCTCGCATGGGGGAGATAAGGCAGAGAAGGGACGTTAGAAAGCACGACCACCTACCGAACCCGACATTGCCCAGGCATGTCCAACACAGCAGCACAACACAGCACACCACAGCACACACCAGCGCACCTCCCGAACGAACGAGAGACGCTCGCTCAAATCCACGAACGCCCGTTCCCGTCGGATCTCTGATGTGCAATGCAGTAAATGCTCCGCCCCACGTGGTATTTCTGAGCCTTGCGAGGGAACGAGCGAGCGAGCCAGCATGTAGATACAGTACATTAGACTCACAATTCAATTTCAACGACATAGTGTACTCGAGTAAAGCCAACGCAAAGAATCTTTCCCCTCCCCTCCCCTCACTGGTATGATACCAAAAGCCAAGCGCAAGGAACTAGCAATTATGGAAAATCCCTTTTTTTTCCTTTGTTTTTATCCTATCTGACTTTCTGGGACACCTCCATCCTTCTCCTCCACCCCCCCCCTTTCCGACCCGTCATCTCGGCTTTCCAACAACCCATCATCTACACCATCACTTAAAATTAATAAACTGTCAAAGAACCTCCCCAAGCACAAACTCCCTTCCTACCAACCAATCCGTCCAACCTAAGAAAAAAGAAAAAGAAAAAGAAAAAAGGTCGGGGTATCATGCCCCTCCCGTAAAATAATAATACAAGAAGGATGGAAAAAGTAGATGAAAAGAAAAAAAGGAATCTGAATAATGATACAGTTTAAAAAGCAAATTTTTGCGCCACCAAACCTGACCCCGAACCACCTTTCCCTGTATGCCTTTCACGGCAGATATCGTACCATCATTAATAAAATTTCCTCCGCTGGTAATATGGAGCAAATTTGAAGGGAGGGGGGAAATATGGGGTATGATAATAATACATAAAATGAAGGGTGAGAATATAATGGGTAAAAAAATGTCAAAAGGTAGCCATCTAAGTGGCTCCGAGGACAAAGGAAGATGAAAATGATATGATAATGCAATCGCACCATGGGTATAGAATCACCTGAACCGGAAAAGAGAAAAAAAAGATTACCGATGCCCTTGCGAGCTCCCTAGAATGTATAAGAATGAAAAGGATGAAAAAGTGTGAAAGTAATAGCAAATGCACCGCCCACCCAAATTCAATGCAAGCCGCCCAGTGATAAGAAAAAAAAGTGAAAGTTAAATCGAAACCACCACAGCACCAGCAATAATACCAGCCACCACACACACTGCAAAGGCACCACCGACCCAGGCCGCAATTCTCTTCTCTGCTCTTCCGACACCCTTAACTTGGCCAGCAGTCCACCCTTCAACTGTAACATCGAATCCTCCCCAAGCAACAACCAAGAGTAGAGGAGGGAAGAGCATACAAAGCCCCAGGAGGAGTCTTCCAGCTCTCTTTTCTCTCCTTCTGTATTCGAGAGTCTGTTCGTTATCAGGCAAGCTCTCAATGTCGGCAAGATCTTTCCAAGAATCACCAAGTGGTCTAGGGGCATAGAGATGCGGAGTCATACTCCTACGCAAGTTCTTCGGTCTCATAGGGCGTGGTCCCAGTGCGGGAAGACGAATACTCCTGCGCTGTTTCTGAACCTCAGGCTCGCGCTCAAAGTAATGTTGAGGGGCAGGAGCAATTTCGTCGAGGTTGACACTCATCCGGACCCTCTTAGGATTGATACCGCTCTTAGCAGTAGTCTCTTCGAAGGGATGACCGATATCACTGGTATCGGCCAAGCTACTACCAACGAATCTACTATTAGAAAGTCCTGGGGAGGGCATTGGCTTCAAACCAATCCCTGTGATACCCTCCAGACTGCCCATAGAAACCACACCTCTATTCCTTCCCCCATGTTGAGATAGACCCGAAGCTTTCCTATGGGCGGGATGGACCAGTTCCTCCATCCGGCTTTCACTCATAGATTGAGCAATAGACTTCAGCGATCCCGAGGATCTTGCAGAGTGGGCAGGAGTATCATTGGCTTGGTCACCTTGTGTCATACCGCCATAGTAGGAATCGTTAAGATCGGGAGACCGGACAACAGCTCCTTCAGGCTTTGTGATGGGAGAGCTCCCGTAGCGTGTAGCAAGAGGAGTGTGGCCCACACCACGAAGGTTAGGAGACGAGATCTTCGCAGGTATGGGCAAAGTAAGGGCGTTGCGGTTGGGGAAAGAAGATTCAGACGGGAACGTATACTGTGGAACCAGGATGGGTGTTTGATCTGGAGTACGACGCATGCGATAGACGCTATTCATAGTTAGAAACCATTTTCCAATCCAAGGTGTTTAACTTATTGAAAGAAGGGGTCTCACTAATCGTATCTCTCATCTCCCTCGTGCACCAACACACCTTTGGGAGCCATTTGAGACTTCAGCTTCCGCTTTTTACTCTGATCGACACCTTTGAGCAGTTCCCTTGAATCATCATCTCCCCCATCACTGCCGCTACCAGTTCCACCACTCTGATCCCCCAAAGACCATCCGCTAACTCGACTGATTCCGCTGCCCGAGCGATGATGTTCCTTGTGATTTCCGAGACGTGCGCCACTTCCGCCGCGTTCAACCATACCCCCATTACTACTATCCACAGAACGAGGAGCCCTTCCTTTACCCTTCTCTTCTTTAGTCCACCTCTGATCCTCACCGTCATCGTCAGAATCTTCGCCAACGCTGGTGGAAGCAGGTTCATCTGAAGTGACAACGATAGCCACACCACTAACACCACTTCCTGCCGAAATCTTACTTAGTCTCTTTAGTTCTTTGGCAAGAGCATCCTCTATCGGACTATGTCCTGAGCTGGGCACTTGGGCCCCTCTCTGCAGAGCTAGATAATGAGAGCTGCTCGAATGATTCCTACTCAATCCAGGTCTACCCACTACACTTCCACTATTCTTGCTAGCAGAGTAACCCCCAAGTGACGAATTGCTCCTTGCCTGAGTACTGAGATCTCCCTGGCTCACGGAAGCCAAAACTCCACTGCTTGCCATACCGCTCGAACCGTAGAGACCTGTAAATGTAGATTCGTTATCGATATTAGGACTCGGCAGCCCCGCAAAGTAGCTATCATTCTCAGACTCCATGTGGAAATTTTCGAATCCAAAGGAAGCTGTTGATTCCTCGACAAACATACGTTCCCAACTATATCCCGAAGAATCTATATCGCGGGAGACTGCTGACCCGAGTGTGGTTGCTGTTTGGCTGCTAGGTGAAGTGTCCCCCATAGTTGCCGGACTATGATTCAATGGTGGAAGGTAATTGTTGAGGTCGCTCTGAGATCGTCGGCTGCTAGGGCGGGAATCAGGTGTTTCGATATGGTATGCGTCGTCAAGCTGAGCATCTCCCAAATGATTGACGCCCTGACCTCTCTGAGGGTTACCTCTTCCCTGTCCCTTGTATTCCTCAAACAAACCGGGTTTCTCTTCCTCTTCATAAGCACTTGTTTCTGCAATCACGCTCGGATGCGGCAGAATCTCGACACGAACTTCTCCGCCATTCATAATCCTCCGCTTTGTGCCCCCATGGCCGTAAGTATAGTGATTTTGGCTGTTGGGACGGATAGGTGACGCCCACTGGTGTGTGTAAAAGTCGGGTTTTGTTGGAGAAAATCCCAGGTTAGCTCTGGCTGCGTAAGTTTGAAGAATAGTGTTGTTATCTTTGATATTTTGAGCTGCAGCGGTAGTAGAAGTGACTACAGTAGAGTCGGAATTATTATGACGATGATTCGATGTTGAAGCACCGTCTCTAGGATTGATGTTTGTGGACATGCTAACATCGGATTCCCCACGTTTGTGACCCTTGAAGGCCCGGGTAAGCCTGTCCTTTAGTGACGAAGGAGGCGTTTGATGCTCACTAGCTCCCGGCCCCTCCACATTTGTTCCGGTGATCGACTGGCGTGAGGAGGGATACTCTGCAATAGGTTCTGCAAGTGTAGGTTGAGATGGAAAGGTTGGGGACTGATCAAGAAGAACTGAATTCGGAGGAGAGGGAGGAGTCTCCTGTCGACCTGGAAGACGTGGCCGAGTTGATTGGTTGCGAAAGGTAGGTGGTATATTCGGATGATCGGAGGTTGATGCGGCAAGGGGTTGATGGGAAGGCAAAGGGAGAAATTGTTGTCTCCGAGGTTGATTAAATTTGACACTACTGGATTGCTGTATCGAAGCGGAAGCGTCCAGTGGGACCGGGGAAGGAGGAGGTGATGATTCAGTGGATGGCACCGGGACCAATAACTGAGGAGGTAATGCAGAAGTCGCCATAATGCCTGTCGATAACTTCCTGATCCCTCTCTTTTGTGCTCTCTCTCCCTCTCAATCCCTTTCCTGGTATAACAAATGACCAGGAGGGATCACAAAAATTACTCTGGATTTTTTACGCGAGAGGTGAAAGGGTCATGGATGGGACTGGCACAGGCGGCTCCCAGATCAGTATATGAGAGGCAGAAGGAGGCTGACGGAAAAAAGCTACCCTCTTGTTGCGAGTTGCCTCGTCTCCAGATCAGATCAATGCACGAAACTGCGGTAATAGCCTTGTTCGCTGCCACGTACGAGCAGTGGCCTAGACGAATTGAAAAGCAGATGATGGAGAAATTGGAGGCGGAGAAATTTGCCGGACAGCAAGGGAAGAGTATGTAAGAAGTAGGCAGGCGTTGTAAGAAAAAGGGTTAACTGTGGTGGATAAGGAGGGGGTGGATTAGCTAGTATTTGGGTTTGTTTTGATTTGGATAATATTCTGACGTGAGGCTCTTGACGTTCTGACACCACCACCACCACCACACAGAGGCATACACACACCTCGCTGTTTGCAGACAGAAAAAAGAGAGAGACACTGCAAAGGTATGAGAATTAAAAGAGTGTACCCAACGGAGCGGACGACGTTGGGGAGGTGTAGGAAGAAGGAAAAGGAAAATGAACGAGCGGACACACCGGATTGCGATGTGGGATGGGAACACTGAGGAAGGAGTAGGGGAGTGTTGAAATTTTTTTTTGGTGGTGTGTGTGGATGGAAAGCATGAAATGACGAAAAGGCGCAAGGTTTGAGGTTGTCGGGTGAGTTTTGGGGAGGGCGAGTTCAGGGAAGCAGTTGCAGTGGTTGGGATTGACTCCGTTCCTTGCAGGGAGCCGGCAGGCTGGACTCCCTCCCTCCCTGTCCTTCAGCTATTGTAAGCAAGCAAGCTCAAGTGAAGGTTACAACCAACCATCCCATTCTTCTACTAATTCTACTATTTGAGCGGCAACCGAGTTACTACATTCGCCTCTAGATTCATCATGGCCACCAATATATTGACCACAAAGATAGAAGGAGACTACAGCAAAAGTGACTTGCGGAAAAGCTGAGCCCCTTTGAACATGATCCAATAAAGTAGAGTGAAGTCTTCATAAAGACAAAATAGCAACAAGGCAATAGGAAAAACAAATTCACATGATCCAACGCTCGACCTTCAAATTAAATTTACCGTACCCACCTCCATCACAGTCACCACCACCACCACCACAGTAACACCAGACAGTCCACACTTGTGCGCCACGGCAAAGCCTACCGTCCTCACAAGCGGACACGAGCATGATAATATGATATTATATCCAACGACTTTCTGTCAAAGCCCGCCCCGTCCGCTCATTGATTCATCCACTCACTCACTCACTGACATCCCTTCCACATCTTCAACTCCGCCCCCAACAACGCCATCCCAAAGCAGCTGAAGCTCCAAAGCGGAATGGCATGAGGACCTTTCCTTACATAACCATGGCCATATGATACTCCCATCTTCCTGAGTCTGATCCCTGCAGATCCCAGTGGTATGGTCATACATGACGCAAGGCACCGGGTCAGGACAAGCGCTGGTGAAAAGTTTACCGCTTTGGGGGAAATGGGGAGAGTTGCTTGGTTTATCGGAGAATTGTGGTGCGAGAAGAGAGTGGATTGTCCATTGCTCACCCTCCGTCCATGGGGGAATACCGTAAGGGCATGAATGAATGGAGGGATAGAATGGAGATCGCACCGCTCTTCCCCTATTTACATATCATGACAGACGAGGAAGCTCTTTTTGTCAAAATTTCAAATTTACTCGACCCAACTCGTATTTGTGCTCGTACCATTGACTTGTAACCCAGTCTGATTTATCATGAACGGGAATAATGTCTGGTATTGGGGAGAGAAAGCTGTTGGTAAAATTCAAGTAGCAGTATCGGTGGTACAAGTACGAATTTGGTAGCAGAAGAAGGAACAGTCCACTCCTCCTTCCAACAGTTTCAAGATGATTCGATAATGCCCCGGCCAGGGAATATATATCATGCACCGACCGAAAGCGAAATTCCGCATCAAGCAAACAATTCCCATCTAACTTACCCTACTCTGTCCTATTTTTCTCAGCTACAGTACGAGTATGATACATTGATTGCCTCACCTTCATCATCATCATCCGACCAAAATTTTGTATCAATATGATAGCAATCCACTCCCCACCCGCTCGGACCCTCTTTTCCTTCTCTACAGTCCTTTTTTCTTCCTCTTCCCATCTTCACCCCCGGCTTACAGCGAGCGAGCGAACTTCAAAGTCTTCCCCGACTCCTATCCTAACCCACGCAGCCTACCTAGCCATCTATCGGTAATTGAGCCATTTTTTATCTTACCGCTATTTACCCATTGATCTCATCCACATCACACGTCCAAGCTCTCGGTACTCCACCCTCCCCCACAGCAACCCCAACGCAGGGTAAAGACAAAAACTGACATTCCAGTCCGGTACATCTGAGACCATACTCGGGGCCATCCATAGCCACGGAATTGGGTGGGGTGGGGGACCACCCCACCCCCGTAGAATCAGTTGAAGAGAAAAAAACAAGCCAACTCGCATTTCATTACGGTACAGTAAAGTTATGAGGCCGCACTCTCTCTACTTCGCTTACCGGACGTTGCACAAGCGAGAGGGAGAGGGTACAGTACCGGTACTTCATAATCTCATCTTTCCGTGCATTATCGGTGTTTTTTTCAGGGCTCGTGTCGCTCACTCGCCGGGGAATAAGGCGCCAGTGCGTGCGGGATGATACTGTCCTGTGCTCGCGGCGCGGCGGGGGCATTAAAAAGTCGGAAGACGTAACCCTTGTCCACTGTACAGTAGAGTATCATACTATAGAGATTCATAGGATGGAACGGATCAGGTGAAATGCTTTTCCTGGTTTTAACGGACACATCCGAGGATTCTACTGTATGATAGAGGGAGCGACATTTCATGCCTTTAGATTTATAATCGCGACGGAAAAATTAGCGAAAGCTTTTGTAATGTATGATAGCTTTATTCAGTATTTGGGTCAAGTACCGTAAGATTCGGAGGACAGTACAGTACGATATAGATACACTCGATGCAATCATATGCGCCCGACCCTCTGGAGAACATGGAATCTTCCGCGCCAAAGCTAGCGCATAGACTCCCCCAACTACCGACCGCCCCAAACCACCTCCCTTCCTCCCTTCCTTTTTCCACCCCCCCTCCATCGCACATCTCCGTCTTCTCCCTCCTTCCCAAAAATCCAAATCCCCACCCCCCCCGGTTCACTCCTCCCCTCCTCCAATTCAATAACTTTCCAAACCTCCCCCTCGGCACCCGCTGCGAGCGATACTCGGCATAATCCCGAGTTCACGTCCTGTCACTCGGGAATTTCTCCGGGCTTAGTAGAGGGTATTGTACTGTACAGTACTAGTACTGTACGGGGTATTGTGGGTAAGTCTGTCGAACAAAAAAGCTGTAGTTTAGTCAGTATAAAATCGAAAAGTTTTTTTAAAAAAATAAAAAAAAAAAGTCTGTCGAATTCTGCTCTGGTTCGTCAAAATTGCGTGTGTGTAACGCAAATTATGCAGCCGAACAGGCCATACCAGTATATCATACAAGAGTAGATCATGAATTGATGGTACGGAGAAGGGTTGTTAATGATGGTCTTAGACAAGAGTAATGGAATAAGCAACCCATTACCCTTTCAATGCAAAACCCACCAAAACTCTGCAAGAGTTCTTCCTACTTCTGGTACAACCAGATAATCCCTACTTTTTTTGCACAACTTTTTTCAACCATACCAAAACTCCCTTTTTGCTAAGGTGACATCATTATTTTTTTCTGGTATAGTCAGAGTTTTTACTGACTCTACTACTCCTAACCTACAATACACTACTTTTAGGTACAGAGCCTATCACAAGGCCCCAATCTAAAGCTTCAAAACATCCTGAGAAACAAGTTGTTGGCCAAAAGACCAATTAATTTCTCCACTATGTTATGTCCCACTGGCCTTTTACTTCCTCCTTCACTCCTAGATGGTCCTAAGAGCCTCTTCAAAAATTATAGGATCAACTCACCATCCCTCCTTCCCTGAGGGTCTACTCATAAGGTATCCCTCCAATCCTTTCTCCTAATATTTTCAGTGGTTGTACATAATAAGTACTGTAATAACCTTGTAGTTAATATAGAAAACAGAATAGTAGCCTCAGACAATACCTTCTCAGTAGTATAACATGAACTCAGGTATCTGAATACATGCTTCATCAGCCTAGTTGGCACTAGGCCCACTATACTCAAATTATTGGCCCCCCTCCTGGGATTCTATACTACCTATCAGAAAGTCTTCAGAGACTAAGCAGTAGATAATAATGATGGAGAAGTTCTAGCAGAATTGGCTATCATGGCCTCAACCTACTACTCCTCCCAGGAAAGCTCAGTCTTGACCTCCTTGATGCCAGTTTCCTCTGCCTCAGTAGTCAAAATATCAGACTTCCAAGATATCATCCTGGAAACCTAAGTGACTAGGGACATAGCAATAATATTAGACAATAGATAAAACTCTAATAGTATGGGGATAGGTGATAGCCAATACATCCTCACCTCATAAGAACTCCTGAGAGGAGTCTGCTTCTCCTCACCTATTATGAAAACTAGAGAAATCTCCAGTACTCCCTCTAGAAACATTACAGTTGGACTCTCCTCCTCTCCCTAAACAATATCCATAAACTTAAGTCCTGATAAAGGGAAGGAAAGGGAAACCTAAAAAAGCCTAATTATGGTCCTTGTCCTCATTTCTATCAGAGGTGAGGTTATAGACTAAAGTACCCCAGAAGGGGTCCAAACACACCTGACTCAGAAAGATAAGGAAACTCCCACTACCAATGAAGTGCTAGCCATTCTCCTCATTGCCTTAGAGGTCAACTTCAGCAAGAAACTTGAGTAAATACAAGCCCAAATCCTGATGGCAGTCAGGGTACCAGGTCCATAACAAACTACTCCATACCACCAAACCCAGATGATACAAATGGCCTCCCCATAAACTAAAAGTAAGGCCCCTATACCCTTGGAACCTCCCCCAGCTATTTCCTAATATCTAAGAGCCCAAGTAGCTTAACTCTTACTTGTGCCTCAAGCTTTACCCTAAGTCTAAAGAGAAACCTGACCTATAGGTAAGTAAATTTGTACAGCAATCACCTTAGCAGGTATCAACATTAAGGACTTCATATTAATGGCTAACAAAAAAGAGAAGAAATGAGATGCAGGCCCAGGGATTAGAGTCCAGACACAAGTATCCTTAGTACCTTCTACCCCCTATACTAGATAATGATACCTCCTGATTTACTCAGTAGAAAGAGCCTAAAGGATAGAAGCAGTAGGAATCTCCATAATGCAGATTAGAGATACAGTTAATAAGACCTTCAGGGTTAAATTTCCTTGCACAGAATTCAACAAGAATGAAGACCTCATCCTCACTAACTTCTAAAACCTTCCAGTGGAATAGGCTTTACAAGACTCTGGCACCCTCACTAGGACCCTTAATGATATCAATATCTTCAGCTTTAGCATTACCACCAATGTAGCTACCACTAATATTGTTATCAATAGTATCCCCTTAGGCTGAGAGAGGAAGACTGAACCTTAGAGGAGAGGTAAGTGAAACTCATAAGCTGCAATGAGATAGAAAGAAAAATCTCCAAATTCAAACCCACTATATGCATCATATACTGACCCAAGTAGTTTAGGTCTCCAGTAGCCCTCAAGACTGACAACAAGACTAAATCCTCTATTATAGTAGTGGTGGAAGTAAATGAGTGGGTTAGCAAAAAACTCAGAAGCAACAGATTGATACTAGCTCTGTTTAGATAATATTGTACCTTCCAGAAATGTATCAGGAAGGACTCCTCTATATATTGTGAGAGATGCCTCCAATATGATCACTATAGGGTCTACTATTGACTTAGACCAACCTGCAAGTTCTGCTTAAAAAGTCACCCTATCAGAAACTACCACTACACAATTGCATGCTGCATTAGGAGAAAAGGAAAAGCATGTTCCTTTACTATCTGGAAATGTATTAACTGTAGAGAAATATCCTACTTTTCAGGAGATTGTAATAGGTAGTAACCTGTATGAACTAAATACAATAGGAATCAGTGGTAGGTCAGCTAGTGTTCAATTCCTAAGAAAGACTAGAGAAATAAAGACAAGAAGGTCTTAGAAGACACAAAGGGGAAAAGGAGTAAGAGAATCACCATTCAATTAAGTATATTTCTTATCTAGGTTATGTCTGAAGTCTGGTGGTTCCTGCTAGTTAGGAAGACTATCTTTAATACATGATTTCCTCCACCCCAGGTAGAGGTTCCTAAAAACTCATAACTACTATCATTACTGGTAAGTGTATATTACTGAAATCTTGTGATCCTGCTAAAATCCTGAAAGCTTAAGGTAATCCTTCACCTAAGCCTTATCTCTACCACCAGTATATATGACAATTCCTTTCATTGAAATTCCTAATGTAAAACCTTACTGATACAAAAGTATAACTAATACAATCATAAACAAGTTATCAGAATCCTAATAATACTCATAGTAAAACAATCAATTGATGAATATAAGCAAGAACAAACAAAATAACATAATAAGGAAAATATAAGCATAACCAATATATAGTTATCAGAACATGTACACATATTATAGAGATAAATATTACCAAACTAGAACTAAAGCTTAATACCTAGTATCAGTTAATAGAGGAGTCACAATTAAAGTAGCTATACTGACCTAACCTACCTCCTATGATTAATATATGGTGACTATGAATATTGTCATAGAGTTACTTAAGACCTCACTAAAAGTTATACTAAAAATGGTGGCAATAGCAGAATTCCTTCTTGAAAATAATAATTGGATATATATAGAAGGTTTTACATATTATGCCAACATAATAGCAACCAAATATCACTGTACTACAGCCACTAGTCAGAAGTGTTTGTGAAACATGTTTTTTTGGCTTACTAAGCTACCTCGCCAAAAATGCCAGATCGCGACCGTGAATATGAATGGTATCACCATTATGATCATAACATACCCAAACAATTTATACTCCGGCCATGACTACCACCCCTTTATCTTTTAATTATGGTTTACCAATCTGAATATACAAAGAACTCAGTACCAAAAAAAAAAAGAACTCCTAACACCTCATGAAGAGAGATGTTGAATGTGGAAAAAGGCATGATTATTGCCTTTTTCTACTGCCTCCGGAATATTGCCCTTGTTGCTCAACTCATTGGCTGGCCTTGGACAACAGTTAAAAGCTTCCTTGTCTGGGCATGTGAGCGCCAATCAGTGGAAAACATCCCTCGCCCTGGTCGCACCCCTGTTCTTAGCCATCAGCAATGTCGCACAATCATCCAGGCAGCCAAATCCAACCGGAAAATGACCAGATCTGATTTCAGAGATAGATATGCACCTGGTGTATCACTTTCTACTGGTAAAGCCCCCTACACTGGTACTACTCTGAGTGATAGGACATGATTGACTAATAAATAAACTGTATATAAAATAGTGGATAGAGTACTCAGAGAGGCCAATGTCAAGAAATGGCTAGCCAAATCAAGACCTAAGCTCAAGCCTAAGCATGTGGCAAAGAGATTGAAATGGGCTACAGTTCATAAGGATTGGAGAGTGGAGAATTTTGAAGGATTTATTTGGAGTGATGAGTGCAGTGTGGAGAAATCCAAGGATCTAAGGCAGCAATGGGTTTTTAGAGAACCTGGAGAGAAGTGGCTAGCTGATTGTATCCATCCAAAGGAGAAGGATAAGGGGATTTCTCTCATGGTTTGGGGCTGCTTTTGGGGTAAGAGAAAAGGCCCTTTGGTTCCTATTACCCAAAATGTCAACAAGACCAGGTATGTTAGGCTCTTGAGAAGATATCTTTTTCCTGTTATTCATCAAATGATCTCCTTTGGTATGCAAGATATCCTCTTTCAGCAGGATAATTCTCCTATTCACACAGCTTATAGTATTATGGATTGGTTGGAGAGAAACTGTATTGAAGTGGAGGAATACCCCCCCTACTCTCCTGATTTAAATCCTATTGAGCATGCATGGGTTGAGCTTAAAAAGTGGTTGCATGAGCAGCACCCTAGGATTGCAAATACCCCAGGAGGAAAGGAAGCTGTAAAGAAGAGATTGGCCTAGGTCTTACCCTTAGTTTGGGAGACAATTCCTGACAAGTTTTTTGAGAAGTTGTGGAAATCAATGCCTAGTAGAGTGGCTGCAGTTTTGGAAGCAAGGGGAGGCTATACAAAGTATTAGATAGTATCAAGGTTCTTTATTTCAAATTTCTATAATTAAATTTACAGTGGGTTGTTTGGTGGTTGGCTTGCCCATTCATTCCTTTGCTCATTCACTTGTGTACACAAGTCCTTGTTGCTGTTGACACCACAACCCCACTACCCTACTACTGGTCCTGCTATGGCGCAATCGCAATTAAACACATGTCTCAGATCATGAACACTTCTGACTAGTGGCTGTACATACATACACAATAAATATATATACATGTTCATAGTAGAATGAATTATTTCATGATATATTATATTCTGAATAGGTGGCATAGAAATAACTATAGGATATTAGAGATCACTGGCAAAGGACTTTGATGCAACCAATACCTGATACCAGAGTAACTAAAACATTATTACAGGTGACCTTAACTCCTACTACAAAACCTGATCAATAGGCAAACTAAAGGCAGCAAGAATAAGACTTAAAAGTTGGATGGAAGAAAGGGGCCTAAGAGTTGCTAAATACTATATAGTCACCCATCCAGCATCTAGGCATCACCTCACAGGCACAATGCTAGACCTAATTGTATGCAACAATGATCTAAACCCAGTACTATGGATAATACATATACCCTTTGTAGACTACATAATTATCAGTATAAAAACCAAAATTGCCTGAAGGAAAATAGGGAAAAACCTCCTAAGATATAATAAGGTAGACTAAGAATAGATCAAAATAAAACTATTGGAACTAATGCTCCTAGACTTAGCTGATGGTGACCCAGAGAGGCTACAACAGGAGCTTACTGAGATAATCCTCAAATACACCCTAGTTAAGAGAAAGGGAGTAAGAGCCTTCTGGAGTAAGGAACTAACTGGGAAAAGAAAACAGTTGATTAAATAATTCTAGAATAATCCAAGAGATCTAACCCTAAGAGACCTAAAAAGGAAATATAGAAAAGCAATCATGATAGTCAAGATGGAGGCTAACAGCATGGTACTGCAAGAAGAAGAAAATCTCCAATATTTTAGGAGCATCAAACTGAGAGATACTAAGTACTCTATCCCTACTCTATTGAGAACTGATGGTAGTACAGCAGCAGAATACCCTCATATAGTAACTGAGCTACACAGTATGCTATATGGTGATGAAAGTAGGAGAACTCTCACTAAGATATCCAAACTACTAGACATGTTACCAATAGGAATCTTGGATATAGCTATCAAAAGTTCACTAAATGGAGTGACCTCAAGACTGGATCTCATTCCTATAAGGTTAATAAAAGAGCTTAGAAGAATTAGAAAAAAACTCTTCCTAGCAGTGATGAATAGAGCTTGGTGTAAAGGGATCCCAGATAGCTGGAAGTTGAGCAACACTATACTCATACTAAAAGAGAAAAAGTCAACTTACACCCTGACCAAAAGCTGGAGGTCTATATACCTCCAATCGATCCTGGCAAGAATCTTGGAGAGAGTACCTATAGTACAAATAGCTAACCTCAAACTCTTAGAAAATAACATGTATAGGGGAAGTAAACAGAGTAGAATAACAGACACTATCTGGGTACTTAATGATATAATAGGGAAAACTAAACTTCACTATAAATATAAATACGTCATAGTCCTAGACACAAAAGGTAGATTCAACCAACTATGGATGGAGGAAGTATGCCAAATGATAGAAGGGAAAGAAAATATCTAGGATAATGAATAAGACACTTGTTGGTAAATAGAAATATGAGCTATCATTTTAATAGAAAAGACTCAAAAACTTTCATAACAGATAAAGGAATCCCTCAGGGCTACCTCCTCTCCCCTAACCTTTTCCTAATCAGTATAAAAAAAATAATAGCAATCTCCATGCCTACAACCCTAAATATAATTACCAAACTTCTCACTTACATGAACAATATCCTAATAGTAACTACATAGAGGAAAAAAGAGCAAGACCAGAGAGTCCAGCAAGAGACACTGGAGTAAATCCAGAAAACCTATAGTCATTACAGATACAACCTCTCCCCCTTCAAAATAGAAAGAATCCACATAAAAACACACATTGCATAATATCTAAGCCTGAAGGTAGCCAGCATAGTCATCCCAGAAATATAAAACATGACATGGTTAGTTTATATCATCTCAAGTGACTTCAAATAGAAGACCTACATCAAATACTGGTCTGCTAAATCTACAGAAACTCTATTTCTCCTCAAAACTCTCATAAGCAGATACAAGATCAGGAGCTTAAACATATAAATCACCCTGAGGTTGATATAGGGACTAATCATGCCCTGTCTAACCTATGGAAATGAAGTATAAGGAGTTAAGATACAACTAGATGAAGTCTGATTAGTTCTAAACAATATTGTAAGAGTGTCTTTTAGGCTACAGAAGAAAACACCCCTACTGGCCCTCTATACTAAACTTAGTATGCCACTACAGGATATGTACACCTTACATCAACACAACCTATTGAGTCTTAGGGCAGGGATCCTGAACAGATATACTCGATAGACCAGGCAGTGAAGTAAAGACCTAATAACAAATGGTATCATCAAAAATGCACACAACTTCTAACTTGGAAAGAAGAACCTAAAAGCCCATCTCCTAGAGATCTGGAAGGAAAACCTAGAGAACACAAATATTAGGTACAAGAGCCACCTAAGTATAACTTATAGACACCTCCAAGGAGTAATGAGAACTCAGTTCAGAGACATCTTCTACTTGAGAGCAATAACTACATAGCCCAACCAGAACAGAGAAGGAAAAAGATGGCAATATCTATACAATAAAGACATCATCATACCAGAACACCTCAAGGAACAATGCAGAATAGTTGAACCCATCAAGACAAGCTTATACAAGGATAAAAACTAAAAGAAAATACTCAAGTAGTTCAAAACATGGCCCCTCTCCCTCCATGAAAGCCTGAATACCAGACCCAATATGAGCCTCAATATAGTACAAACCCACAAAGCAACTATTAACCTACCCACATTGCAACCAGACACAGGGGAAGCAAACTCAAAGGGAAAAAGACACAGGACTATGAATATCTGTAAGGAATGTGGACAGCTTATAGAGAAGGCTACAAGAGAAAGAGAAGAACATACAAGGACCCATGACCTGGACTATATCAGACTGGGGAGGAAGAAAAAGCTAAGGAAAAGCTGAAAACAAGGCTAGTAGAGGAGATAGAGAGCCTAGTTATCTAGAGGAACAATACTAAGGAGTAGTATTTCATTGGGTTCATGACTACTAAGCTTAGAGCAGATGGGGTGAGTTTCCTTTGGTTAGTTATTTATTTTATAAGTACATGACCACTGGGCAGGAAGATGATGGGGTTGGTTTCTTTTATTGTTTAATGATTTCATAAGATCATGACTACTAGGTATAGAGATGATGGGGTGGGTTTCCTCAAGTAGTTATTTATGTCATAAAGTACATGATGACTGGGATAGAGATGACAGAGTGAGTTTTTTTATATGGAGTGGGAGGGAAGGGGGGGGGGGGGGGGGGGGGGGGAGAGGGAGATAGGGTTTCATTTGTAAAGGCTGAGTGAGAGGGCAGGGAGATACATGCTAGATCTAAGGAATGGAGCAGAGGAAATTTTTTTAAGGGAGCCCTTAGCTGAGGGGAGTATCTTACACTGTGATAGTAGATACCTTTAGTTAGGTGAAAGTCCATAAGGATTGCTGTAGTTAAGAATGAAAACCAGGTTATACTCTACCAGAGTCAAATAAAAGCTGATTTTATGATAGCTATATTGAGATAGCTATTGCCTATTTTTTTTTCTTTTTACGTCCACTGATGATGGAAAAAATAGGCATTCCTTCAGGTGAACAGTTATCTTGGTGTACTATTTAGCGTAAAGTGTTCTTTTACTACTTGAGTAGTGTACCATCGATTCATGATCTACCCTTGTACACTAATTTTTGGTGAAGGAAAAAAGTGTGTCGAACTCTTGGTGCAGTGGCTGGAGCAAACACCGTTCTTTGAGTAGTTGAGAAGGCCCTCGAGCCACCCAGAGGATGTTCGACAGACTTACCCACGACTCCCTGTACTAGTACACTCGTGTCCGTAAAGTCCTCATACCCCTGCAGCGCAATGCCATTACCCCACTTCATGACAACAACCCCCCCCCCACCATGCCTCCACCACATACCAAAAGAGCCAGAGAAGACAGGAATAAAGAAATTTATACCCTATATAAACACACAGATATGGGGTATAATAAAATTTCTAAGGTTCTGGGTATCTCAAAAGCAACTGTTCAATCAGTAGTCAAAAGGGCTGAAGAAAGAGATGGAAAAACCCATAATGCCAACAGATCTGGCAGACCAACAACCATTACAGACCAAAAAAGACAGATAGTGGGGGCTATTATCGATGCTGAACCTCATTTAGCACTAAGAGATATTACCCAAAAGGCCAATATTGGTCTTTCTAAGACCACTGTTGATAAGATCATCTCTGAGGCTGGTTTTAAGCTTCTGATGCCCAGAAAAAAGCCCTTTTGGAGGAATGGACAAAAGGAGAAAAGAAAGGAGTTTGCTAGGAGAAGGAGGAACTGGAGGAGGGCATGGAATTGGGTTGTATTTGTAGATGAAGCTACCATCATCTATGATCCAAATCCTACTGGCAGAAAGGTCAGAGTTAGACCTGGAGAAGAGCTGGAAGAAAAAAACTTAAAGCCTAGCTTTAAGTCTGGGAGGACTAGCATTGGGGTATATGCTGGAATAGTCAAGGGGGGGAGGACTGAGTTAATTCTTGTGAGGAAGAGGAAGGAGGAGGAAAGGACAGGCCCAAGAGACAGACTTGGCCTCAATTCCCACCAATATGCAACTGAGATCCACCAGCCCTACCTTATCCCTTTCATAGAAGGTCTAGATAGACCTTCTAATGACATCTACCTTGCTGCAGACAATGCTCCCTGGCATGCTGGTGTGGAAAATCGAAATTTGCAAGCAGATTGTGGTTATCAAAAACTTCCTTGGCCACCCAACTCACCAGATCTCAATCCTATTGAGAACACCTGGGCACTACTCAAAAGAGCCCTCAGAAAGCGATTCTCCAGGTTGGAAAGAAGGCCTCACAGTGCTGCTGAATTATTTCAGGCAGCAAAGGAGGAATGGGATTTAATTCCCCAAGAGAAGGTGGATGGGTGGATTGAGAGGATGCCTGAGAGACTTCAGGCTGTACTAGATGCAAATGGAAGTCATACCAAGTGGTAATAATGTTTTCTTAATCTTTACTAGTTCTACTTTTATGGTTTTCTTAATTGAGTTGTCTACTTTTTTTTTTTCTAGTTTCTATGAAGGGTTGGGGTGGTTGTGTGGTTGCGCCGTAGGGGTATGAAGACTTTGCGGACACGAGTGTACACACACGGTAGTGGGGTCGGGTTTGGGCGGTACGATTCATGTGCACAGTATATACCGGTACCGTACCCGGGGTACTGTAGCATGACTAGAAGTCCTTCGTGTGCGTATCACACGGGGCTCAAGCTCGCCAATGCTTGCGAAAGCATGCTTCCGGCTTGATACTCGAGGACTTGGACGGGTAGTCTGAAAACTTGAAATGAAGGGAAAAATTCGCCTGAAGAAAAAAAAGATTTACCAATACTGCAGGCCAGTTGATCTTGCACTGGCAGCATTTGAGTTTACTTCAACAACCTACCGCACCAGTATCATATGGTATGATGAGTGACTGTTGGGAGCCTCAGTTTAACCTCTCGATAACAGACAAAAGTGTTTCCTAAGTTTGCAAGGTGAATTTCCTCATCTTGTCCGTAGCTGGAGTCTTACTGTGGAGAAATGAACCTTTTGCAAGATTTCCTTTTGTTGAATTGCCAAACAGGCCTGTCAAAATTTGGTGCAGCAACTAACTTAAAGGCAAGCAGGCAGAAAGCAAGAAGCTCACAATGATGACAATTGAATCTCTAAGCCCCGAATCTACTTGCAAAGCCACGTTGAAGCAGGACACTTCATATAGGAATTACTACCTTGAATATCCACCTTCAACTGGCCAGCTCGAGTATTTAGTATTCAAAAAGAAATACCATAAGTGGAAAGATTGCAACTTTTACAGTTTGCAAAGCTGGATTTTAATTTTATCTCCATTTTCTTGGCTTTCCACGATAACAATACCGGCCTAGCGCTGTCTTTCCCTACTTTCTCCGCTGGCAGTTTTGCAGGGGACCGGATACTATAGATTTAATATATCTCAAGTATATCGGGCTGTCTCGGCCCGTAGCTTGCTAATCACAGCACAGTACTAGAGGGAGTCCCGTAAACGCTATGGGTACTAGTACGGTGTGCTTGGCGGGTTTGTTTATACAAGCTTGTCTAATATTGTGGTTTAAGGTTTAAGAGACGAGGGGCTGATGGAGGGGGAGGAGGAGGAGGAGATTTCACCCGCTCCCACTCCTCTACCGGACCCGGAGGTTTACGCTCCAATAGCCCGGGGTAGAAGTACAATAGCTAAATATACCTACCTGCTCTACTCTACGCTAAAGCTTAAGATATAACATCCACTATGCCTGCCGACCATCGATCCATCAGACTAGAACGTGCATAGTCAACATCAGACAAAACAGTGATCCCCAACGCTCACATGGCCGGCTGGGAACTAGATTCAACCAAGCCCGATATTCAGGTGCAGGTACCATATGTAATCAGCTATGAAAACAAACCTTTTATCATAGGGAGGGGGAGGAGGACAGGATAAGCATAATGTTGTCATTGTATTGTATTGGAAAAGAAATTGATGGTAAAAGTGGGTATCACCACGTTATTAGAATGAATCTGAAGAAAGAAGGAAAATGGTGTAACTGATGTTTATACAATGGGAAGTAAGGGCGGAGGGTTAAAGCCGGACGAAGAAGTGGGGGAAGGAACGGCCTATGCTATGCAAGTCATGCCGAAATGAGATGAAATGAGTGTTGGGTAAGGAGCGTTGGGTAAGGAGTGTGGATATGAAGGACGTGTTAAGTGGAAGGGATGAACGGAACGAAAAGGTGGAAGAAGAGAACGACTGGGGTGAGTAAAAAATAGTGAATAAATGGCCGAACGAGTGAAAGAAAGAAAGAGTAATAATAATAATAAAAAACACCGGAAATAAGAGAAAAAGAAGGAGGAAAGGAAGAATCCCAAAGTAGTAAGCAATATAAAACGCAAAAAAAGAATACCATAGCGACAGTAAAAGCGGTAAAGACAGTCCAGGGCTAGCCAATATCCAAAGAGAGAGGGAAAACAAAAACAGGAAAATCTAAAGAGATAGAAAGAAAAAGAAATAGCTTTTCAAAGTGCAGTCTACATTAACAACACTTACACTGCGATCTACCACTTCCGAGGTTTGTAAGCCATAGTCTCCGTTGCAGACGGCGACGGCTGCTTCTTATCAACTACCGAAGTCTTCGTAACACTCACACCACCGCTGCTGGAAATCTTGACTATTATTTCTGTCGGCTTCGGTAATCCGCTCGCCTGTGAGGACGAGGACAAAGTACGACCCTTAGCCGAAGCCTCGGAAGTTTTAGTGGTCTCAGAGGAATTAGTAGTAGACGAAGAAGACTTTATGGCCTCAGAAGAGTTAGTGGTCTCAGGAGAAGAAGAACCCGAAGCCGGCTTGGTAGTTGTAGGGGAAGAAGTGCCAGAAGTAGTAGAGGTTGAGCGACGAGTGGCTGATGAGGAAGCCGAGGGGGTGGAAAAGAAAGCGCCAGTAATGTTCGGAAACTGATCTATGAGGAAGGAAGCGGGTGTCTTCTCAGCGATGTTGTCCAGGGCTGAAAGCGGCAGGATGTTAGCTGCGTATCCGCTAGGCCCGCCACAGATACACATACACCCGGTCGGGTTTGCAAAGCTGCTTGGTGAGGAAGGAGCGACCAAGGTAGCAGACTTTGATGCAGCAACAGAGGGTGCAGAAGGTGTAGCAGGTGCAGGAGACACAAGGGCCGAAGTAAAATTACCCCTCGACCCAGCCGGAAGACCCAGCTCACAGTTTCCCACGGGCGCACTCGCAGCGGGGTTGACAATAGCAACATCATCCCCTGGAGTCGGGAATAACAGGTCCCTGCTCGGAACCGTCTCGCACCCATTGCCCAAGTTCGCCTGGAATATCTCGGGGAGGTGGGAGAGGCCTTGAGTACCGCCATTGGAGATGGTGACAGCAGCGCAGTTCATGTACATTTCTCGCCCGCCAAGGTTATTGAACCATGTCCTGTCAAAGCCGAATTAGCCACTGTAAAATATCATTTACGGGAGTAGCGGGAAAGGAACAAACCAAGCAAAAAGCACATCCCCACTCTTCGTCTCCTTCGGCACGACGAAATCAAACTCTTTCCCAAGCGCCGGACAACCACCAACATAGCTCCTAATTACGCGGAAGGTCTTCCCGCCATCCTCACTGATAGAAGCCTGACAGCTCCCACCGCCGTGGGTCACCGTCCCGGCCAATGTGAAGTTCTGAGTTGAGCCGGCGGCCCATGTCTCGACTGACTTCCCGGCCGGTGTGCCGAGGAGTTTCTGGAAGCCTTTGCACGGGAAGGTTGCTGCCTTAATTGGGGACTTGTAGTCGTAGTCTCCTGTCCCTGGGCTCGTGTTGGGATTCCCGGGGTGGTTGAGGGGACAGGGGTGGTTCAACGTCATATGCGCTGATGCAAGGGGGAGGAGGAAGAGGAGGAGGATGGAGAGGGAATGCATGTTTGGTGTCTTTATGCTGAGTACGGTAGAGTAAAAAAAAAAGTAAAGTAAAAAAATAAAGTAAATGGAATGCTATATATGTATGTAAACGTTAAACAGGAAAAGAAATTTAGTGTCGCACTGTTATTGATCAATCATATCAACGGTATCTCGATGGATGCAGAAGCTTTTATAACCCTCACGGACAATCTTGAATATTCCATCACCAGTTCGTTTCACCAATCGTAAAACATTAGTTCTCTACATCGCTGAAACAGACTGTTTCGTGAACGCTCTAGACTTGTTCACAGTTTCTCACTCGAGGACTTGTTCGCTTTCGAGGCGGCTGTTTCAGATTCTCGAGTGATATTTGGTGCTCCATGTGCTTTATTTAGCACATGTGTGAAGTGCGGAAGGAAGGTTCTTTGTTCGCGTTATTTTCAGGAAGCGGGTGAAGAATTAATCACCACCGGTGTGGTATGGTGCCACATTAGTTGGCAGGCTTCGCCTGCCGTTGGTAAGTTGGAATAAAGTTCCGTAGGGACTGAAGTAAAACATCCAAAAGAGTTATAAACAGTCCACAATCGGCCTGGTTTTAGACAAAGAGTTAAATGAAGGCGTTTTGTTGCGAATCTGGAACAAATTACAAAGTAAACTCTTATTTTGACCTACTAGCGGCAGGCGAATCTTGCCAAATAATGCGGTACCGTAAAATCTCGTGAAATCCACTATCAGTAAGTAGCCTGTCAGCCTACGTTGGGTTTAGTTGGATAGGTTAACTGAATTGCGAATACCAGTTATTGAGATCCAACATGCCCTGAGAGTTGATCCTATACTGCTTCAGGAAAACACTAAGGCCCTGTTCACCAAACCCACCATATTTTTTATGCCATAAAAGCTGCAAATAACATATATGTTATAGTGGTGGCCACCTATAACGTAGACTACTGGCATTACATTTTGAAATGCCAGTGGTCTATGTTATAGGTGGCCACCACCATACATAAAAAAAATAGTATATTTCTGAAAATATGGGTGTTCAGCAAGGCACAAACTTTATAAATACAAAGGAATAAATGTGGTTGTGAGACTATTCTATTTAATAACCCTGAGTACAAAACCAAATAATTTACTACAAAGTCACATGCTTGTACAACCACACATCAGCAAAAAAAAAACTTACCTTGGACACATATAGTCTGCATCTGGACACAGCAGATCGATTTCATGCACCCTACTTACTCTATGCATCCAGGTTTGGATCCCCTGGGTCTGCTTCACTGCCTGCTTTCCAAATATTGATTTTCATGACCTCTTCATCTACTGTGCCCGTGACTTCCACTTACTATCCTATTTCTGCCACTGTAGAACAATTTCATCCCCATACCCTCTAGCTGCTTTGCACAGATCTTTTCCAGATCCTTGATACTGAAGAAACACTATACTTCTATTTCTATCTGGTGTGTACCCACCCCCATCAAATAATACTATGTACTGATCATGTTTAAACTTTCCCTATCTTAATTCAGTTCTGCAGATTCTAAAGATCTTCTATCTCTTCTCTAACATCCCAACAAGCTGTTACTAGCTCCCTCATCCTATGTTGAATCAATTCCTCTGAAGATACCTAGGTTTCTGGGATCCACATATAGTCTTTAAGATGTTTCCAGACTGCACTCTAGCAAAGCGGATCTCAATCCTGCAAGTATTTAGTTTTTTTTTCTTTTTTTTTTTTTTTTATATCATTCTTTAATTTCATTTAAGGTACAAAATCCATATAGGACCTCAATGGTCATGGCGTCAAAAAACCTCCACCCTGGACTGGGCCCTGGAAAGTTATAGATAAACCATGGCCTGAAGGCCTGGTCGAAAAAACTATCCTAACAAGCAACCCTCCCATAAACTACAAAAGATATGAAATCCTACCAAAGTCGCACAGTAACCAAGAAAACCAGACTCCCAATAGTGTACCTAACAAAGAAACCCAAAACCCAAACCTAAAGACATGTCCAAACTCAGCTTATGGGTGCAAGCCGTAGCAAAAGTTAGATAAATGTATCCGTGGATGAAAAGGTCTATGCCAGGTGGTCGAAAGGAGATCAGGTCTCATGATAGTGGTGTGGCAGAAGGAAGGAACCTGAGCACCCACCTGAACATAGTGGGTAGTGGTGGCAGTGGCAGTAGAGTGCCAGCTGAGAAGGGGATGGATGGTAGTAAGGTACCAGCTGGTGTAGAATCTAAGCTGACTGACCATATTACCATGTCTCTTGTTGTTAGGCATATGGGAAAAAGGGTCAAAATTACCTGGCCTTTACTCAGGACTATTTCTACCATACCCCTACAGCCCCCATGTAGGGACTGGGTGTCATCACGGTATTACGGCCGAGTTGTGTCCCGACACTTTAGCAGCAATAAATGACACCTTCAGCATAATACCATATACATCGTTGCCGTCCATCCGACTGGATGCTGTCCATAGGATATATGAGAGGGTACCTTTGGCGACTCATGAGAAGTAACTTGAAGGAATTTGGTTAGGTTTTGAGCGAGCTATTACCCTGTACACTAGCAGTTAGATATTGTGGCTGATGAGTAATGGGACAATTTGGGAAGAAACTATTAGTGACTTGAATATGGCGAGCCTATGGCACCAAAGGGTAGTCATAGAGCTGAGCCTTTTGCTCTGAAAGAAGTAGCACTTCAAGAGGGTCTACTTGAGAATTAGTATGAGAGGTTTTCACCTGATGAGCTATTGGCTCAATCCAGGGCCAAAAGTCCTTCATATCTGATGGGCTTTGTGATGCATAAAAATGCAATACAATAGCCATGCTCATTTGTTAAAGCTGATCACTTTATTTTTTGAGGCAGAATGATTGACATGGTTGCTATTAAGGTGGCATACTCAAATTAAGTTCATATAGTAGAGAGATCAAAGACTACCTACGGGTGGAGTGTTTGCACCCTCAGAAACAAATAGGAGTTTGAAGAGATTGAAGCTAAGCAAGGCAAATATTCTCAGGGTCAGGAGTGTTTGCACTGAGGAAAAATAAGAGGTTTTCAACAGAGGTACTTAGATAGTATGGGAGTTGATTGTAGCTCGCGATAACCCAGACATGGAATATAAATATTGAGGTACTCCCAGCTACTAGAAATATCAAGCAACAGAGAAGAGATCTTATTAATATATTTATTATTTACTCTTGAAAACCGTATCATGAATGCAACTTTCTGAGCCTACCTTGACGATCTTTATCTTTGTTTTATTTTACCTTACCTTACCTTACTTCAAGAAATATACGGCTTAGGCCAACCCACACTATCTACAGTTGGACTACCCCGTAACACTTGTGTAGTCCCTTGTAATAAGAGAGATGGCATCACTTCTGGAGGGGATCCCAGAGGGAGGAAGGTGTAGGAGGAGTGGATAGGGGGGCAGTGGAGTGCTAGCCGATCTTCCGAGGAAGGGATAGTTCAGGAGAGGAGTGTTCACTCGGTGGGACATACTATCAGTTATCACATTCATGTCTAACAAGACAGCCTCCTGTGAAAAAGGAGAATGGAGAAATCAACTGTGACCTGTTGAAATATTTCCTCCTACTGCTAACTGTGTTCCCAGCCGTCTGTAGAAAGACTGAATGAAAAAACCCAACTGTAGGATTCACTAAGCGAGGCGAAGCAAAAGTGAGGTAAGGGAGGTAACCAGCCTTGTGAGATGCTGAGAGAAGGGAAAAAACATCCTCAGGAGGGTAGACCTCAAGAGGGAGGGTAGGAGGGGATGCCTAAATGCAAATAATTGATAAAAAGTAGTCTTCCTGACCCCCCCAGGTAGGGGGGAGGAGAGAAAAAGTGATGATGATTTTCCTCACAGTTGTGGTATTGAGTCATTCCAAAATAGGTAATAAACTTCAATGACTGAAGGTGTAGTAGAGATGGAAGATGCCTGCAAGTATTTGGTGTCTTCATGGTAATGAATTATTCATTAGAGGTAGGAAGTTAGCAACACCTTATCTAGAAGTTCAGAATAGGAAAATGATCTTTAGAGAGCTGTAGGATGGCAATAGGACATGGACAATATAGAGATGGTCAATTTAGAATGGCTTCAGAGGAAACAAGCATTTATAGGATAAGGCTACTCATGTTATTAAATTAAGATGTAATAGATTGGCAAATTATCTATGGTATGTGTCACAGATTGTGACTAAGCAAGGCAGACGGGCAAGGCAGATTTCACCTGACTCATACTTATGAGTCAGAAGGGACGAATATTTCACATGGCTGCGATAGCAAGTCATTAATAAGTTTTTATTGGTTGTTTGATTTTCTATGACTCACAGTAGTGATCATATGATGTTATGTTTTCACACGTGACTCAAATTATGAGTCATAAGCTTTACACATGTGACGCGAATTACGCACATGATTAGTTTGTTGGTTTTGTTAGTTAGTGAGAACGACTCGTAAGAGTCAGCTGATAGGATTTCACACGGTGACTCATTCGAGTCACGCGTATGAACGACTCACAAGGAGGAGTCATCAAAGGGTTAGGGTTGGGGGAGGAACGACTATATAAGGAGGCCTGTAGGCGAGAGTAGTTAGTTCCTCACGCAACCATCTAAATACTTTTCAATTACAAAAAAGCTTTTCTACCAAATAAAACATCCATTCGGACATCAAGTCATCATTAGGAAAATCAACAAATCGTAGAAGTCAAGGACTTGCACTACGAAGACCAAAAGGGTAAGCGAAAGAAGGGAGACAGATCAACGATCAAGGAATACAAGAAAGGTTGCCTACTGCAAGTATACCCGAGAAAGATAGAATTGTAACAGTATGTCACCAGATGGAACTAGACCTAGAAATTATTTCCAGATAGGATCTAACTGGGAAAAGCTAAATCCAGTCTAGCAGAAATAGGATGATACTAGCTTCTAGCATCTAATACTCAATCAATTTGTCAAATGATACTAGAGTGGGTTGTTTTAGATTTTCCATACCCTAAATGTGTTTGTAGGTCATTCCAGAAATTCAATCAAGATTCCTGATATCTTAATACTGTTTCATTTATCTCTTATATCTCACACACATCCTGCCTACCTTCAGATACCATGTGCTGACTATTTCTAGATCCTATTCACACCTGACAGATTCTGAACTTGAAGATGATGTCCAGATCTATTATGCCCAGAAAATATATCCTGAACTATCCTGTCCCTTGTGCAAAAAATTCCTTTGCAAACATTGTTTACTCACTGTTTCTTCATTCTCCTTCCCTCAATCCCATCTGGTAGTCATTTCATAGATCCTCTCAGGATACTGAACACTACAATATAGTGGCATTATTCTGGTCTAAATATATTCAGTACCTTTGAAGATACCCTATACTGACCTTTTCGACATCCTCTTGGTTGCTACCTCATCTGGCAGCTTTACATAATTTGTTTCTAGGTTTTAATTCCCTTAATGCTATACTTTCACCTTTCATGTTCATCTCCTGTGAACTTAATTTGTCTGATAATACTTAATAACTCTTTACTTGCAGACTCATTCTGTTACCATCCCATCCTTTTTTACTGACCAACAGCTAAATACTAGTAGCTCAGCCTTTCAATCTTGAAGAATTGACTTTAATATTATCTTTTTTTTTATTTACAATTTTTATATAAAGTCTGCAAAGATCTAGAATACCTGTTTTAATTTTATTATGTATATAGAAGTAATTAATACACCTCATTAAAAGTCTACAGGTCAATTCTATTATTCACAACCTATTGACCATCCCCACTGGGGACCAAATGTGCCTGCCCCTTAACTGCCCTAATTTTAATGATCCTAATCTCATGACTATTCATCTTTGTGCATACTTGTATATGTTGACTTGGGAGTTCAAATTATCTGCTATTCACAGTATCTAACATTTGCACCAATACAAGTGTATTATCATTCTGCTTATCTTTCTGCAGATTTCTAATTTTAAAGAGTCCTATTAATTGTGCAATAGTCCTACTGTAAAGATCTCCATAGTTTTTCAGACTAACTTCCTAAATGTAAACCCAGACATTTCTTGATTCACTGCTTTGAAAAGCAATTTTCCCTATGCAGTGGGTACAATGAAATCTCAAAGATATCTGGATCTTGAAAGTACATGACAGGAATCTCTAGCTATGTAAATTATTTGATAAGAAGTAATCATATCTGTGAGATATCAGCAGGTAGCTACCCTTAGTCTACTAAAGTCTAGTATATATAACCTATTAGGTCTACAGCTATGTCATCATATTCAATCTCAAGGGCTGCACAAAGTTCAAGAAATGTATCAATGTTTGATTTTCTCTCCTTGAGAACTCAACGAGTAGTACTGCAGTCATTGAGTATCTGAGGAATCTATTCTACAACTTTTTCACTATTGGTTTTGGCTTTGCTTAATTGATCCACCTAATTAGCACTTAAGTTATTTGAGTTTGTTAATTCTTGTATCAACTGTAACTTTATTCTCACTGCGTATCCACAGTTATATTAATACAAAATCTGTCAGGTAGTATCATTCTTGTTAGACCTTCAGTAGCCTTCTTTGATCTACTCTTTATGTTCAAGTTTACTGATATCCATAGAGTATATAATGATAGACCCAAAATGTCAAGCATGTGACCCAAATTGTATGAGGTAATGCATTTTGATAAAGTTGAAATAGTTTTCATACTACTTCAATTCCAATTGCTGACTGATCTGCTACTATTGGTTAAGATCTGCTTGTTAATACCTTTTGGCTGCTGATATACTGGCAGCTCCTCTCCCTCATTTATTGATTATTTGTTCCTTCAATTTCTTATCTTAGTAGCTTGCCACCACTCTCATAACTTTTAATGTCTAGAACTCAAGGAAGATATCTTTTGTCAAGTGAAATGTCTGCAAATACTGGTCTATGTAGTGGAGAGTCTCTAGTATATGACTACAATCTTGGGCTATCAGGCTGAAATCTACCAAAGAGTAGACATATTGTAAGGTCTGTTTGAATGGTGATACCTGAGACCTATCCAGATTATGAAAAGCAGATGCTAAAATGGTAGCGAGATAGGAACTGAGGTTTCATATTTCTTTCCCTTGTAATTGTATCACCTCGCAATAAGCCTTTTTAGGTACACTGAATCTGGGATATAGTGGAAGGCCTTTCCAAGTATCATCAAACCCCTATTACCACCCATGCTTTCTAAGGAATCTTTCAATCCATTTGATCAGGTATTTGAATATACTAAGATATATATTGTACAAAAGGTCTGATTTATGTAGTTCAGAGATATTGATATGTTTAAGTCCACTGAATACATTGTAGCATATTTTTTCCCAATTACTTGAGAATACTCAGTAATTCAAGTGTCATCAGTCCTGCTGTACTCTGCAATTTTTTCTATACTGACTACATGATCCCAGATAGAATATGTTAATTGCAGATCCTTCCCTAGTTCCTTTACTGACAGCTCACACTTTGGACAAGAATTAGTATTAATTCCATATAAAGTTGTATGTGCAGTATGATCTGCAATCTATATGATCAAAATTGGAAAACAATACTGTATTTTGATATCTCGATAATCTGTTTCTGTCCTATCCTGGACAATCTGGTTTGGTGAGTATAGCAGCCACTTGAAAACTACCTTAAGAGAGTCCACATTAATCTACTATTAGATATCATCTACCTGTACTGATTCACTAGTGAACTTTAGTAGCATCAGCAGTAAAGCAAGGAGAAGTATAGGCATCTTGATAGAACTATTTCAAGTCTAGGATAGGATATTACCAATAGTTATATATAATGGCCAGCCTTCTTGTCACCCAAGAAATTTGTTAGATGGGTCTGGTCTAACAACTCAATGATAGGAACCACTATTAAGCCTTCTGGAAGGGTTTACTATTGCAGCATACTAGTATCAGCATAGAGGGAAATAAAGAGAGAATCTCTCTAGGACAGGTTTATTACCTGGGTTTCCCACCAGCAGTCCACTGTATGCATCTCTAAGTATATACAATCTCCACTTGAATCTTACTCTTAGATGAGTGCATAAACTATATCATTTCTATATACTACTTGGTAGATGGATAGCAAACATAGTGCACAATATTCTGGTAGTAGAAGATAGATGAATATTTCCCATACTTCAGTTTGCCCTTACTCCACTCTAGATAATCCCCAAATAGATCCAGCTTATCAAGATGTTTTTGCAATATATATATAGACTGAAATGATCTACCATCTGTGCCTTGCAATTTTTTGGTGTAGTACTCATTAATTTATGACTTTGCTACCTTACTTTAGATAAACTAAGTAGCTAAATTAAAGTCACTTTCCAGTGAAAATGAGCTCTACAGTTCATCCAATATAGTTTAGTTGAACTCATAATATTCCAGAATATCGGCAAGAGGTTGTCCAGCATCAGGAATCCATTGCCTGCTTAAGGGGAGTGACTTAGTAGTTGGCAGTTCTAAAAGGTCCTCTGAATCAGATTCTTGTTCAATATCATTTGCATCAGATCCTTCTAGTGATTTCTTATTTATTGTATAGTGTACAGACTTGTAGTCTGAATTTCCATTTCAAGGTACTGTATTTGAATTCACAGTCCTATCACTTTCATCGGGTTGATATGTGGATCTATTGTTGAGGCTGAACAAGGATGGCAAGGTCTAGAAACTAAATTCAGCTTCCTGCTGATAAAATGATTCTGTGATCTCAAAATGTGCTATTTCTAAATGCTTTTCATAAGCACCTACTTGCTAAAATGACTAATGACAATATAGACATTTTGTCACATTGCAAGTAGTCATTCTATTTCATGCCAGACTTAAGATTTCTGCTTCCACCCTCAAACTTACAGTACATGCATTTATAGATTCAAGTCTAAGCTGATCAAAGACCTAGAGAGGAGTGAAGTTGAACACATTAGAAGTTAAAGTTATCCTTTGAAGTTCTTTGCTCTATTAATTAGTATATTTTATTAGCCACAGTTACTACTAGGATATCAGTCAAGCAATCTGAGTGAACGACTCAGGAGTGGTATGACTCCAGACTGTTCTACTCATGAAAATATACTCACTGACTCCTATACTAGTCGCACAATATTCAAGTTGGACTCAGATAAGGTAACTGGGACAAAGTCTAGTTCAAATAGATCTAGAAAGGTAGAGTCTTGAATGTGTTCAAGCATGGAAAAGTAGGAAGAGGAATAAATTTTGCAGTTTGGAATATTATGAGTGGGTCCATATTATTCAAGTGTATAGTATATATATTGATTCTCAGAATATTAAGATACTATCTTAGTGGACTCTATATGGATCATTTGTAGCTTGAAAGACTCTTTTGCCTAAAGATTACCTAATCTAGGGGTGAAATATTGGGTATAGTTTCCAAGATAGTACAGTACAATCACTATCATTTAGGATATATCAATATTTGTATACTGTACAAGTCAACTTATTTGTAGGGAGATGAAATCAATACTATAGTAGTTCATATAAATCCTGCTTAACCCCCTCCTTTCATTCTCATTTCCATCTATTATATTTTGTATCTTATATATACACTATCTATCTTCCATTAATTTACTACCTCCTCTATAGCTTCTCACTTGCCCTAAATCCTCCAAGTACTGGACCTTCCCCTTCCCCTACATTTAGCCTAAGAGTACTACATTATGATCTTCCTCCACCTCATTCGACAGGTTTCACACCTAACAGTAGCTCATTGGAGATGCTTTGCATCTGTAAACCTTCCAGCGATACCATATTTGCCTACTTATATTGACCTGCTAGTTTTTTTTGGTAATATATACAAAATACTATTCTTTTAATTTCTCTCTATGTTCTTTGTTATTAATCATTTCTACTACCTAAATCCCTTACTATTACTAGTCAAGCTAACAGCCAACACTACTGGCCATTTTTTAAGTAAATACAGGTTGTTTATATCAGCCACTAGTAGCATATTCTGCTACCTGGCATTGCTCTCCTTCCTTTATAAATTGTAGCTTAAACTTTTTCTTCTAGTATGATTCTCTTTTGATCCTCACTTGATCTTACCAATCTGGGTCTCATAACCAACTACTGCTACTTACTGTAGTGATTCTATTTTAGTCAATGATAAGATATTTGTAGAGTCTAATTCATCAATAGATCTTCTTAGTATATATATGAAATAATTATCCTCACTCTTTCTATCTATGCTTGCTAAAAATGATTTTCCTGCTATGATATATCTTAAGCTAATATTTGATTCTATTAGTTGGAAGACTCTTCTTATGCAAGTGCTCATCCCTTTCCCCCTCACCCTTCTGCTATTACTTACCCCCATCCTTACTCTTCTGCTATTGCTCATCCTCTACTCTATACCTGATGATGGAACCTTTGCAGGGTCTAATTCATCTAGAGATCTTCCTGGTATGTATATGGAATGATTATCTTCATTCTTTCTATCTACATTTATTACAAATAATTTTTCTGCTATCCTATTTCCTAAACTAACATCTGATTCTATTAGTTAGAAGACTCTTTATGCCTGCTCAGCTACCCAGCTATCCCCCTCCCCCTTCTGCCCATCTCCCCCCCCCCACCTACTGCCACACTCCCCTACCCTTTACCCCAATCTACCTCATGATACCTATCTCCAAGGGTGAACCCATTTGCCCAAGAATACTAGGATATGAAAATGACAGTGATAGCTCCTGGTATAAATACACTTGCTACTTCCCTGACTCAGAGACTTTCAGTACAGAGTATAGCATCTGGTAGACTACTGTGAAGAGGAAAATAGAGCAAGAGGGTATCAGGAGCTATAGTGAAGTGACTGATATTTAATAGTCTGTGATTTGATAGTACACTCTTGTGCAGGAACTAGTTGGGAGTAGTGGTTGTGCCAATTATTGGCAAGGGAACTTGCAAGTAGGCAGGTGTTTCACAGAATACCTTGAGTTCCTCTTGAAGGATGTTTGTAAAAAGTATTTGTGAACTTTAATATCCTATAGAGTTGTTATTCTGCCTGACCTACTACAACCAGTTGTACCAGCTGGTAGTATCAATCATAAATCTCAAATCAAAAATAAAATAAAAAAATTTCAGCATCATTAATCAACTTTCTGCTCACAGGACTTGAAGGTCCTTGAACTATCTAAATGTGGATGGAAGACCCATCCATTCAATGCTTGAAGGTTCCACATTATCGATGATCCTATAACATTGTGTAGAAGGCCTCTGAGACTATATACTGATTAGAGATATCCAAACCACTAAGGATGAGGGTCCTGTTATGGCATTTCTGGAAGGGGTGCCCAGGATTTCTTTGATGGTAGAGATTGATGAGAAGAAGTATACCCTTCTTGGGAGCTCTTAGGATGTGGGGGCATATTAGCTGTTTTCAATGCTGGTTCTATCTAAGTTTTAGATATTGCCTAAGATGTTACAAACCTAGCACGGAAAAAGGGTTTCACATGACTCATGATTATGAGGTCATAGGTTTGTAATAGTTTCACACACATGACCAATTAGATCATGTGAGTCTCACACATGACTAGCACTTGCGAGTCATAGTTATTATATTTGATTGAATTGCATAATAACTTGTTTAAAGTTATTAGTTATTTTGCACACATGACTTATCTTGAAGTCATGTGAGTTTCACACCTGACCAGTTAAGGTCAGGTGATTATTATGTTATGCGAATGTATGAGTCACAATTGTGGCTCATAATAGTTATTGATTTGTAAGCAGGTTGCGGGGAGAACTATATAAAGGGGTTAGTAGGACCTGAGAGTTAGTTCTTCACACAACCACCTAAGTTATTTCCTAGATATAACTGTATGACTTTATGAATATAAAACACCTTTATGCTCTTTACTAAAGAAAGAACATCAAGAGATATCTTCCTCATAGGACAAAGAAGAAAGTAAACGAATAACTTAGTCTTAGGGAGACTAAGTAAGGATAAGAATTTAGTCTTAAAGAAGACTAAGTATAACAATGAATACTAAGTTAAGTATTAACCCCATTTATAGTGTCTAATAAAGATTGATATAACATCATTGCCTGTTGCTCAGTTGTATACTAGGAGTGATAAAATAAACAATCCTAACATTTAGTTGCGTCTTTTGCAACACCCAACGAAAATACAGATTTTAAATACGAAGATCAATCTTTAGAACTTCCAGAAGTAGCAGGGGCACTTGCAAGAACAGCCTTGGAAACAGGAAGAACAGGAAGTCCGGTTACGCTAGAAGAAAGATCAGAACAAGGATCTACATCATCGGAGGAACATGAAGACCAAAGGATGTCGGCACTGGCAGGAGGAATACCACCAGCAAGGGAGGAACAGGGAGGGGCCCAACCAATGCCAGAACTAACGGCGGAACAACTTAGACAAGTAATTTAGGCCCTAGGAGGAGGTACAAGAAGACCAAAGATCAAGGAGCCAGAAACCTTCTCGGGAGAAAGAGATAAAATAAGGAACTAGCTAGCACAACTACGAGTCTACTTTATAGCAACAGGTTGGGCAGAAGGACATGAAGAAGAAAAAATAACATACACCTCGAGCCTACTAAGAGGAGATGCTAGTAGTTGGCTTACACCGTATACGGAAGGAACTAGTACAGCAACTTGGCAAAATTAGCCTGATTTTGTAGAAGCACTACAAGGTCAGTTCGGACCAGTAGACCCAAAGGGAGAAGCAAGGATGAAATTAAGAGAATTAGTGCAAGGCACTAAATCAATGACAGAATATTGGAATTCCTTCTGGTTAATATTAACAGAAGCATACAAAGATGAAACCACGGCAAGTGAATGGTTATTCCAAGGTATGAGTAAGAAATTACAGGATGAATACGGACACCTGGATAAGGTATTAGAAGGACCAGAGGCATTGGCACTATGGGCAATAGAGAAAGAAACAAGGCTGGCTACTATCAGACATCTCCAAAATAAGGGAAGCAAACAACAAGAGTGAGAAGTCCCACGAAATACCAACAGCACATATAGGGCTGCCCCTCGTGTGATTCCCAAAGGGGAACCCATGGACCTAGATGCGACAAACCGCAGGAAACTCCAGAGATTACCAAATAAGGAGTTCCAGGAACGATGACAGAAAAAGCTATGCTTCCAGTGCAGAAACAAGGGACATTTTGCACAAGACTGTAGAGTCAAAAACATTAAGATACAATCTACGGAGGTAGAAAAAGAAGAGAAAGAGGAAGAAGAAACTTTAAACGACCAAGGTCCCCGGTAGAAGATGGTCTGAGGGACAACTGACCAAAAGCCATCAGAAAATCTAAATTACGTTCATTACACTTAACTATAGGCTCCACAGAACCCTTGGATTACGAATCAGATCACATTATGGTCAAAGTCCAACTTTACAACAAGAAAAATGAAAAAATAACAACAAATGCAATGATAGATTCAGGAGCTACGGAAGACTTCATAGACCACAATTTCGCTATGAGACACTATCTACCCCTGAAGAAAATAGGAAAACCAAGAGATATATACACGATTGATGGTACTGTTTCGGAAGCAGGACCTATTACCCAGATAGCGGAACTATCAATGGACATAGGAAACCACAGAGAGAAGGCTACCTTCCTTGTGGCTAACCTAGTCAAACACGAATTAATCTTAGGAATGACATGGTTAAAGAACCATAGACCAAGGATTGACTGGATAAAGGAAAAAGTCACCTTCGATAGCGAAAGGTGCAAGGCCGTATGCCTAGACAGTTCTCCAACAGTATATACAGTACCAGAGGAACAAGCTATAAGAGAGAATCTGGAAAGCCAGATTCTACCAATCGATATAAGGAAAAAACTGAAAGAATCAGGAGAATGGATTCAACAGATGGTCCCCAGCAATGAACAAGATGACCAAGAGGGCCAACAGGCAGTTATTAAAAAATTAGAAAGAAGTGCGAAAATACCAACAAGGGGATCACACTTGGCAGCAGGCCATGACTTGTATAGCATAGAAGAAACAATTGTCCCAGCACGAGGACAAAAACTTATAAGAACAGGGGTTGCCATAGGACTTCCTAAGAACACCTATGCTCGCATTGCACCAAGAAGTGGATTAGCGACCAAAAAAGGCCTAACCATTAATGCCAGAGTAATCGATGCAGACTATACAGGTGAAATTAAAGTACTATTGGTAAACCTATCAGAAAACGACTACAAGGTTAACACAGGAGACAGCATAGCACAATTGATAATTGAAAAAATTATTATGACGGACTTGCAAGAAGTACAAGAAATAAAGGAAACAAAAAGAGGAGGCACAGGCTTTGGTAGCACTGACAAAAAAGAAAAACCAATAGAGAAAAACCTCAACATATCATTCATTTCGGCTAGGGCATTTGGAAAAATATACCAAAAAAAGGACCAGACAGGCATCCTAAGATGGAATGAAAATGAAACACCCCTAGCAGCCACAACAATTAGCATGGAACTTGCTTTAAAAAAAGGAAAGGACAAAGATAGGTCAGCAAAGGAAATAGTCCCAAAGGAATACCATAGATTCCTAGAACTCTTTGAAGAAAAAGAAAGGACCAATTTACCTCCTCATAGATATGCAGATCACAAAATCGAACTAGAAGAGGGAAAAACAGCTCCATTTATGACCTTATACCAATTAGGAGAAAGAGAGCTAAAAGTGTTAAGAAATTACCTGGTAGAAAACCTAGATTGAAGGTGGATCAAGCCATCTTCCTCATCAGCTAGAGCACCAATCCTATTTGTCAAAAAGAAAGATGGGGGACTAAGACTATGCGTGGATTATCGAGGATTGAATGCAGTATCCAAAAAAGACCAATATCCACTACCCCTCATAAGTGAAGCATTAGACCACCTTAGAATGGCCAGGTACTTTACGAAGCTTGATATCAAGGATGCATATCAATACATTCGTATACAAAAAGGAGACGAATGGAAAACAGCTTTTCGAACCAGATACGGACTATACGAATACACAGTCATGCCATTTGGGTTAGCCAATGCCCCAGCAACATTTCAACAGTGGGTAAATACAGCCCTCAGTAAATACTTGGATGTTATTTGTATAGCCTACCTAGACAACTTATTAATTTATTCTAATACTTTGGAACAACACCAAAAAGATGTTCATAAGGTACTGAAAAAATTAAAAGAGATTGGAGTCAAACTCAAACCAACAAAATGCGAATTCCACAAAAAAGAAACCGAGTACTTGGGATTCATTATAAATCAGGAAGGAGTTAGAATGGATCCTATAAAAACAGAAGCTATAAGAGAATAGAAGGCACCAGAAAAAGTCAAAGGAGTACAGTCCTTTGTGGGATTCTGCAATTTTTATCGAAGATTCATAGAAGGATTCAGTAGAATGGCCAAACCCTTATATGAACTAACAAAGAAAAACCAGAAATGGGACTGGGGGAAGAAAGCTCAAGAAGCCTTCGAAAAACTAAAAGAAAAACTTACTATGGCACCCATATTACGTCATTTCAACCCTGATCAACCCATAATGATAGAAACAGATGCATCCAATTATGTCTGTTCGGGTATCATATCACAACAAGACGAAAAAGGAATATGGAAGCTTGTGGCATACTGATCAAAAACCATGACCAAGGCAGAATGCAATTATGACATTCATGATAAGTAACTATTAGCAATAATGCAAGCACTTAAGGAGTGGCGAAAATATGCAGAAGGAAGTCCTCACACAATAAAAATACTCACAGACCACAAAAATCTGGTACCATTCACCACTACGAAAGAGCTAAATGGAAGGCAAATTCAATAGAGTGAAGAATCAAGCCAGTACAATATCAAAATAGAGTATCGACCCGGAAAAGAAGGAGGAAAACCAGATGCCCTCACCAGAAGGTCAGATGACCTACCAGGAGAACATGACGAAAGAAAAACTCAGAAAGTAAGAATTCTCTTACCCAAGGAAACATTTATGGACGAAGGATATGAATCCGGAAAAGAAGAAATCAACACTATAGAATTACAAGAAATGGAAACTACTATCAAAAATGAAATAAAAGAAAAAACAAGAAAAGACCAACAAATAACCAAAATAAAACAGGCCCTCGAAAGGGGGGACAAGGAATTCCCAAAGGTAGCCTTAAGGCTATGTGAATGGAAGGAAGGGTACCTTTGGTATGAAGGAAAAATATGGCTACCAGAAAATGAACCCCTTAGAACAAAAGCGATAGAACGAAACCATGACGCACCACAAAGCGGCCATGGAGGAGTGGCAAAAACTATGGAACTAGTACAAAGAACTGACTATTGGCCAGAGATAAGAAATGATGTCAAAAGATACGTCAAAAACTGTGACATGTGCCAAAGAATAAAACCAATACGTCATGCACCATACGGACTACTACACCTGTTAGAAACCCTCAAGAAACCATAGAAGTCGATCAGCATGGACTTCATTACAGATCTACCAGAATCAAATGGGTATGACATAATATGGGTTGTAATAGATCGTATGACAAAAATGTCACACTTCATCCCATGTCACAAGGACATGAAAACCATACAATTCGTACAACTATTTACAAAAAATATCTTCAAATTGCATGGACTACCAAAAGACATTGTCACAGATCGAGGTTCAATATTCACATCGGACCTATGGAAAGAAATAACAAGAGGATTAAACATCGATCAAAGACTGAGCACAGCCTATCATCCACAAACAGACGGATAAACAGAAAGAACGAATTCATCATTAGAACAATTCCTCAGAGCATATGTGGAATACTCTCAACAAGATTGGGAAGAATGGCTGCCTTTTGCAGAATTCACCTACAATAACTCCATACAAGAAACAATTAAAACCACACCATTTTATGCGAACTATGGACATCACCCCATCAATGAACCTATGGGTCATGAGACCATAACGAAAATATTGAAAAGAGAAGATATGAGTCAACTACACGACATAATCAGAACAGAAATTACTATGGCACAACAGATGATGAAGGAAAATACCGATCAACACAGAAAACCAGATCCAAGGTTGAAACCAGGAGACAAAGTCTGGCTGGTGGCAAAAGATATTCACACCACACGACCATCCAGAAAATTAGATTACAAGAAATTAGGACCTTACGAAATAATAGAAAAGGTGGGAAGAAAAGCATATAAACATCAGCAAACTTGAACTCTATCAAAACAATCCCTTACCTTCACAAAGAAAAGAACCACCTCCTCCTATAGAAATAGAAGGAGAAAATGAATACGAACTTGAGCAAATCGTTGACTCTCGACGATACTATGGTAAGCTACAATACCAAGCTAAGTGGACAGGATATCCCCCTAACCACGACTTAGTGTGGTACCCAGCTGAGAACTTTAGTAATGCCAGACATGCAATCAAACACTTTCACCAAGGAAACCCAGGAAAACCTGGTCAAAGAAGAAGAACAAATGAGCGACAAAGATTGGATCAATCTAGCAGACCTCCCTGCATCCACACCAATTACACCCGAACAAGAGAAACACAACCAGAAAAGCTGGACGGGTTGCTTCAACGATGGATGCCAAGTATACTTTACGGAGAAAGAAGGGGCCAATTATTGGCCATGCAAAAAACACAGAACCCCCTCACCATCACCGCCCCGATCGCCACCAATGACATCATGGGAAAGATTCCCACCAACGTCCCCATCCCCACACACGCAGCCGTCATCACCATGTGAGAACAACATTCTCTTAACGGCGAAACAAGAAAAGTTTTCAGGGACAAAAACGAGAAGAAGGCAGGGCAAAAAATCCTGGGCCAAGGTCAAAAAAGAAAAGAAAGTGACTTGGGGGAACCCAGTACAGGAGGAAATCCCAAGAAAACCGATCAACGAGTATACATGCAAAGAAATATACGATCGAGTGGGAGATACACCATTGCCAAAATCGGCAACAACAACTCTGTGGCCAAGGTCAAGGACCAACTCCACAGAACAAGACACAATAAAGGGCCTACAAGATCAAATAGGCCACCTACAAGCGATATTGGATGAATCTTGAATAGACAAGAGACTTTTCGAGGGACAAGCAAAGATGTGAGAAAGGACGGGAAGGACTCTTCAGAGAGAAAAAACAGATTTGGAGGGGAAATCAAGAGTCCAACAGATAAGAGCAGGATGGGCAGAATGGAAGACGATAATTTCAGTAAGGAAACTAGAAATGAAAGAGAGGGAGAACAAATTGCTAAAAGAAATGACGGAAAGGAACAATCGAGAATTGTGGAGATTGGCAACACGCCTGAACCAATTGATAGAAAAAAGGGATGAAGGACTGTTGGCCTAATGGGACTTAGGCCATAGGGAAGGGGGAGCTAGTGTTACAAACCTAGCACGGAAAAGGGGTTTCACATGACTCATGATTATGAGGTCATAGGTTTGTAATAGTTTCACGCACATGACCAATTAGGTCATGTGAGTCTCACACATGACTAGCAGTTGCGAGTCATAGTTATTATATTTGATTGAATTGCGTAATAACTTGTTTAAAGTTATTAGTTATTTTGCACACATGACTTATCTTGAAGTCATGTGAGTTTCACACCTGACCAGTTAAGGTCAGGTGATTATTATGTTATGCGAATGTATGAGTCACAATTGTGGCTCATAATAGTTATTGATTTGTAAGCAGGTTGCGGGAAGAACTATATAAAGGGGTTAGTAGGACCTGAGAGTTAGTTCTTCACGCAACCACCTAAGTTATTTCCTAGATATAACTGTATGACTTTATGAATATAAAACACCTTTACGCTCTTTACTAAAGAAAGAACATCGAAAGATATCTTCCTTGTAGGACAAGGAAGAAAGTAAACAAATAACTTAGTCTTAGGAAGACTAAGTAAGGATAAGAATTTAGTCTTAAAGAAGACTAAGTATAACAACAAATACTAAGTTAAGTATTAACCCCATTTATAGTATCTAATAAAGATTGATATAACATCGTTGCCTGTTGCTCGGTTGTATACTAGGAGTGATAAAATAAGCAATCCTAACATCAGAACATGGCTACATTGATGCTGGTTTAAGTCATATAGTCTGGGCTTGTGAGGTCCATCATTTGTGAGTCCCGCACTTCAGTCATGGGAGGTAAGGAGTCTGAGATTTAAGAAACTAGGATGGGGTTCTCCTGAGAGGAGTGAAATGAGGAGACTATTGCAGACAGTTATGCTAGAGCTTTGGAGTCCATGCTATCAATAGCCTGATCTCAGAAGACCTTATACATGGAGGTGTGTAAGCTTGAAAGGGGTGTCATAAGGGTGAGGGTGAGGGTCTGGTACCTATAAAGTTGACAAAATAGGTCCCACTGTACCCTATCACTTTCCTGATTTCTGAGAAGGTACTCCCTGACTTGACAATCGTGTTTCCCATATTAATTAAGAGGTTGAGGTAGTTTCAGTTGTGCTCTACTACTGAGAAAATCAGGAGGATGGATTGGAGAAAACCTCCATGGAGGGATCCTGGCAGGAGGAGACAGAGTTGAGCCTGAAGCCTTTAGTAGGACTTCTGGTGCCTCCTAGAGATGATAGTAAGGGTGGGTAGTATTGAGGGGAGGTCATTGTAGAGAGACAAGCTGGTCTTCTAGCTGGCAGCTTATTTCTCAGTGTGTTTTGGGGGTTTAGGATGGGGCCTTATGGTTGGCTCTACACCCAAAGGTAAGGTATCATGGATGAGGGGTTGGAATAGTAGAATCAGTGAAAACTCTAATTGTATTGGAGAAAATTGATGTATTGGCAAAATACTGGATAGCTGTGGTATGACTGAAAAGGTGTGGGTGAAATCCTCTTTCTATACTATATGTGAAGAAAAAAGCCTGCAGAGATAGTGGATTTTAAGAGATTTTACTGTACTGCTGTGTTATCTCAAGTTATACAGATTTTCACCAGGACTCAGCATTGATGATACCTGATGTGTGAAATTAACTCTTTTGACAACCAGAATCATCACATACGGTTAGAAGCTAATATGTCCTAAGAGAATAAGATGATTGAGAGAAACTCACCCTAGAACTGTCCAATATTTACTCTACTTTGCTTCTATGGACTTTAGTTGGGCAAAGCCCAATCATCTAGTTTGCCTCCCTCTTCAGATTCCTTCTCACAGCCAGATTTGGTGGGTTAGGGTTACCGTAATAGTAGGAAAAAAAAAGTAAAATCCACTATCACGAACAATCACTCGCATTACGTGTGAATTTATTCTGCATTTTTCAAAAATCGAAGTTACCCTGCAATTCTATTGAAAAATATTTCTCTGGAGTGCATTTCCCTCGCCCATTCATGACGTTCTGCGGCAGTCCTTGTTTTTAATCGAGCAAGTATTAGGAAAGGGAAAGGCTTTGGTAAGCACTGATACTCCTAGGTTAACGAGGTGTTGGGCTTTTGGTGTCCAACACCATGCGGCTCTGTGTGTCGCACATTTGATCGCCATGCTGGATTCTGTGGATGAGAGACTTCCACACAGTCAGCCACAAAGTACCGGACACCTGGGAGCCAACCTTTCTCACTGTGGTGCATCAGTAAATACAAGGGCCATTTTGCTTTACCCAATACTTTCTCAATAAAAAAAACAAAGTCTGTAGAAACAAAGAAGAGTGAATATTGAACAGTTCTGTGGTGAGTTTCTCTCAACAATCTTGTTCCAGGAGGATTTGTTTGCTGCTAATTATATTTCATGATTTGATTGTGAAAGGAGTTGATTTCAAACACCATGCACCATCCAACCTTAGCTGATGCCCTGTCTTGGCGAAAACCCGTCTAACTCGAGATAATACGGTACGGTATGGGGGACTCCCTGATTCGGAGATGATGGTCTGTTTCGTTATGACGCCTTGTGGTTGCTTGAAACATCTGCGCGCACGGTGTCAATATTAGGTCGAATAGAATTTCGCTACGTGTTCGATAGGGGGATTTCGCTGCCAAGTAATTTGTGGTCGTTATCGTCGTGGAAGCCTGATTTGTGCTGCCAACAAGCGAGCTGTAAAAAGCGCGATTTCGCGGGGGTGTAGAGAATTCTCAGTGGTCATTGCTTGTTGCAAAGTGGATTAGGGCTGGATTGTCTTCTGTGCCTCACCAAAAGAAAAGGCGGTATCTCTCAGGTTAAGTGGCAGAATTTTTAGCCTTCACTGTCTCTGGCTATCTCTCAACTTTAATTGGGACATAAGTCAAGCTGTGACTTGTTGCTCTGACTAGCCTCAAAGATCCCAAATTCTTTGCGAAACCCCCCTCATTTATAGTACGGGTGGCTCCACTACAGCAACAGGGATAAAGTGGAGTTCGTCCCAAGAAGCTATCCTACCAAGCAACAAGTATGATATGCTACCGGTATGGTAAGTGCGGTGCTGTCAACACATATCCGGTTGGATTTGTGAGGGTGGTTGGGTTAGGGTTCGTTTTCAGGCCTCCCATAACCAGAGCAGGAGGGTAAGTAGATAATGTCGAATATCTTGCACCTAGCATCGTTTTCCTTCCGCCTTGCGCTGCCGCATCCTACCCTCCAGCTACCATATTCCTCAGAAGGCACAGAACAGGATCTGGTCAGGATTATTTTGCCTTTTCCATCGTCTTGCGTTCATACAGTAATCTATCCGATCTGAACAATGGCTAGTAGTTACGTCCCAGCTGCCGCCATTCCCAACTGCGGTTCCAAAGACTGCGCTTATCACTCACATCAGCAACCGATCCGAGTTTTGAATCGACGGGGCGAGGGGGGACCATGGGCACGTGTAAGGCTGCGCCTGAATCACGATGAAGCCCAGGATGCGCCACGCGGGGAAGCGCCAGCACCTGCCATAGCAGAGTTCTTTAAGAAATACGAGTTCCAACAGTTCACATACTCTCCCTCCAATCCTGCAGATGTGGAGTTTCAACGGCTCTGCAAGCAACGGCAATGGGGAAGAGCGAGGATAGCCCAGGTTCGGCTGGAATACGATCTTGCGCAGCAGAAATCGGTCTTATGGCAGCAACAGTGGAGGCTTCTCGCTCGATCGGCCATGATCGAATTCTTCAAGAATTTCGAGTTTGACAATTTTACCTATGATATTAGTGCTGACCCAATCGAAGAGCTCAAGAGACTAGTCGCTGCACAAGATCAATCCCAACACAAACAAACACGAGCGCCTGCCATAGTACAGTTCTTCAAGAAATACGAATACCAACAATTCACCTACTGTCCCTCAAATCCCACTCCTGTAGAGTTCAAACGGCTTTGCCAACAACGGGGATGGGGACCGGCGAAATTGCACGAGGTTTGGATAGAATTCAATCATGCACAAATGCGTTCGGCCATATGGCAGCAGCAGTGGATGCCTCTCGCTCGATCGACCGTGGTCGAATTCTTTGAGAACTATGAGTTTCATAAAATTATACCTGATAGCGCAGACGCATTCGAACAGCTTCAACGATTTAAGGCTGCTCAAGAGGAGGCACAGATAGCTAGAACTAAGCTCCTGGCTGTCTTGGAGGACGATACGAAGTCTCGGGCGGTGGTGCCATGTGGTGCGGTCTCACTTCTCGAGCTCGTGGAAAAGCTACCGGCGGTTGAGTTTCTCAAGGCTCAGAGGGTGGAAGGTTATAACTACGAGACCGATCCACTTCATGAAGAATTTGGAAAGCTTGTACGTGCCAAGAGTGCTGAATGGATGGCGAGTCAACCGGTCAGCTCCTTCCGGACGGTAATCATCAGCCCTAGCGAAGCCATCCGCGTCCCCAGCCAAGCAACGGAGGCTACATGGAAGAAGATAGAGGCGGTCCTCGAGCAAGAATTCCAATCTGCGGTTGGGAGAGAGTTTAATGAGTTGATGGATTTCATTGGGAGATCGACGGGGTTGGAAGCATGGCAGGTTGTGGCAAAGTTGTATGGTGTTGGGGAGGCGGCAATGGTCAGAGAGGATGCACAGCAGGTGAGTTCCAATGTTCGAATAATGCGGATTACACCCAATGAGATAGCACAAACTAAGTCAATAGGCTCTCGAATCCGTACATGTCAACATTTTCGACTTTATCGAGGTTATCAAGTGTGCTCTTGACTTTCTGAGTGAAGATAGCAAGGGGTCCCTCATTGACCTGCTTGCCCGACCCCTCCAAACGCTCAAATTTCGAGACGACCGTATGCTTGGCTTTTACAGCATGTATACCGGCCGAGTTTTCGACCGCAATAACGCGAAGGAAAATTTCACCTTGAGTTTACTTCTTCGCCGCATTTCGCGATATTGGCTCAATTTCAGTTATCTGAAAGCTCGGTTTGAATCAGAGGTTGGGCTAGAGCTAGTTGTGGCTGAGATACTGGGCCCGCATGCAATCCGAGAACTTTTGTTGTCCCGGCAGTGGAGTTTTCTCAGGCAATAGTAAAAGAGGCTCCAACAACTCAGATGACCACAGGGGATTGTAAAGCAATGAATTGTTGATGCTGAAAGGATACGGGAGTATTGATGCTGGATGGCAACAGGAACATATTCCGGGACGGGAATATGGTATCAATGGAAAGCTTGCATGGGATTTGCTTTGTCTTTCTTTTGCCTTGATGGATTTCGGAGAAAGTTCTCCAGGTTATTTTTCTTTACTATGTTTTGGAATGTTGCGACAAAAGATAGATGTTTGTGGCAAGCAAAAGATGGGGCTTGGATTGGTTTTATTTTGATATAATTATTCCTGTCTTTTCCGAATTAGTTAGTTTTTTGAGTTTCCTTATCGGCGATTATTTTTACCTTACCTCTTTCTTCATCAGACCATTGCACTAAGTCCACGTTCGTCCGCTGTGCCTACTTGACCCTGCCCATACAACAATATGAATGACCACCCGTTCTAAATATTCACTAAGGGCTCATAGCATAGCATCTACCACGGGGTCACTGGGAGCGAGGAAGAAGGGTTTCATGCTGGTTGTACTTTAAATTCAGAAAGCGGAGGGGAGGGGCGCTGGGTGATATGGTATGGGTTTTTGCAAAGTTTTGAAGGATCAATGGTAGGAATTCGGAGGAGGAATCAAGAGGGGAAGAGGAGGGTCTTCTGAAACTAACTTGTCTTTCATTTTATGTATTACTGTTTTGGAAATCATAATGTTAAAAGGGCTGGCAGGACTAGTTCTGCTTGACGCTGTTATTCCTTTACAACAAGTTTTTGTGTAGAGTTCGAGTGTTGATCGTCTATCACTTGTAGAGAACTAGGGAGTGTGACCGAGGATGAAATGAAAGAGATTGGTTCAATGAAAAGCCCTATCAGAGATCAACGAGTGAAATGAAGCAAAGGGGAAGCCAAAATATGAATGACTAGATGATTTTGTCAGGATAAAGACTAACTTAACCACAAAGCCACAAATACGAGTAAAGCAAAAACATCATTCCGAATCTCTCACTTTCCCCTAGCCTTTCAGCAACGTAGTGCCCAACACCCGAATACGACGGACTAATCGGGGGGCCGATAAGCCAGAACCTTCGGGATTGATCGATCGTATTTCACTGGTGATCAGAGGCAGAAATAATATGATAGGAAGTTGAGTGCGTTGGAAAACCCTAGTTTAGTGTCGGCTTCCTTCTCACTATTACGGAGGTACTTGGTGCGCTAGTACATGGCTGGAAGCTTCCTTCTCATCATTACACAATGATTGTACGGCAATGGAGATGTGTCCTCTTGGAAGTACACGGTGGTACTTATGTGGAATGTATATAATACGCTTGAGTTCCCTTGCATTAGACAAGCAACGAATATACATTGTCATTCCGCTGCTAATTACTTGTTGCATTTCTAACAGAGTGATACCAAGTTATAACGAGTGATGACACATGAAGGCAAGCGCCCACAGACTCGGTCAGAGAGAGAACAGATAATAGTCCACGGAAGGGTGGCGTGCCGGGAAGATGAAGCTGGAATCAAGTGAAGTACCGTAAAAACTCGTTAAATCAGCTATCGGAGATCTCAACGGAAATCGCTGTCTAAACCACAATAAGCTTAGCAGAGTAGGTTAACAAAATAACGAATACCAGTTAATGAGATCCAGAAAGCTCAGCCTCCCCAAGCTATACTCCGTCTGGAAAACATTATTCCTTCTCGGGATGTTTTGTCTCTGATCGGGGAGATCCGAGGCCGATGGGCGATAGCTGATTTAACGAGTTGTTACGGTATTCTATGAGCTAATAGAATCCCACATGAATCTTCGAATAACCTTTCTCGAACACTGACCTGGTCCCAGGGAGTAAATATCACGGGGGTGAAAACGCCATTTGGGATGACTTCCGGTGGCGGGAAATTTCTACATTTCTACTTGAGGTGTGCAACCAAGTCCAGTGCTATGATCTGGTCACACAGTTACAGTACTACCGTAAGAACTCGAATAATTGGACCCGGCGCTAAGAGGTTGAATTAAGGTATGACAAGCCAAGACCGATTACGCAATATCAGTTTCAGATTGGACAAATACTAATTTTCTTCATAGAATATCTCCCTTTCATCCTCGGCCTCATCTAATTCAACCTCTTCCTCCTCCAAAACCCCCCCCTCTCGCCAATTTTGAAGACCATCAATCAAGAAAGGTAAGTCAACCCCTTTTACAGAGATTTCCTGGTCACAAACACTAAGTTGGTAGCGAAAGACCTAGAACCCGAAATTGAAGACGTTACAACAACCTCTCTACCATAACCGGTGAAGCCCTCCCAGGCTGCAACCACAGCCCAAGGGGTAAGGGACCCTTCTCAGCCCTACCATATCTTGCACCCACCAGACTTTCTCCGGGCAAACAAGATGCGGCACCTCCTCCACCTCTACAACATACTGAACTTCTCTTCAAGTACCTCCTATGATGCAGTTAGCCCTCAAAAATATTGTTTTTTTTTTCAAATCTTCATTTTGCATCGAAAGGTAAGTCTACCCGAACCCAGCAAAATGTCCTGGAACCATGGCCAATTAATAGAGACCTAAAGAGGCTGTACCAACCACCTACAACCTCAAAGAATCTTACCCATATCAGCTCCGGGACCAAGTTTTGAATCGATTGTGGGGGGAAGGGCGTTGGAAGAGCGTAGAGCGGCGCCTGGAATACTGTCAAGCTCAGAATTACCTACATCAGGGGCAGCGGATACCGGTACCTGCAATAGTAGAGTTCTTCAGGAAATACAAGTTTCAACGATTCACCTATGATCCATCAAATCCCATAGATAAGGAGTTCGATCGGCTCTGCCAACAACGTCAATGGGGGCAAGTGAAGATATCCCAAGCTTGGGAGGAGTACGATCTTGCAGAACTACAATCGGCCCTTTGGCAGCAGCAACTTGAGCAGTCCCTAGTTCGATCGGCTGTCGACGAAATCTTGCAGAATCATGAGGTTGACACTTTTACCTACGATTCTAGTGCAGACCCAATAACAAATCTACAGAGGTTAATAGCTAGACAAAAGAAAATTCTGAAAGACTTACAAAATCAGCAACCAAAATCAGCACTTGCCATGGTGGAGTTCTTCAGTCAATACGAGTTTGAACAATATACTTACGACCCGTCAGATCCCCCAGATGTGGAGTTTCGACGGCTCTGTCAACAACGCCAATGGGGACCAAAGAGGACACGCCAGGCTCGGCGGGGATACGATCTTGCAAAACAGCAATTTGCCTTATCACAGCAGCAGTCCCTTGCTCGACTTTCTCTCGCCCAAGTCATTCGGAATCAGGAGTTTGTCAATTTTACCTGCGATACTAGTGCAGACCCAATTGGAGAGTTCTGGAGATTACTAACTACACAAAGCAAAGCCCTAAAAGCCTTGCAGGAACGAACATCAGCACCTGACATAGTGGAGTTCTTCAAGAAATACGAGTTTCAACTATTCATTCACAATCCGTCAAATCCCCCAGATGCGGAGTTCCAACGGCTCTGCCAACAACGCCAATGGGGACCAGTCAAGATAGCCCGTGCTCAGCTCAAATACAACGATGCACAACAGGAATCGATCCTCTGGCAGGAGCAGTGGAAGCAGCCCCTTGCTCAATCGGCCGTGGTCGAATACTTTGAGAATTACAAGTTTGAAAATCCTGGCTATGGCATCAGTTCTGACACAAGTGAAATCCCTCTTCTTGAGCTTGTGGGAGAGCTACCGGCGGTTAAGTTTCTCAGGGATCAGAGAGTAAAAGGTTACACTTACAGTTCTGGTTTGCTTCACGAGGAATTTAAGAGGCTTTTAAAAGCGAAGGAGGCGGAATCGGAGGCGGAATGGAAGGCGAGCCTACCCGCTGAATCCAATCAGGCAAGAATCGTTGCCACTGGTCACGCCCTTGGCCCCACCACCGCCAGAGAAGAATGGATTGAGGAATGGAGGACGATAAAAAGGGAGCTCAAAGAAAAGTTTCAAATTGAGATAGATCGCGAATTCGATGTGTTGATGGAGTTCATTGGAAGATCAAGGGGATTGAAAGCTTGGGAAGTTCTGGTAGAATTGTATGGTGTTGGGAAGGCACCACTGGGTGAATACGAGGCTGAGCGCGTGAGTCTGAATGCTCGATTAGTGCGGTTGCACCCAGTGAGATAGCAGAAACTAAGTCAATAGGCCCTCGAGTCCGTCAACGTCAATATTTGCGACTTCATCGGAGCTATCAAGGATGCTTTTCGCGTTCTGACTGGAGGGAACATTGGATCGCTCATCCCCCGGCTTGCACATATTGTCCAAAGACTCAACTTTCCTGACCAGCATATGCTTAGCTTTTATAGCAAGTATACCCGTAGAGTTTTCAAACACAACAATGCTGTGCGACGTGGAGCCTTGGCTTTTCTTCTTCGCCCCCTTGCGCTACATTGGAAAAATTATAAAAAGCAGAAGAGGCGTTTCGAAGCAGAGGTTGAGCGGCTAGAACTAGGGCTAACTGAGGGGAAGGACGGAAGTCCACATGCAACCCGGGAGCTTTTGTTATCACGGCGGTGGAGTTTCCTCCCAAAAAAAAAATGATAGAAGAGACTTCAATATCCCCGATATCTACAATCCATAGCACAGGTGAAAATGACTGTCCTTTTCGAAATATTCACCAAGGGCTTATAGCATAGAATCTACCACGGGGTCACGAGCTGGGAGGAATCAAGGGGCTTAGGGCGGATAGTCAAATGGTGTAGGTGGGGCCTGGTAGATATGGCATGGGCTTTTGCATAGTTGCGAAGGATCGATTAGAGGATTGGAAAGAAGGTGTGAGATTATAAGAGGGGATTCTTCTGAAGCAATCTTGTTTTCTTTTTATCTTGTGTTACTGCTTATCTTTTTCACGCCAGGTCCTTGATAGGACTGGCAGTCGTTGATTGTTCTTCTTGTTCCTCTTGTGTATTTCTTCGCTGATCTTTGTTTCTTGTTTCGTCGTTGGGGGCATCCGGGAAAGCCGTCGGAATGAGTTCTCTATCGAATAGGTCTTCACTGAAATATCTACTGTTACCATTACCTACGTTACGAGCTATCATGCATTGCTACAAGCGATACCATTTGTTGGAAATAGTAGTTTAATGGCCGCAGTTGTTGCGGGATGTGCCCGCACTTTGAGGCCGTTGCGGTACGCGTATGCACTGAGGGGAAGGACGCGCAAGCTACGACGAGTTTTTGTCCCTTGTTTGCTTCGTTCCTATTTCTTCTCTTATTTTCCTTTTTCCTTCTCATCTGATAAACTCCAACAAGTCTTTCCTCATTATCATCTCATCTCAATCAATAATGGTTTTTATCTCCGCTAAATACAAACACTGTCCCTTCAGTTAAGCCACTCCACTCTGCTGCGTAAAACCCTCACTATCAATCATTACCTCCGCATTCATTATTTTTCAACACCATTCAAGTCGTGCCCACGAGTAATAACACATGAAGGCAAGCACTCATCTAGTATAGTCACCACAAGAGGGAACAGAGAATAGTCTAAGAAATGGCGCCATGCCAGGAAGATATAGAGAGAATCAAGTGGAGTATCCTAGTTAGTAGAAACCGACACGAATCTTAGAAAAAAACATTTCTCTCCAGATGCTACGAGGAGAGAAATCACGGGGCTAAAAGGCACCCTTTTGGATGACTTCCGGTAGCGGCAAATTTTTAAATTTCTACTTGCAGCTTGGACTGGGGAACCTAGTGGTGCTACGGTTCGAGTAGTGGTAGATCAACACCGGGGTCTCCGCTTTCCCCCTCATGATTGAGTGCCCCCGAATGTTTACGGAGGGGTCGCCTGATGAGTGGAAAAGAGTTGACCAGAGGGGCTCGGTGAATGGGGGTGAGGTTTGTGGTGAAGACACACCTTTCAATTTTCAATTAAAAGGAGGGGTTCACCTACCTTTGGCTCGCTAACCACCAACACCTCGATTTTCCAAATTTTTTTTTGGGTGCTTTCGAGTCCCTTTCGCAACCTTTAGGAAAACTATGTAATTTATGGACAGAGGGGATGATAAAAAGATAAAAAAATTCATCATATCAGGTCATGTGATGTTCAACTAAGCCAGATCAACATCACATGACCTGATTACTTAAGCCTCAATAAAAGAAAACCCGATGAAATAAAAAATAAAAAAACTATATTTTACCATTCCGATTATCTATACTATGATAAATAGTGTCATAAGTTGGGAATTGCAAGAGAATGACTGTTTTTTTCGCTAATTTATTGTTCAAGATCAACCTGATATTCATTCGGGGCGTTGCCAGCTTACTGCCATCTAGTAATTTAAGAAAAACAAGATACGAAAAATCGGTTCCCAGGGAGTGCCTGAGAATCCCTCAGAGATGATGATCTTGCAGGGCGTTTCCTTTCTGGATGATTTTTGGAGTAGTTGAGTCATCCAGAATCGCTTTTCCAAATACTGGTATATCTTATTTAGTATGAGGATTTTGGTGGTACTCGGTTTCAGGTAGTAACTCCGGGAACCGTAGGTGATTTGGGCTCGTAGTCTTGTTGGTCTACTATTGCCTCATTTAGAAGCTCACACATTGCCACGATTTTTCTGGAAAGTTAATGTCCTGGCTGGGTAATACGAGCAATATGCTCACACTAAGTAAACTTTGGCCATTTAAAATGTATATTTGCACACTCCTGAATTTGGTCGTACGGAGGCAATCTTTATTGATGCACTGCGCTGTTTTAATAGCATCCTAATATGATATGATATCGGTTGGTCAACTTGCACAAATGTTTTTCAATTTGGGAAGGCTTTTAATTGAGAAGGTAATACTGTACATTTTCCGCAGGCACAATTATTCGGGTGATTAATTGAGATCAATCTATCATATGGTTTTTGCTTTCATAGCTTAGTGGCATAACTTACAAGAAGTTGTCAAGACTGGAGTCGAAATTGAAGATGTTGCACACCTTTACCAAACCGGTGGCCCTTTTAGGCTGCAATGATGGTAGGGTTAGGGGTCGTTTTTCAGGCCTCCCATACCTTGCACCCACCAACTTTCTCCTGGCGAACGCTGCGGCACCCTCCACTTCAGATACTGAATTTCTCACAAGGTAGAGAAAAATATTGTTTTTTTTTTCCCATTTTGCACAAATCTACCCGAACCCAGCGGATCGGAACCATGGCCAGTTACTTCCCTATTGTGGGTGTTCCCTCCACCTTGAATCTCAAAGGCTATTCTTACCCATATCAGCTCCGGGACCAAGTTTTGAATCGATTGTGGGGGGAAGGGCGTTGGAAGAGCGTAGAGCGGCGCCTGGAATACTGTCAAGCCCAGAATTACCTACATCAGGGGCAGCGGATACCGGTACCTGCAATAGTAGAGTTCTTCAGGAAATACAAGTTTCAACGATTCACCTATGATCCATCAAATCCCATAGATAAGGAGTTCGATCGGCTCTGCCAACAACGTCAATGGGGGCAAGTGAAGATATCCCAAGCTTGGGAGGAGTACGATCTTGCAGAACTGCAATCGGCCCTTTGGCAGCAGCAACTTGAGCAGTCCCTTGCTCGATCGGCTATCAACGAAATCTTCCAGAATCATGAGGTTGACATTTTTACCTACGATGCTAGTGCAGACCCAATAACAAATCTACAGAGGTTAATAGCCAGACAAAAGAAAATTCTGAAAGACTTACAAAAACAGCAACGAAAATCAGCACTTGCCATGGTGGAGTTCTTCAGTCAATACGAGTTTGAACAATATACTTACGACCCGTCAAATCCCCCAGATGTGGAGTTCCGACGGCTCTGTCAACAACGTCAATGGGGACCAAAGAGGACACGCCAAGCTCGGCAAGAATACAATCTTGCACAACAGCAATTGGCCCTATCGCAGCAGCAGCAGTCCCTTGCTCAATCGTCTTTCGCCCAAGTCATTCAGAATCAAGAGTTTGTCAATTTTACCTGCGACACTAGTGCAGACCCAATTGGAG